>CM047807.1:103071808-103499916 GCA_026214975.1 Gentiana macrophylla
AAAAAAAAAAAAAAAACTATATTTATCCCATAAATTGAATATAAAAAACAATTTTAAGCATTATGTGTTACTCTTCCTTGACAGTGACGACTGTTACAGCCGCTACAGTGTTTCACAGATATTAATGTAAAAACTCCAAAACACCGAATCAATCTCAATTCCCATCACCCTTTTTCACTTGATTCGTCGGCCGATTTTTGCTAAAACCCATTTTGTTTTGCAGAAAAGAGATTTAAATTAATAACCATTGGATGGTGAATAATTGGATTGTTTGATTGATTCCAAGATGGCATCAGCCTTTGTTTCTAGAGCTGTCTTTTCTCACCTCCATTCTTCTTTTCCCCTTTCTCCCAGGACTCAAACTTTCGCTTCCACTTTCGTTGTAAGCACAGCAATAATTGTTCTTTAGGGTTTTTATGTTATTGAATTTAAATGTTATAGTTTCGTACACCCACCCCTGTTCATGTTACTGTGGAAGCTGAGATTTTTACGTTTTCTTTTTTTTTTTAAGTGTTTGTCTTTATTTTTCATTGCGTTTTATTTCCTCCTGTACTTAGAACTGGAAAGCTGGGTTTTTTTTATGCTATATTTATTTACTTTGGATGTCTTGATCATTAGTTTTCATTTTCATTTATTATATTTATTATAGCGGAAAATAGTTATCATTGTTGTTGCACGTGTTACGTGTAAGGATCATCGGCTTTGAGTATATTAGCACAAACCCAGCCTTTATTCTTTTGTTTCCTTAGGATAAAAAAAGCTATCCTACTGAGCTTAAGTTTGGTTTAAGTAGTGACAAGTGATATTATGGTTTGTGGAAAGCTGTAAATATAGTTTAATCGGAGCTATAGACGATATCTCTAGCGTTCGATTTTTGCTGGCTTAAAGTTTCAACTGTTTTTCTTGTTAGTGGAATGTGCTTGAGCTTTGTTATATTTACTTATTTATTGCAGAAGAGAGTATTTTACTCGAGCATTGCTGCACCATATAGAAAACCCAATATCTTTAGGTGGAGAATGGCTTCGGCATGGACTGCATCACGAGTTCCATATTCCACTGTGTCATTATCGACTGCAGAACCTACTGTATCCGTTGACTGGCTCCACGCTAACCTCCAAGAGCCTGATATGAAGGTATCACATTTCATTTAATTCCTATGTTTGTTTGTGTTTTTTTTTTTTCCTATATGTGTATGGTATGCGTTTTACAACAAATCCTTTTTTTTTTTTTCCTTTCCTTTTAAGATTTAATTTAAATGCTTGGACTCAAAAATGCATATTCGGATGGAAGAAAGAGAACCTTAATTTAGGTGCACACTATGCTGTATCGGTAAGATGTTAATATTATTGCAGAAACATGTAAAGTGGCAAAAGGAAATAGGCCGTAATTTTCTCTCTTTTCTTGATGGTCTATTATCCATAAGATTTTTCCTTCATTGAATCGTGGAAGCCATTTGGAGCATTATAGACTTTGGCTTAAAATCTGAAATGTTACATTGCCTTGGCTTTATTGCTGCATTTTTCGACTTATGTTTCTTTCTTGTTCGGGCAAACTTGTTAGGTTTGTGTCCTGATTGAGATTACTATTTGTTTCAGGTTTTGGATGCGTCATGGTACATGCCTGATGAGCAAAGAAATCCACTTCAGGAGTATCAGGTATATGACAAAATTTTAACCACATTTTTTCAATGTTAGAAGAAATGAAAATAAACTGCATTGCTGCTTGTTTCTTACTATTCCAATCACTAATTGTCATAGGCAAAAAGTGGTCTGAGAAAGTGGCCCTTAGACGACTCGTGATGTAAAAGAACATCTCATTCTGATACTGCTCACTTTATTAAGCATATTTGGATTATTAAATTGAGTACTCATAGTTACTATTGACTGTTTATTGAAGCAAATAGAATGAAAAAAAAAAAAAAGGAAACACAATTCACGGACAATCAATATCATCTGATTTTGTGTATGCTGTTGGATTTCTTCCTTTGATCATGTATTCCACTTTGCTCGTCACCTCATTGCTCCCCATAAGCGGCCCACCTCATTTTCATCTATGCCACTGCCTATTTTAGGTGGATGCTACTATTACTTCTTGCCTTAATCTGTTTGCATTTATGTATATCTGATTTTTTTTTCTCAAATGGCTTGGGTTGTCATGTATCAACTTATTCACGGCCGGATCTTTATTTTTTGTTGGACTTGCTGATTGAACAGGTTGCACATATTCCTGGTGCTCTTTTCTTTGACGTTGATGGCATTTCAGACATAAGCACAAATGTAAGATTTCCTGGTCATCTTTAAATGGATGCAAGATCATAGCTTTATCACTTTCTTCTGTTGCATTAGGTTTATTCATAGCTTGAACAGTAGTGTCTTTTCTTGATAAGGTACGAATTGGAGATACATAGGGAAGTTTTCAGCCTTTTTGGCTAAAATTCCCAGCTATTGTGTCGGTCCATTTTAATCTCTTGCAAGATTGCGATAATTTGTCTGGTAGATCTTGTCACAATGTGATATTAAAACATGCCATTGTCAATGATATTCATCAGTTGCCGCATATGTTACCATCAGAAGAAGCATTTGCTGCTGCTGTTTCAGCACTTGGTATTGAAAATAAAGATGGCGTAGTTGTATATGATGGAAAGGGAATTTTCAGTGCTGCACGTGTTTGGTGGTGAGTTTTGTTCAATTTCCCTTCTTTTATGTTATCAGTGATAGGCCATGTAATACTTCAAGATCTTTGTATTTCTCAATTTTTCCCATCCGAATTAAACAGGATGTTTAGGGTATTTGGTCATGATAGAGTTTGGGTTTTGGACGGTGGTCTCCCAAAATGGCGTGCTGCAGGATACGATGTTGAATCAAGTGCATCTGGTGATGCCATCTTGAAAGCCAGTGCTGCCAGTGAAGCAATACAAAAAGTTTATCAGGGCCACTCGGTAAGTCTCGATTCATTTACATGTATTTCTTAAATCCTGCTTTGACTTTTGTTTGTCAACTGGATAACTAAGGTACATCAACAGGCCATCTTATATCCAAAAAGTAAGTTAATTACCTTTTTCAGCCAATATTTTAGGATTTACTGTTATTGTTTGCTTTCTGACATCTGATGTGAAAACGTGTGATGTTTTGGTATCAAGCCATAAGCTTGATTTTAAAGAAACCTTGGGAATGTGTTTTCTTTTGTATTTTCAAATCTATTAAAGTCGATATCAGAACTTTAAAGTAACCTATTGTATACTAGTATTTAGCAGTTTGCCTAAAGCTGATAACTGAAGAATGTATATGTGCTTGTAATTTGCTTCTGATATTTGCCTGTATGATGCTTCTGGTCGTATTCTTTTTCTTATGAATAGTCTTTGCAGATTGTCGCTAACTGATCGCAATTCTCAGGTTGGGCCAATTGTATTTCAAACCAAGTTTCAGCCGCATCTTGTGTGGACACTCGATCAGGTTTGTTTCCTTCCAATTTGGCCTGATGAATCCGGGTCCCACTTAGCTAGTTATTTTTTCTTGTTTTTATACGAGGAGTACAGATCTAGTTTTCATTTTGAATCTTCTACAAACTGGTCGCTGAGTGTACATGTTTTGTATAAGAGACAGAAGTGCACTTACTTTTTTAACAAATTAGGTTTTACTATTCAATTGATTGGTTTCAAATGTTAGTAGATATTAGATAAATTTAGGTGAAATAGACGCTCTAATGGAATCGCATCAAAGCCGAAAGGCCGTGGCACGACTCATGTTGTTAACTTTTGTTTCTTCTTTTTTCCCCTGCTATCCCTTTGTGTTTGAGTTTTCAAGGCACAGCTTGAATATGTATTTGATGTTAGGTCAAGAACAACATTGAGGAGAAAACACATCAACACATAGATGCTCGCGCAAAAGCTAGGTATTTTTCGGATTCCTAGCTTTCATTTTTTGTCGCATATTTAGTTTAGTGTTTTCCCCTAGCTTCCTGATCTTATATTCATTTTTGAAATAAGATTTCCATTCTGAAATGTTAAATAATCTCGAATGATGTGTTAAGTGTTAAGTGGTCAGTATTTTTGTAAAGGACGACGCCTTTTCTGTGGAAGTTTCCATAAGCCTCACTCATATATATATATATATATATATATATATATATATATATATATATATATATATCTTTGCCTAAGAGCTTGTGTTCTGCTGAAGACTGTCCCGTCAAGATGGTTTTGGATTGTTATTAATAAAAACATAATTTGTGCACAACATTTGCAAGTTACCTCTAAACCCCACACCGCCGCATGATCAAAATGCTAATTTTTTGCTAGGAGTTTCTTTGCATAGAGCGTATTTTGCTTGTAATAGTGATTGCATAAATTCCTCATATTTGATCTTAATAAATTGATACTAGATATTGGTAGATTGGAAATGTTAGGGTTGGAAAATGAAACTAGACAATTTCTTTCATTTTATTTTGAATATGTATGGTAGGTTTGATGGTGTTGCACCAGAGCCAAGGAAGGGGATAAGAAGTGGTCATATTCCAGGAAGCAAGTGCATCCCTTTTCCACAGGTAATCATTGTCGTGATGTATGTTATGTGGTTTAGAGTAGAAAATGCTTTATTACTTTTAACCGTGCATTGAATTTAGGGATAAGGACACTCTTGGTCCCTTTTGTTTTATGATTTTTGCACTTCTACCCCCCAATGTTTCAATTTTATACTTCAACCCATCATCTATGTAATTTATTTATTTTATCTTTTCAGTCCATTTTTGCCACGTGTCAAGTTTCTATTGGTTGGAGTCTGTCGTAATTTGTACTGAAAATGTATATAAATTATCATATATGAGGGGTTAAAGCGCAAATTTCATGACACAAAAGGGACTAAAAGTGACATTATCCCTAGAATTAAAATTGTAAAACTTGTAAAGGTAGTTCTATGAATATTTGCAATTTTGCATTTGTTTATTGTTGAGAACTACGCTGGAATTATTATTAGTATTATTATTATGTTTTATTTGTAAGGGTAGAATAGAGTTTTTATTGTATTAAATAATTTAACCCACTCTCTCTAGGTTAAGACAAAGTTGACGGCTCCTTAATTTCGTGGATTAGGGTTTTAGTCTTTTATTTAAAGAAGTCAAGACCTCTCTTTGTATTCATTCTCAAATAATAATAAATAGATCTCCTTTTATTTTCTACATGGTATCGGAGCATGGTCCTTTGATCCGCCATGAACTATAAAGTCACGATGACCTGAGAACTCCAAAGTTCTACCACGTTCAATGTCATCAACCTCCGCAACTATCACGCCTCTGAATCAACCATGATCGGTGACCAATTGTGCGGTGGAGACACAAACTTCTAGTGGATCCACCATCTTAACCACCCAAAAACCGAATGGAAAAACTATTTGGAATGGTCTCGGACCATGCACTTGGTCATAGATGGCGTAAATAAATTGGGATACCTCACCTGGGAAGTCACAAACCTCTGCTGAGGATGACCCAAAGTATGTAACTTGAGATCCGAAAATTCCATGGTAAGGGCTTGGCTCATCAATTCAATGGAAATCTCAATTGCTCGACCCCACATGTTTCTGGGCACTGCCAAGGAAATGTGGGATGCTGTCAAAGAAATGTACTCAGATCTTGAGAATACCTCTCAGATCTATGAGTTAAAAACCAAAATATGGTCCTGCAAACAAGAAGACAGGGAAGTGACCCTATACTACAATGAAATGGTTGGATTATGGCAGGAACTGGACCTATCTTATGATAATTCTTGGGAATGTTCCAAGGATGGAGTAAAGTTCCAGAAAAGGGAAGAAAATGAGAGAGTGTACACCTTCCTGGCTGGATTAAATCAAGAATTGGATGAAGTTAGGGGCAGAATTCTTGGAAAAAACCCCTTACCATCCCTAAGGGAAGTGTTTTCAGAAGTGAGGAGGGAAGAGTCCGGAAAAAGGGTGATGCGAGAAAAGTGCAAAGCGGCGATGGAATCTTCAAATTGGCGCTTACTGGGGAGATAATAGAGGCGAGAAAGCGAAGGTCCGTGTGACCATTGCAAGAAACAAGGCCACACCAGAGAGACATCTTTGGGAATCCATGGAAAGCCGAGACAATTGGAAGCCCGGAATCGGCAGAAAGCGAGGCCAACCAGGAGAGTTCGAGCAGGGTAGCAACAATGCAGATTGCTGCAGCTCTCACAGAGAGCAACTTGAACAATTGAGCAAGCTTCTCAAAGCCCAAAACTCTTCTCCCACAGGTGATGCAACTTGCACACTTGTAGAAAAAGGTAACCCTTCCACATATCTAAGCACAAACCAGACAGACTCTTGGGTAATAGACTCAGGGGCAACTGACCACATGTCAAATTCCTCACATTTATTTCATTCCTATTTTCCTTGTGCTGGTAATCAAAAGGTGAGAATAGCAGATGGTTCCTTTTCCATAATTGCTGGGAAAGGCACCATCATCATCACACCTGATCTAATCTTAAAAGATGTCCTGCATGTCCCTAAATTATCTTGCAACCTTTTATCTGTCAGAAAATTAATCAGTGATACTAAATACACTGCTGTTTTCTCTGTTGATGGTGTCAAATTTCGTGGATGTTCATACGGGGAAGGAGACTGGCAATGCTAGAGTGTGGTGGGGATTGTACATTCTTGAGGAAGAACCATCCAAGAATGAAGAAAAGTCTAAGTTTCGTTTTCAAATCCACTTGTGTTGATAAGAATAATGTGCTAATGTGGCACTTTAGGCTTGGCCACCCTAGTTTTCAGTATTTGAAGAAACTTTTTCCTAGTTTATTCCTAAATAAAAGTCCAGATTTTTATAAATGTTCTGTATGTGAGTTATCCAAACATTGTAGGTCCTCCTTTCCTTCACAACCTTACAAGCCTACAAAACCGTTCACTATGATACACAGTGACATTTGGGGGCCTGCAAGGGTGCACACTCTTGAAGGAAAGAGGTGGTTTATCACTTTTATTGATGATCACACCAGAGCAACTTGGGTGTATCTGCTAAAACAAAAGTCTGATGCAAAGCATGCCTTTGAAACTTTTTATAACCTTATTTTAACTCAATTTCACTCTAAAATCGAGATTTTCAGAAGTGACAATGGGACTGAGTACTTTAACTCAATCCTTGGTCCAGTTTTCCAAAAGTATGGCATGATACACCAAAGTTCACGCTTCTAACACACCACAACAAAATGGTGTGGCGGAGAGAAAAACAGCACATTCTACAGGGTGGTTAGATCTTTAATGATAACTAAATGTCCTAAGTACTTATGGGGTGAAGCTGTGCTATGACACCGCTACCTCATTAATAGACTACCTCCAGAGTGCTTTAGACTTTCGAGTCCTCAGGAAAATTGGTAGAATCCTACCCTACTACTAGATCGATCCAAAACACCGCTTTAAAAAGTGTTTGGGTGCATTGCCTTCACTCACATTTACAACAAAGGGAAACTTGATCCCAGGTCTAGAAAATGTGTATTTGTTGGCTATTCACCCACTCAGAAAGGGTACAAATGCTTGGATCCTCTCACACACAAGATTTATGTCACTAGTGATGTCACCTTCCATGAAAACCATATGTTTTTTCACAATCATGTTCAGGGGGAGAACCTGAATGAACATGATAATGACAACATTTCACAGTTTCTTTTAGAAAGTGGAGAACCTGGTGTCTCACCATTAGATGTTGTAACTATCAGCACGAGAATAACAGTCCGACAATTCAAATGAGCCATATCTCGATCCTATTTCGAGATCCAAGTGATCGTAATAGTCGAAAGATAGCTCAGAACCAAGTCCTAAGACCAGAATACAGAAATTTCCAGGCCTCACTTATTCAAGGAAAGGAACTCTCCTCAAGAAGGACAAGGACACTCACACACAGAGACCTTGAGCAATCCAACTTCCCTGGATGAAAGTCCGAATCCGCTCCAGATCTGAGTAAACATCTTGAACCTTGCACTACCAACACCCCAAATGAAACCCCCAATGAGGATCCACATAATGTGGAAAAAACCATCCAAAATGACCCTCTTCTAGATGTTCCTATTGCCATCAGAAAACCACCCAGGGAATGCACAAAACATCCCTTGTATCCCCTTAGCAAATACACCTCCTATTCAAACATCTCCCCTAAATACCAAGCTTTTCTCTCCAACTGCATCCAAAGATATCCATTCCTAAAAACATCCAAGAAGCACTCAGTTGTCCAGAATGGAAGGCAGCTGTCTATGAAGAAATTGCTGCCCTAGAGAAGAATGATACCTGGAAGGTTGTTAGCTTGCCTGAAGGGAAGACTCCAGTGGGGTGTAGGTGGATCTTCACAGTAAAATACAACTCTGATGGGACCTTGCAAAGGTACAAGGCTAGGTTGGTGGCCAAGGGGTATACCCAAACCTATGGTCTGGATTACTCGGAGACATTCTCACCTGTGGCAAAATTGAATACAGTAAGGATCATCCTATCTGTAGCTGTGAATCTGGAGTGGCCACTTGAACAACTAGATGTAAAAAATGCATTTTTACATGGGAATTTGAAGGAAGAAGTGTACATGGATCTTCCACCTGGATTCTCTGGGAAAAATGGGGGGAAGGTGTGCAGATTGAAGAAATCTTTGTATGGACTCAAACAGAGTCCCAGAGCATGGTTTGAAAGATTTATGTGGTTCTTGAAAAAAGAAGGGTTCAGACAAGGTCAATCTGATCATACCCTGTTCACTAAAAGATCTGGGCAAGGCAAGGTAGCAGTGGTCCTTGTCTATGTTGATGATATCATCCTCACAGGGGATGATAAAGAAGGAATCAATCAAATCAAGAAGAGCATGGGAAAGGAATTTGAAATAAAGGATCTAGGCAACCTTCAAATATTTTTGGGTATGGAGTTTGCTAGGTCGTAATCGTGGACTCGTGGTAACACACGGAGGAAATACATACTTGATCTCATTGGAAGAGATGGGATGAGGGATTGCAAACCACCAAAGACTCCCCAATGGAACCCAATCAAATTATGGGAGAAGAAGGATGAAGCCCCAGTAGACAAAGAAAAGTATCAGAGATTGGTTGGAAAATTGATATACTTGGCCCACACTAGGCCTGATATTTCCTTTGCTGTAAGCACAGTCAGTCAGTTTATGCATGCACCATGTGAGCCTCATCTTGAAGCTGTTTTCAGAATCCTCAGATATCTCAAGGGACAGTGGGACAAGGAGTATGCTTGTAAAATGTAAAGAGTAGAAGTGTTGAAGTGTATGCAGATGCCGATTGGGTGTCTGTAAGGTAGAAGATCAACCTCTGGGTATTGCAGCTTTGTGTGGGGCAACCTAGTAACTTGGAGGAGCAAAAGACAAAGTGTTGTGGCCAGAAGTACAGCAGAAGCTGAGTATAGGGCTATGGCACAAGGGGTGTGTGAAGAACTATGGATCAAAAGAGTCCTAGCAGACATTCAGGTGCCTATGGCATTGCCTATGGCTGTCTTCTGACAACAAAGCAGCTATAGACATTGCTAATGATCCTGTCCAACATGACAGACCAAACATATCGAGATTGGATGACACTTTATCCGGGAGAAACTAGATGAGGGGCTGATTTGCATACCATTCTTGCTATCCATGCGTGAGATCGGCGATGGGTTAACTAAGCCACCGATGAAGCAAGGATTTGACAACTTTGTGAGCAAGTTTGCATGTTCAACATCCACACTCAACTTGAGGGGGAGTGTTGAGAACTACTGCTGGAATTATTATTAGTATTATTATTATGTTTTATTTGTAAGGGTAGAATAGAGTTTTTATTGTATTAAATAATTTAACCCACTCTCTAGGTTAAGACAAAGTGTGACTCCTTAATTTCTGTGGATTAGGGTTTTAGTCTTTTATTTAAAGAAGTCAAGAGCCTCTCTTTGTATTCATTCTCAAATAATAATAAAAGATCTCCTTTTATTTTCTACATTTATCTTTCTGTGAAATAAAAAATTTAATGCTAAGGTATCTCCCGAGTTGTTAGGATTTTTAGCCGTGGCTTTCAAGTATATATTTGAGGATGTTTCGTTCCTGCTGTTGCAGCCTTGAACATGGACCGAGCAGCATGCAGTAAATTTCATATCATTTGTGACAGTTTCTTAAGATAAAAGTAGTGTTGCGCAAAAGGGGTGTGAAAATACTGAAAAGGATGTAGATAAATCATTAAAAAGAAAACTACATGCTTAGGAAAAGCAAAGAACTCACTCAAAACAAGGAAGGAAAAGCGATACCTTTGATTTCTGCTGAGCAAATTGTCGTAATCCTAGGGCCTTCTATGTTGCCATCTGGTTCCTTCTTTTTAGCCTTCGAATCTTGACTTGATGTTTATTTGTTGGCTTCTTACAGATGTTTGATAGTTCACATACACTCTTGCCCCCTGGTGATCTGAAGAAAAAGTTTGAAGAAGCAGGTATTTCAAGCTTATGCTTTTGCACAAAATTTAATTCAATTTATTCATATACCATTTTTCCAATCTGAATAAAGTTGCTCCATCCATTTCATTATCTGATGCAGCTCCCATTTTTTAAAATCTTTTTTATATGATGCTGTACATTTTCCAATGCACAGTTTAATGTTGTCCTTCCCACTTTATCCTTATTTTTACTAGGCGAGAGATTAAAAATAAGCATGCATTATTTATATCCAAGGTTTTTTTAGTCCTTTCTTGATTAAGTCAAAGCACCTTCATCGCTTTCTTAATCAGTGTGATTTTGGCAACTGCAGTAGTTAATAAGGAAGAAGTATCTCGTTCTTAATTTTCCTCTTGCAATACACAACAATACCCACTTTTCCAACAATCAAAACAATGGCTTAATCAAGACTTCTTCTATGAGTAAAACTAAAGGCGAAATATCTTGTATCCAAACGTACTCTTCACGGACCAGTAGTAATTCTTTGATTTCAAAGGGTACTTGTGACTTGGTCCTAGTATTTTTATTTTCTTGTCTTGTTTTTTTTTTTCGCGCAGGGATCTCTTTGGACAAACCGATTGTGAGTTCATGTGGCACCGGAGTTACTGCTTGCATTCTTGCACTGGTAAGCTCATTTTAAACGAAAAAGAAACGCACTTTGGGTCTAGTATTAGAGCCGGAGGTTATGGGTTCAAACATCTCTATCAAACATTGTCTCTAGATTTGCATTGTACCTCTTGGTTGCACTCGTAGTAGTAAATACTTTAAAAACAAAATGGATCTATGAAATAAAGATCCAAATCATTCAAATCCACCAAAAAGGCAAAAACCATCTGCAGAACCTACCTAGTCTATAAAATACAGTATGTCTAAATTATGCACTACTTTTATAGCCCTAAATACATATTCTCTATTCTAACTATATGTTGTAGAGATTTTGTTGCATTTTACTACGAATATTGGTTCTGTAAAATAAAGAAACATGATTTGTTTGAATCTGTACGGTAAAAAAGAGATAATAGCATCAATCATCATATAGTAAAAGCAAGTGCTAAATTTAGTGATTAAAAGTAATTTCTTTCTGGTTTCATTACAGGGACTGCATCGACTTGGGAAGACGGATGTACCTGTGTATGATGGGTCATGGACCGAGTGGGCATCAAACCGAGACCTACCTATGCTCCCTTCTGAAGAATAGGAGGAGGATATGATGAGAGTTTCCATTAGTGAAAATTATGAAAGAGGGATGTATGTATTGAAAGATTTGCCGGGATTTTTTTTGTTTTGAATTTTTCGAAAATGGAATTTAGGGACCGAAGAAAATGCTGTGTAGATTGCTGCTAAGTTAAGATCACGGGATTTGAAGTGTTGAGAACTGAGTAGTCATCGGGCTTTTAGTTATTGCATTGTGTTTTTAATTATTTGTGTAAAAATTGACATGGTGTATAAACTCATCACCTTTTCAGCTTTGGAGTCAAAAAATTAATTAAATAATAAGCCCTCTCCTAATAGCTATGTTGTTCTGCTTTACAATATCAGCACGTGGAGGGACTCCGGTCACTTAAGCAAGATGTCTCGGGTTCAAAACCCTTATGGATGCAGTAAACCTTGTTGGGAGAGGTCTTCCATCTTTGGCGCCGACAGTAATTCGAAGGATTAGTCTCAGACAATTGTCTGAAGGTACTTTACGGGAAAAAAAAAATGCTTCAACAAAAATGAAAGAGAGACTTTACACCACATCAACATCAACATCCCACCAGTAGTGTGAAAATACAATACTGTATACATACTCATACTCTGTTTTGGCTTAAAGCCGACGGTTATCGGGACTCCTTGACCCGACTAATCTAGAGTTCAATCCGAATGGTGCCTTATGCACTCTGTTCTTTGGAGTTCATTCCGAAAGGTATCTGCAGAGTATAACTTAATTCAGAGGTAAAAAGACTTGACATAGGGCTTTTTTAACATGACAACTTAAAAGATAATTGAACATCTTTATTTAGGGGTATAGGCCTGTCATAAAATTCTTTAACTTGATGTTTTCGGAACACAAACCTTCTAGGGCATCACTAACCATTTAAAAAATGAAAAGATTATGTCCACTTTGAATTGATCTTCGTCGATTCCTCGTTACTGCACCTTTTTTCACACTTGGTTGATATTCCAACCATGTACCGCCCTTAAAACCAGAAGTCTTTTAACATTCATAATAATCACATGAAACAAAAGGATATGCAAAACACGGGAAAACGGCTTTTACTTTAATATTTCAAAATCCACTATACTATCCACCTCATGCCTATCCCGGCTAGATAACTTGTTATTCAAGTAGACACACGGACAACCCAGTTCAAAAGGAAAACACATTGTTTTTGTCGAACATTATTTGTTTCACCAAAAAGAGGTTTTGAAGAAAAGAGAGAACACATCCGAAAAAATCCTCAAGCATCATCAAGGGCCAAGACTCCGGGAAGCGGCTTCCCTTCTAGAAGCTCCAAACTTGCACCACCTCCAGTAGAAATGTGGCTCATTTTGTCAGCAAGCCCTGCCTTCTCAACTGCAGCAACAGAATCACCTCCTCCTATTATTGTTGTCACTCCTTTTCCACTTAGTTCCGCCAGTTTTTTCGCAATAGCCTGAACATATCCAAACAAAAAATAAGTCCCGGAATTCACACAAACATCCTTTCAAAGAATTCGGTTTTGAACATATCATACATACCTCTGTTCCAGCTGCGAATTTCTCAAACTCGAAAACGCCCATTGGGCCATTCCATATGATGGTTTTAGTACTATCTAAAGTAGTGCTGAATGTCTTTATTGCGTCTGGTCCGATATCTAATCCCATCCAGCCATCAGGAATTTCAGAAGCAGGAACAATCTGGAAAAAAAACAAATCATCGTAGTGAATTCACATTTCATTAAAATGCTGAATACATGAAACATCTCCTTCAACTCATGGCAGGCATAGTTGTGAAACAGAAAAGTTCCTAACCTTACTGTTGGCATCAGCTGCAAACTTGTCAGCAATAACAACATCAGTAGGAAGCAACAAGGACACCCCTTTAGCCTTAGCCTTCTCAAGCAATGACGTGGCAAGTTCAAGCTTGTCCTCTTCAACGAGTGAGGATCCGACTGCGAGTCCTTGTGCCTTGTAGAATGTGAAGATCATTCCTCCTCCAAGTAGCAGGATGTCAACCTTGGCTAACAAGGATTCAATGACACCAATCTTACTTGATACCTTTGAACCGCCAACAATAGCGGCAAATGGCTTCTGGGGATTCGCCACAGCTCCAACTAGATAATCAAGCTCCTGTAAGAAAAGAATCCCACATAATAATAAGCAAACACAGCTCAAACTATAGTAAAACTGATTAACCGAGTCACCGATATCTACAGGTTCGATTAATCATCTGAATCAGTGACTAACCTTCTGCATGAGAAAACCAGCAACGGCGGGCTTTAAGTGCTTGGCCACTCCTTCAGTGGAAGCATGGGCTCTGTGGGCTGTTCCAAAGGCATCATTAACATACAAGTCGGCAAGGGAAGCAAGTTTTTTTGCAAACTCGGGATCATTCTTCTCTTCCTCTTTGTAAAATCTCACATTTTCCAATAGTAAAACTCCTCCTTCGGGTAACTCAGCAGTCAGTTTCTCAACTTCTTCACCGATGCAATCATTTGCAATCCTCACCTAATGCAGAATAACTGAATTAAATAACTTCCCGGCCTTTTAAACTACTTTTTGCAACATAAAGCAGCAAAAGCTGTAGTGGAAAACAAACCTCAAGGCCAAGAAGTTCAGACAGCCTGGGCACAAGAGGCTTCAAGCTGTACTTTGGGGTAACACCTTTTGGTCGACCCTGACCATGAATAACATTTTTTCAACATCAGTTGTAGACTAAAATTGTTCCAACGAATCTCCAAAATAAGGACAAGTAGCCTAAATCTGGATACATTCAACGCCGCGAGAAAATTTTAAAGAATCAAAGAATCTGAACTTCAAACGACCTCCTCTAATCCTTACAGTCTAAAAAAGCTCTCGAGCCTACCAGAATTCAAGTTTCGTCAATTATTGAGATGTATAATTACGCCATCTAGGGCAGAAAAAATTCGAACCTGATACTCAGATCCATAAATTGATAAGAAAATAATCACACGAAAAGAAAAAAAAAAAAATCGCCAAACAAATAGGTAACAGGAAACAGATGAAAATAAGAAAGTTAAGGAATTACGAGGTGAGAAGAGAGGATGACACGGGCGCCATAGCCGATCAAGTACTTAATAGTAGGAACAGCAGCACGTATTCTAGTGTCATCGGTGATATTGAAGTTGTCATCCAAAGGAACGTTCAGATCCACCCTAACAAACACTCTCTTTCCCTTCAGATCAGCTTCCTTTAGGGATCCAACACTCTTCTTTGTCGCCATTTTTTTTAGTAGATTACTGGTACGTCACTGCAAACTGCACCTGCAACTATGATATTCATGACAAAAGAAATCAACATCAGAAGATGAATTAACCGGACAAACATACAAGAATTGGGTTCAAATGAAGAGGGAACATTAGGAGGAGAGTATTCTAACCTGTGATTTGTGAGATGAGACCGAGAAGAACGTGATCTGATGAAAAGGCTCGTGATGTAAGGAAATGGGCGGAGGCGCGCTATATAGGTTGTCTTGCGACGTGTGTTGTAAGAATAGGAGGGATTTGCAACACCGGTTTTTTCTTTTTCTTTTTCCGCACACAGATACCGTTAATTAATGCAAATAAGAGAATTTTTAATCATTCTTGTTTCGGGGCAAAATAAGAATATTCCACATCTAAAAATTTATATTCTCCCTTAGCGTTATTTTAAAAGACTTCTTGAGCATATTTTACTCTTGAATAAGAGTATGTAGTCACGATTCAAATCGAACTTTAGATTAATCGGATCAGTGAGTTTCCGATACCAAAAGCTTTAACCAAAAATAAAAATAAATTATATTCTATTTTATAGAGGTCGAACGATTATTGTCTATATGCCATATAAGTTGAACAAAATTGGAAGTGCGATGATACGATTAATAATGCAAAAATGAATTATAAAGGGATGTTTCATCGGCAGTGAAAACAAATAAAATATACTTTTGCACCCTATAATTATATAAAATGGGAATCTAAAATTGCCCAACGCTAGTTATATATGGTCTTCCCATCATCATATATACTCATGGTATCTCTCATGAAATATGATATCAAGATAATTTTTTATTTTTTATTTTCTTTACCATCGTTTCACAACGAGTTAACCGATTTTGGAAGGATCAATTATGATATCGACCATTCAAAAGTCAATGCTCATCGACGGTTGATGTGGAGTAAAATATGGTATTAAAAAACGTGGTGTTGGAAAGACAAAATGTAATAAAAATATTACGTCACTAAAGGCTTTATATAGATTTTGAAAATTGTGTTCTGCTAGAGTTAGCGTGGTGTCATTCAGTTCGGGTGTCTAAGTAGGTTTAGTTTGCCCAAAATATATTAAGGGTATGATACCGAAAAATGTAATTTATGATTCATTGTTATTATACAAACACTTAAATTATGGGGCAAGAACATATAAGCAAAAAGACATGATGACTATAACGCCTCCAGACCGGGTCTGGTAGACCTCAACGAGTCACAAATGGTCCGGTCAACTGCTTAGACCGTCGTCCTCGCTTGATCTAAAAGGGCTAACCCGAGTTGACAACACATTCATGTCTCACGCTTATATAGGGGTGAGCATGAATTTATTTTACCGATGTGGGACTTTACATTCTCCCCCCTTATAAGGGATTGGCGTCCTCGCCAAGACGGCCAAGACTTGTCCCAGTGGACTTGTCCAATTTCGTCCCTATCACATGATTTTAGAGGTGCCTCACCGCTTTCCTCACAATGATGGGACTTTAGGTCCGTATGACATTCGGCTCAATAATATTCCATAACGCCCCTGCACTCGGCCTGGTAGTAAGACTAAAATGAGTCATAAATGGTCCAAATAATCGCTTAGACCGCCATCGCTTCGTCTGGTCTAAAAGGGCTAACTCGAGTTAACAAAACATTCATGTCTCACACTTATATGGGATGAACAGGATTTTACTTTATCGATGTGGGGTTTTATCACGTGCAAATCAAGTGAATGATTAAAGTAAAAACAAGAAGACAAAAAACGATAAAATAAAGTTTGGACGGAATTGTTTCGTGGAACAAGTTAGGACAAATTATGCCTACTTGCATACGTTTCTTGGTCGGATCAAGCCAAATGTGGTTCTATAGAAATAGAAAGAGCAAATTACACATTTTAAGAGAAGAAGTGTGCATACACCCTTTCATCGCAAATAAGTACGGTATTTGTAAGTCTTGTTATATAAGACATATGTGTCACATTTGTGAGTGGCGTAAGACTAGCCATCGTGGGGCGATTGTAAGAGAATTTGCATGTAAATGGAGTTCATAGAGGTTGGATCGCTTTGCATGATTAACGCCAATAAATATAATGGATATGCTCATGATCGGCAAGAAGATGAAAAGTGTGTCTTGTCCACACAGTATGAGCCTTGGAGAATATTGGATGTGTCGCGATGGTGTAGATCAGCCGACACCCATCCATACGAAGGTCAAGTAGAAGCTCGGACACCCCTGTTTGGTTTCGGGTTGGATTGGGTTGAATGGATTCAAGAAAAGAAAAGTAAAATAAAATATAAATAAATAATGATTATAAAGTTAAAATGTTATACTTTGAAATTTATGTAGTTAAGAAATGATTGGTGAAAGAAATTTTAATGAAATATTATATTAAAAAAATAATGTTTAAATAATATAATGAATGAATAAAGTGAAGTGATTAATATTATTTTATTTGTTGATGTTGAATGATTGATAAGAGAATTTATAATAAAATATTAGAATTAATAAGATAATTGAGTGAATAAAATATTGGGTTGGATCCAACCCCACCCGAAATCAAACAAGGTCTTCAAGGGTTGAGTAGACACACAATAACCAAATAGATATTGAATTATTGATGGTCGAACATGTGTTCACATAACATGTAAAAATATCATCAACCATGATCGAGTTTGTACAACGTTTAGGCAGTATTTTAGACCCTCATGAGCATTCTACAAGGGCAAGGAGTCGATCTAAACAATATGTTAGAAGCATTGACGGGCCTAGATTTTTTTTTTTTCAGTGGAGCCGAATTTTCACTAAAATATGTAGCGAAAATTTTTCTGGAAAAATGTACAAATATTAATAAGAAAAAAGGGAAAACATAAATATTAAACGCTAGAAAGGGAAAAAAAAAACATAAATAACAAACTGTAGATAAAAAAACAAATAAAAAAAGGATTAAAAAAAAAATATGTAGCGGCTAGAATTTGAACTTTTGACCTCATGGATAGTACTCAGACACCATACCAATTGAGCTATTGGTAGAATTTATTAGAAATGTTCGAAAATATATATATACACAGGTTTTTAATATTATTAGATGAATATATTAATAATTTCACATCGAAATTTAAGTGGGGCCATGCACCCTCTTCCATGCTCGTCCGTCCCTGATTAGAAGTCGACACAAACATGTGCTATGTTAAAAAAAAAGTTTAATCTATATATATATTTTTTTTGAGGGGAGTTTAATCTATTCTAATTAAATAAAGACGAGACTCTTGTCTTTCTCCTCTACCTCAAAACATTATAAAGATGTTTGCGCTGACTGATAAGCTTCATTGTTGTTAAAGTTATAATAGCCGGCAGAGCTTGCATTTTATTGTTAATAATTTGAGATGGATTCTCCGTTCAGACAGGACATACTCAAAGGCAAGGTAGCTCTCTTGACCGGAGGAGGTTCCGGTATCGGTTTTGAGATCGCTGCTCAGTTCGGTAAGCACGGAGCTTCTGTTTCCCTCATGGGCCGTCGCAAGAGCGTCCTTGACGATGCCGTCGCCTCTCTTCACTCCCTTGGTATTCCGGTTCGGTTTACGATCTCTTCGCCCGTTCTGTATTTGCTTCCTTTTCTTCTTCTTTGTATCATCAATTCATCATTGCTGCTGCTTCTTATCTATATGCGATCGATTGCCGTAATCTGTTAATGATTCTATCTCTTCTGAATTGTATCATATAAATTAATTTATACACGGTGTGTCTGGATTTTAGCTTTTAATTCTACTTGTTTTGGTTAAAGGCCCTAGCTGGGAAGAATCTTCAAGTTTTGTTGCTAAATATTATTATGCATTTATCGATGAAATTCAAACCAAAATTCAAAGGAAACTTCTTAAGCTTACAAAGAACATGATTGCTGCAGCGAATCACTTGTTAACATGAGAATATTTGGTTACATTAATTAGCTGAGTTAATTAACTATTTATACTAAGCTGAAACACTGATTGCTATTTAACTTACTAACAGCTGGAAATGATCTACTTGGTTACAATGATAGCAGAATAATTGCTTGTAAGTAACTGATGCAAATCAAGATCTATCAGTTGAGCTATTGCTATTTGACATCCGTAAGAGTTATTTCGTTTCGCTTTGTTTGTAGGCTGTTGCCTTTGAAGGGGATGTCCGCAAACAGGAAGATGCAAAAAGGGTCGTAGACTCCACTTTCCAGCATTTTGGGAAAATTGATATTCTTGTCAATGCTGCAGCTGGCAATTTTCTTGTATCTTCTGAAGATCTTTCACCAAACGGCTTTCGAACAGGTTTCTTTTACTCTACTGAAACGCATAAATGGAGTATCATCAGACGATTTTTAGTTCTGATTATATGCCAGTTATTGTCACTCCTTTTTTTCCTCACCAAAATTTACTCGCCTTTGGCCTCTTTTTGCACTGTTGAAAGCATTTGCTAGGGAGGGGCTAAGGAAGGATTTTGCATCTTTAGTTACTAGAAAGTCTTCATCATAATGTTAGAAGTATATGCCCAAGAACAATATATAATGTATTAGAGAAAATACCTCAACCTCAAGACCTATGCAATGAGGTGAAGGAAGTTCGCTCATCTCTTAATATGAGGTGAACGTAAGTTTGTTCATTTCTTAATATGACATGAATGAAGTCCGTCTCTTGGGAGAAACATTGAAAAAATGCTCGATATGTGACAATTTACATATTTTAACATGCCTTTACGCCCGACCAACATGAACATGGGCAAAACGTGAGTTCTCTGATACCATGTTGCCTAACATCAGATAAAAAAAAGGTCTCAACCTCGAAATCTAAGCTATGAAGTGAGGGGAGTTCATATCTTGATATGGTAAGAGAAACATTGATATGTGCTCAATGTGAGTCAAATTACAAACTCTAGCAATAATAAATAATATAGACGATTGGTAAATAGGACTCTTATTTTGTCCTTCTCACCAAATCTTATATCAATAATTATTATAATAATTAGAAACTCCCCTATTATACATGACTTGGAAGTTTATGATCATAGTACGTTACTTATTTGTTACCTGGATTTTCTTTTAAAAGATGAGTAGATGACTACTTTACGCTATAGAAGCTTTAGAAGTTCTTTTATGGCCTTTCTCTATATGAATTATGACCTTGCTCATTTGTGGGTCTGATCGTGGCGTGAAAATTTTCTGCAGTCATGGATATTGATTCAGTTGGCACATTCACTATGTGCCACGCAGCACTCAAGTATCTAAAATCAGGTGGACCTGGAAGGAGTTCATCTAATGGTGGTATGATATTGAACATCAGCGCAACGTTACATTACACCGCAGCTTGGTATCAAATCCACGTGTCTGCAGCCAAGGTTTAAACATAACCATGCTACATTTCAAGATGCTTGGGTATTTTAGCATTTCTTTTCTTTCATCCTTTCTATGAACTGCAGGCAGCTGTTGATGCCATTACAAGGAATTTAGCTCTTGAATGGGGTACTGATTATGATATCAGAGTTAATGGGATTGCGCCGGGTCCAATAGGTGACACAACTGGAATGAGTAAACTTGCCCCTGATGAGATAGGTGACAAAACAATAGAGCAGTTGCCGCTCTACAAACTTGGGGAAAAGTGGGATATTGCAATGTGTGCTCTGTACCTTGCATCCAGTGCCGGTCAGTATCGTCTTTTGCATTCTGTAATACTTATTCTTTTCTCCCTTGAAAACTCAATATAAGATTACCTAAATGGTTAATTGTGTAATGCACTTGATATTTGATGGCTTAGAGAAGCCTGCAGCATACTTTCTGACTACAAGGTGAACTGGTTCATAGATCAGCGGTTGAGTCTTGTACAACTTTATGTTTAATGGACCTACGTGTGAATATGAATTAGCCGAATAGAGTTGCAAGTGCACGTTACAGTTTTTTGCATCCCTGTTTCGCGTATAGAATGATTCAAGCTTAGATTGTTGGTATATAGTGTAATTGTTGGTGGTTCTTGTAGGTAAATATGTGAATGGAACAACAGTAATAGTTGATGGAGGGCTATGGCTAAGCCGGCCTCGGCATATATCTAAGGATGATGTCAAACAGCTTTCTAGGCAAGTTGAGAAGAGATCAAGGTCTAAACCAGCTGGGGTTCCAATTAGCAAGCTTTAAAGATGATGATGATGATGATGATGATGATGGCATAATGGGAGTTTCTTTATTAGTATTACCTCCCAATTAAGTAAATCGTTTGCCTGGAGACTGGAGGAACATAATAGCACCTGATTAATGTATTTTGTGGACCTAAGAGGAAGTATAATACTTCTTAAACCATGTTGTATTGTATATTCAATTACAATGATTATATTAAGTGCAAAGTGTGGATTCATCTGAATAAACCAACTTTATTCAATTAATAAAGTAATTTTCATATTTTTTTTTTACGTTTGTCCTTACAGTAAGGCAACATTTACTTACTTACATTATTTGATATGAATTCAGATGCAAAGTAAAGAGTATTTTTAACCAAATTTTATTCCTCAAATCTGAATTAAAAGGAAATATTCCACGGGTGTTTAGACATGAGTAATGTAACGAAGAAAACCTGAGTGAATTTCTGAATATGGACCGTTTGGCCAACACATGTGAATATTGTAAAAATAAATCTTGAATCACAAAACCACGTGGTGCGCTTACAAACATAAATGTGAAAGTTGAAGCATCAAAGACTCAACTAATACAAATCCCAAACTACGATTAATACCCAATCAAAACATCTTTGTGCCTACAACACACAATGCAGTACTATGCATAAGTTTCATACCTCAACATTTATATTACGACTTCTACCATCATACCTTTTTGGGTACAAGAGACTTTAGTATACAACAAATTACTAGTATTTATGAATATCTACAACATTGCCATTACTTATGAGGAAGACGACCTTCAACTTATGGAAAAAGAGAGAGTCAAAGAAATTGCCTTAGACTATAGGAAAAGTCCATTGAAATTAGAGTAGTAGGGCAAGGGTCACCCTATCTAATCTCATTTTGTTACTAAAGCTAATTATCTGAAAGATGTTAAAATAATGTTGAGTTATGACGCTCAGAAAGGAAACATTTGCATCAAATAGAACTAAAGTAATACTTGTTAATTCACTAGTACAATAATAAAAAGAATATTTAACAAGACTACTAATCTTAACCGAGCAATAAAGATGACAAGAATGAAAACAAGTAACATGTCATACCATAAAGTTAATCTAACTTTACCATGAATATCATTATTGCTTTACTGTATCGTTTTTATAATTATAACTTTATTGTATCACTTCTGTAAATGAAGTGTAATAGTTCATGGGTTTAATGGCACATTTATTTTATACCCGTGTAATCGATCCGTGTGACACACCATAAATATCCAGTGAAACGAGGCCTGACCGACTCCAGTTTTTTCTCCCTATTCTTTCCCGGGAGCAGAGCATGATGTTGGAGTCTCTCAAAAGTTCACTGTCGTTTTATTAGTACTTAACCATGGACCTTACTGCTAATACTTCATTTACTAGGTGACCACTTCTTACCACAATTTACTTCCTTTTCATTTATTCATGATTTCGTCATCAAAACATTGGAGATGGTTGTAATGCCCCCAAAACCTATGTCTAGCATCGTTAAATCAAGTCATAAAGGATCCAGTTAACTATTTAGACCGACATCCTCATTTGGTCTAAAAAAGCTAATCCGGGTTGACAAAACCTTTACGTTTTCCACTTATACGAGGGTAAGAATTCAACTACTTTGACTATGTGAGATATTACATTCTCCCACTTATTAACAACTGTCGTCCTCACCGGGACATGGCCACGATCAAGTTAAAGACTCGCTCTACCATATGAATTGTGTCATCCCTACCCCGTGGCCATCCTTACATCGCTCTCTTACATGCGTATCGTGATAGTTCAAAGTGTGAAGTCGACTTTGATACCAATTTACACCGCTCCCAAACCTATGTCTGACAACGCTAAATTGAGTCGTAAAGGATCTGGTTTACTATTTAAACCGTAGTCCACTCTTGATTTAAAAGAATTAACCCGAGTTGACTAAGACCTTAATGTCACACACTTATATATGGTGAGAATTCTACTATTTAATTATACGAGACATCACAATAGTAATATAAGAGAGGAATGAAAATATATATTCAAAGAGCTTTTGCGGGCGTCTGATTTTGAAGAAATAAACTTCTTTTTACGACCAAATTTGAGCTTCGCGGAATGAGATTTTTCATTTCTAGTATCATAGCCAGTACAATTTGTGAGAGCTCATAAAATATAAGTTTGTGTTGGTAATTTAGGGCAAAACCTTTTTGTAGGTTGTTTTTATGGCCGTTTCTATCAGAGGACTTCTAAGAGGGAAGCTCGCCACACGCTAGAGATCTCAACCACACAGCTTCCTCGAGATGGAATACACAGCTACTTCACATGGAATCATTGCTACCAAGATCGCTCTTATATGTATATGCTTCCCAAGAGGAAATTCCTGTGATAAATTTTCCGTTTTTTATATCTAAAACTAAAATCCTTTTCTTCACGAATGAAAAAAATAAAAAAGAAAAAAAAGAGAGAGACAACAACGCATCCACGTTGTGTTGAAATAGCCTTGCAATTTTAATTATTTTTTTCAAGTGTAAATTCAAGTCGTTTTTTTGCTTTGTTAATTAATTTTTGAGTGGAATAAATTCAAGTCGTTAAAGTACGGAAAATACCGGCAAAACAGAGTATCGGTAACCGTCATGGAACACGAAATCATCGACGAGGACTTCCCCTTGTTTTCCCGCAAACCTATCTCCTCCACAACCACCGCCCCCGCCCCCGCCGCCGCTGCCTCCGCCGCCTCTGCCGCCTCTGCCTCTGCCCCTGCCCCTGCCTCTGCCTCCAACTCCACAACTTCTCAGAACTCCAAATCCGTTCACAAAGAAACAGACGATAATCCCTCCACTCCCAACCACTCTTCTTTCTCAGACTTAGGCCTTGCAGAATGGGCCGTCCAGACCTGCAAAGAGCTAGGCATGAAAAAGCCAACTCCTGTCCAGCGCCATTGCATTCCCCGAATAATCGCCGGCGAGGATGTCTTAGGGCTTGCTCAGACCGGAAGCGGAAAAACTGCTGCTTTTGCTCTTCCTATACTCCACCGCCTCGCCCAGAATCCCTACGGTGTCTTCGCTCTCGTCATCACTCCTACCAGAGAGTTAGCTTACCAGCTTGCTGAACAGTTCCGAGCACTTGGTTCCGGCTTGCACTTGCGTTGCGCTGTGGTGGTCGGTGGTATGGATTTGTTGAACCAAGCTCAGACCTTAATGCAGCGACCGCATGTGGTTATAGCCACACCTGGGCGTCTTAAAGTTCTGATTGAAGAGGATCGTGAAGATATTCGGACCATTTTTTCCCAAACTAAGGTGAAAATGGAGCAATTGCACCGTCTCCCATATTTGCTGTTTTAGGTTTCCTATTTAATGTATATGAGTTTTCAATTGAAGATTAGATACATCATTTCACATATTCTGAAATGACATATAAGAATGAGGCTGAAACAAAAAGTCAGCTTGTATTAAGATGAATTAACCATTTTTGGAGAAATGAGACAATGTTCTAAAACTTTGTCAGCCAAAAGTTCTAGTTGGGTTAATGTCATGAGCATTCTATATAGTAAACAGCTTATGAACTATGAAGTGTCTTACTTTGTTTTATTTTTCTGTAGTTTTTAGTCCTGGATGAAGCAGACAGGGTTTTGGATGTTGGCTTTCAAGAGGAACTTGGAGCGATTTTCAAGTGCTTACCAAAGAGTAGGCAAACTCTCTTATTTTCTGCTACAATGACGAGTGAATTACAGGCACTGCTCGAGGTTTCTGCAAATAAGGCATACTTTTATGAGGCATACGAAGGTTTCAAAACCGTTGAATCTCTTAAACAACAATATGTGTGGATGCCAAAGAATGTCAAGGATGTATACCTCCTACATGTTCTGTCCAAATTGGATGACATGGGTGTCCGCTCAGCTATTATTTTTGTTTCCACGTGCAGGTACAATGCCTGTGCTGTCACTTTCTTAAGTTATATTGTTTTCAAATAATTAGATATCTTCTGTTTGTAGGTTAAAGATTAACAGGCTTGCATTTTAGGTCCATGCCATTATAAAAAAGGGCGTATGCATGGGGATTACTTTTGAAAGCTATTAAGTTTGCTAGTTACTCTTTATAGGACAGATCTTTCCGAAATGAATGCGAGTACCAGCCACTTTTTTAGGGGGTGGGGGTGGAGGAGGGGGCTAGAAATTGTTGATAATAAAGTGATTGAAACTGATGTTGATGATTTGATATATTTCCGTCTTTCATGTTTGAGCAGGACTTGTCAGATTCTGGATTTGCTCATGGAAGAACTAGACTTGAAAGCCTCGGCATTGCATTCATTCAAATCCCAGTCATTGAGGCTTTCTGCCCTACATAAGTTCAAATCCGACAGGTTCCCATATTGATTGCAACAGATGTTGCAAGTCGTGGGTTGGATATACCAACTGTGGATCTTGTGTTAAATTATGACGTCCCAAGGTGATGGTTGCAATCAGCTTACTTATTGAATCCAGTGGTCTCCAATTCTTGATAAAACAAATGAGGCTTTGTTGGTTTGGATGTGAATATGCAAACAGCGACCTCCATTGCTTTGTTGGAAGTCTGCCCTCTTTTGATTTTTTCCAGGAGTTGGGAGGCTTTGACTTCATTGTAATTTGATATTAAAATTGTGTTAATTAGTTTTGATTATAATTAATATTATTTTTCAGGTATCCATTTAGATTACGCCCACCGCGTTGGACGAACTGCAAGAGCAGGGAGAGGGGGCTTGCTATCAGTTTCATCACTCCGGTAAGATGTCCGACCTGAAGTTACCTACTCATGTTTTTATTTATGCTGTGTCGTATCAAGGATAAATTATTACTCTACATGTTTTGCTTATGAGATTAGTGTCTCCCCATGCCCCCATCCCCGCGCCTCCCACACACACACAAAAATTGGGTGGGAGTAAGTTTTCATCAGTGTTATGATGTTGTGAGGGTTATTGAACTCATGCATTCATGTTTTTCTTATTCTATCTGATCTGAATTATGATAGCATGCTGTTTGTGGTCACCATCTTGTGTGGAGAGGAGGCGTGCAAATAGATGAAAATTCGTGCATCAGAACCTGCTATGCTCTGATTAAATCTTCTAAAATTGTGTTGCTAACTTAAGCAATTTTGATATCTCACCTTCTTATTATGTCTGTCATTTTGTCTTCTAAGACGGTGTTGCTAACTTAAGTAATTTTGTGGAACAGGATTGATAAGCAGACTCCTCCATCCTCATTATTTTCATTCATGCAACTTACTTTTCTTTGCTTGATTGTAACGTTTGCAGAATGATGTAAAGCTTCTTCATGAAATTGAGGCTGTTATCGGAAACAATTGGAGATCTTTGACTGCAAGGAAAAGATGTTCTCCAGGACATCACAAAGGTAAAACTGTTATAAATTGGATCATTTAGCAAGTTTCATGTTATCATCTGATAAATCTTCGCGCACAGTCTGACATATAAGCTTTTTTTGCTACTGACTAGTTGTAAAACCCCAAATACTTTTAAGTGCCTTTGTATGACAAGTTTTTAAAGGTGGGGACTTTTTTTTTTGTTTTTCATCCTTAATTTGATAGGTTTTCAAAGCCAAACGTGTGGTGACCATGAAAATGATGGATGATGGATTTGACGATAAAGAAAAAGCACGAAAAGCTCAGAAGTTGAAGGCTTTGGATGGAAAAGATGTACACAAGAGGAATAACAAAAAGAGAAGAAAACCGGAACTCTGAAGATGATGGTGATGAGAAAGAAAAAGCATGGAAAGCTTATAAATTGAAGGGCATTCCATAGTAAGGTGAACCTGAGAGTTGAATCCTACTGATTGTGCAGAAAAGGCTCCATTTTTGTGAGGTTTGCGTCATTTGTGCGCATTGATCTTCGGGAATGCTGCTTCCTAGGATGCCTGATTATACAGTACTAGTTTTTTTGGGGGTGGTGTGAAGCAAATTTTGATGGCTGTAATTTATTTAGACCGGATAAAGATTTCTTGATTCTGGGTTCCTAAGGTGAAAACGGCATAGATATGTATCCAGTTGTATATGATACGACATTTTATCGACGTATATGAAGATTCTTTTACATGATTTAGTAGCAAATAAGCAACCACTATTTTGATGTTCACATTGGAAATTACTTAATGAAAAAAGAAATGCAAAACATACATTTATCAGATTCCTCTGGACTCGACCAAGGCTTTTAGCAGTAAAAAAGAGCAAAAGGCGAAGGAATTCAATATACAATTTATTAATATTATCTACTTATTAACAATATTATCTTCACAAGAACAGGTAAATACCCTCCAACCTTCAGAAATTTTACATAGATTTTCACAAATTACACCCAAATGAATTATGCTACAGATTTTTTTACTAGATATATATACAACATATAACACCCCAAGGAATTACGGATCTTTTTGACTAGATATACAAGGAATAAATGATGTCTCTTTTTTGAATACTGCAAAGCTTTTACCTCCATCAAACCTTGTTCTGTTTTCCAAGTTGGAAGGCAAAGAAACGACTCCGTATATACACCACCGGTAGCTATAATTCAGTCATGTTCACATAATAGTGCAGCTTCCGTCTTCCCTGAAAAAAAAGGGGGAAAAAAACAGTTCGGAAAATGTTATTCTGCATGCTTTTCGGTTTCATAATCTGTGGTCACGTTGGACTTGGACCTGAGTATTCCAGTTCGATTCAGAGGACCTCGTTTTGAGAGGTTAGAATCTCCCTAACACTGTTTTTCACCTCATTTAGAAGCTCTCAAAACTGGTTTTTTTTTCTTTTCTTTTCATAAGGTTCAAACTTAAGACCTTTTGGTGATTATGCATCATGCTGAATGGCAGGCAAGTGATACTTACTTTTTAAGTCTTGGTAGCGGCTCAAAGCTTCTTCAAATTTAAGCCAAGCTGCACCGCCTGTATCTTCTAGGTTTACGTTCTTTGGCCCATTAAGATATGCCTGGACTACAAACTGCGGTGTTCTCTCCCTGTTATATTCGTCGCATCAGCTCATTTATCAGCAGCCATTAAACATAAGTGATTTGAGAACATGGTCATCCATTAGAACTTACCTCCCTTCGTATTCTGTCAACCAAGCGACATACGCGGCTCCAAAGTACATGGACACAAAAGGTTTGGTGAGGTCTTCCACTGACTCAACCATGTAAGCCTTGTATTCCCCATCCCTAATCATCACCATCATTCGGTAAGAGCAATGCAAAAATTGCATAATAAGAAAGACAACAAGAAATAATGGCTGAAGATTGCCTATCATTCTCAACCAGATATGTGCACAATTAGATTCTAAAAATGTATTCATACTATCTGACTCCTAAAACAACTAAGCATTTATATTTGCTTATGCAAAATGAGAAAGCATATGTGTGTGAAAGTAAAACGATGACTGTAGCTACGACTGACATACTTGTAGAGCCAACGTGCTGTGGGGTAGTCAATTCCCATCAATCCCACACGCTGCCCAACTCCATTCAAAAATCGCATGCTAACAACCTCAGCCAGGGCGCACAAGATTGCCTGCAAAAGAATTAGAATCACAGGTGTAATTAGCTCCATTGCCAGGAGAGAAGATGCTTATGATACATATAAGAGTGAAATGCAATCCATATCAACAGCTGCACAGATTAGACCTAATTGGTCTAACCATCCCCTAAACACACACTAGGTTGCATAGGAACGGAGGTGTGATTTAAAAATATATAAAATACGGTATAGAGGGCAAATATTTATATATTAAAATTTAAAAATGCACAATAGTATGTAGTATACTATTTCATCGGTATCACCAATATTTGACATAGTTTGCAAAAAACAGAAGCACTTACTGGCTTTAGTCCTTTTGTGAGGAAATGTTTTGAGACAATAATATCTGAGATTGCCTGCAAAAAGGCAACTGAATTTGTAACACGCGAAAAATCTCTCACACTGGTAGTAAATAGTTCAAAAAATCATTGACATCAAGTTACTAAAGAAAATGTATCCGTTAAAATTGTTTTAAAGACCATCAGATGAGTGCAAGATAGAAGAATAGTGTATAATCATGAATCACAAAGAAAGAAGATTTTAAAACGACTTAGCATAAGCAATAAATGTTCGATTTTTACCTTTAATTCTATACGTGAGAGATACGGCCTCTTTTCTGTGTCATGAGAAAGTCTCACATTCCCCTTCTTCTCCCCAGATTTAGTCCACTCTTTACTTGCAAAAGGATGATTCCACATCTCTTCCATGTCTTCCTTGGAAGTCCTCGAGTCCCATGTTGCATTGACGGGATTCCCTTGCTCTGGTTTAGAAAGTGAGGTAAGATGGTTATTAACAATCTTTTTTATCACCCCTGAGGGCCCCTGGTCCAACTACATCAAGATTCAAGAGTCGATCTTTGAGTGCCCGCGGAGTTTGACTCTTACTCGAGGGTTTTATCTAGCCTAGAGGTCTTTAACACATTGGAGCCGCCAAGAAAGTCCTGCATTCGACCTCCTAGGAGGAATCGAATCCTTGACCTCTCAAGCATTCTCAGACCACTTACCATCTAAGTCAAGCTACTGGATTAGTTATTGAACAAGGTTAACAGAAGATCAAGATTCACTTTTGAGCCAAAAGTA
The DNA here is from genome assembly GCA_026214975.1 of Gentiana macrophylla. Lineage (NCBI taxonomy): Eukaryota > Viridiplantae > Streptophyta > Magnoliopsida > Gentianales > Gentianaceae > Gentiana > Gentiana macrophylla. The sequence continues at coordinate 103,101,425 of CM047807.1, forward strand.
ATCTTCATGAGCTTATAACTAAAGAAAACAACCACCATTTAATATCAAAAAGAGAAATTGCTCACAAAGAATCGACCATGAAATGCAAAAGCTTAAGGAGCTTATCCAACTTTTTTAATGGTGTATTGAGATTAAAAAGAATATAAGGTTACCAGTTCAAAGTAAAAAAAGTGAATTATTGCGTAAATTGTGGAGAAATTTGCAGCAAGACGATTTCTGTGGCAACTAATGTTAAGCTGACTCATTCTTTGCACCCATCATGGAAGAATTCTTCATATAACTTCCACGTATGAATTGTACCGAAACAAGGCTGTACAAACATTATGAATCTACCTTTTTGATTTGTAGTGGCAGGAGCAGAAGCTGAAACGGCTGTAGGCAAAGGACTGACGTCAAATAGTTTCCTACAAAAAGGATACCCCAAATTAGACATTGTGAGCAATATGTCACTTCTCAATGATTCTACCATGATTCCTTGACAAACAAGTCATACCAGAAGACATGAATTTTTTGTTAGATTCTCTAGGCAAATAAAAAAGAGCAGCCGTGCATGAAAACATCCAACTTGCATCAGTTCCTTTAAACCGATTCTCTGTTTTGCAGAGTTAAAACACTGATTTTCTCTATATTCAGTGAAATGCATCGATTCTCTACGAGGCATAATTTGAACAAAGAATATGTATTTTGTGTAGTACATATAATGTATAATGTGAAGATTCTGTATCTACAGACCTGAGTAGAGATTCTGATGCAAATGGTCTTTAGTACATCCGAATGATTTGAATCTCTATTTTACATATTAATTTCTTTTACAAGATCTATCGCAAGTGCCGTAAGGGCCGCCCTTAGGCTTACAGTTCGCAGCCTTGCCTGATATCTAGTACACAAATCACTAAAATATAACCTAAAATCAGAACAAATTATGCAAAAGTACAGAAGAGATCTTTAATTTACATCTTTCCAACATTTTGGCCTTAGTCTTTTCACGAGGATGTATGTCTAAAAAATTTGATGCACTTAAACCGAATAGTACAGATCAAGCAGGAACAGATTACCTGGATGGAAGACTTTCCTTGACCCTAATATATCGTTTCCAGTAACTCAATGTAGACTTATGAGTGGCCTTCTTGGTTCCACCTTTATAGGCTCTCACCATGAACTCTTCACTCCTTTCTCTGTCATTTTAATGTTTTTGTCAAAATAGTTCATTTAATTAAGCAACTTGAGGCACCGCATTTCATCGAACAGCTAGACCTCAGTCCATATAAAGATTGTAAAATAAAAAAGGACTAAAGAAGATAAAACCTGCCTCAATCAACTTACTTTTGGTCATAATTCGATAACCACTTGAGATAAGCAGCACCAAAATATACGTTTATGAAAGGCTTATATAGAAGTTTTGGTTCCCTTCAATTTCATAGCTCCTGAAACCTTCATCTCTTCAAGAAAATGAAAAAAAAAAAAAAAAAAAACACGGAACCTGAGTTACTCTCCAGGAAAAAAAAGATAAACATTTGAAAAGAAGAATGAATCATCATCAATACTTGATCAGCCATTCCACCGTTTTTTGTGAGATTTGCATGATTCCGATTGTTGTATCCTTGGATTTTTTATTATACCGCGTGGATAGAGGCAGCCTATCACTTTCAAGCTCTGCTATTGCACAAAGGATATCCTGAAGAGCACATCATCAATCTCAGTGAATCAATCACAAAATTAGCCAATAATCAGAATTCAGAAGTTTGAATATTATGATTGCTCAACAGAGACAATAAGCAAATATGTGCATTGACTAATATAATACAACTACAAACACACGATCCGTGTCAAGTCGGCTTATTAACATTTCAACGTATATAATGATGTCTTACCGATTCAATATGTGAAACAAAGTGCCTCCGGACAACAATGCCTGCTACAGCCTGGAAAATACAATTCCAAACGCAGCATCAAACATAATTCATAGATACTAGGTTTCATATGTAATTCGAACCTAATACATGAAATGAAATTGAATTCAATTCACCTTCATCTCGATTTGTGTCAAATAAGGTTGACCATCCGGATCGCGGGAAAGGTGGACCTTAGATCCAGGAGATTCTCCGGCATTAGTCCACTCAGCCCTGACATCAGGATCAGCCCATAAAGCCTCCAAGTCTTGAGGATCCACACAATCATCCCAATACTTGAAGCTCACAGCCATATCTTAACATTTAAGATGCATGAGAACCAATATACAGGAATGATGATGACCTTGAGATCTTCTGTTGCACCAAACAGGTATAAATTAGCATGCTGAAAAAAAAAAAGTAATATAAACAGACAATACAATCATTCAAATCATGCTAGTATCAGAACAGGACATTTATCAAGCATGCAACGTGCATGCAATGGAAAATTTTCTTGCAGACTAAAGAAAAGAACATAATGTTATCAATTAAATAATGCATAGACAAATCACCCTGAAGCTTATTTATTTCTTAACAACAACCTAGACCAATTTAGAAGAAAAAATTAAGACATCCAACAGGACCAGTATCTAACATAGGTGAATTGATTCTTACAATAGTTTTAAACAAGGGGAAGAAGAAATCAAGAAAAAGAGGAAAAATGTAATGAAAGTGGGAAAAAGTTGAGGAGAACCAGGAAGATATCCCGGGGAATTAGAAGGAAGAAAGAAAGCATGAGATAGGGGGATGGATCCCCTCCCCTCCTGTATGTGAAAATACTCATGTCATCGCTCCTTTGACATGCTATAAAAAGGAAAAAAGAAAAAAGACAGCAAACAAACAAATACTCCATTCGATCACCGTACACGACATTGATATGACAACAATTTAATTTAAATTTTGGGTAATGATACGGACACCCTCGATCTACACCGTTGATCAGAATTCAAGAATGATCACGATGTAGATCGGAATTGTGTCGATTCGGAATTGTGTCGATCTACACCATGATCGAGGTTGTGTTGATCGAGCAACACAACCATGATCAATGCGCTTACATTACAATCAACAAACAGAGATCGAGTAGAATGATTGTGCGCTGCAGATTATTACCCATAAATTTCAAAGACACGGACCAATTTAAAAAAATGCAATGCTAGAGTAACTATGATATGTAATCTATGTTGAATGTATTACCTTATTACCTAACACGTATACGTGCATTTGCATTACCTATTACCTTACACCTTAGATACTAAGTTAATTCCAAAATTTAAAGACACTATACACGCCACGACACATTATATATATATATATATATATATATATATATATATATATATATATATATATATATATATAATGTAAATAAAATTAAATTTATCAAAAAAAATTCATAAACATCCTAAAAACTAAACAAGAATAAGGTAGATATTACATAAACTCTATGAATTACATATCAACCTCTAAATATCTAAAATATATAGTTATTCAACTTCTATATCACCGAGCATTCTGGGTAACTACTATGAGCATCTGAGTAAAGATGTTTTGTATTCCATTTGAATAGTAGAGTGATTGTTATATGTTTTGAAAGAGCGCAATCTCGACTTCTTGGTGATAAGATTTCAAAATTAATAAAGCGGGTGATTCGATCAAGAGCTTTGATCGGCCATTCGAATTATCTGAGCTTTGTGAATATAGAGTCACGGTCCCGGCATATCTACTTATAAATCATAAAGCAACACTCCAAGAGTTTAAAGTGTTTTTCTCGAAATAATGAAAAAAATTGTTCGTTTTTACTAAGTCTAAGTATTGTTTTTTTTTAGGAAAAGTCTAAGTATTGTATATGAGTGAAAAATAGTGTTCATAAAACTAAATAGTCATGAATCATTTACGTGGTAAATAATAAATTAATTTATTCGGATAAGATTAATATAATTTAATATAATTATTAAGTTCTTCTAAAAAAATTAAAGAAGGTTATAAGTTCTTCTAAAGTCATACTATAATTTTTCGTAACTATTAAATAAAGTTTTTTTTTTTAAGGAGAAAATAGAGTTGTTAGATGTCAGAAAAAAAATATATTTATCGTTATTATGTTATGAGGTATTTTGATAAACTTTTATAACGATAATTTTGGGAAATTCTCCGTTCCTCTTTCTCCCCCTCACCACTGGGCTGTAGCAGCAACATTGAAAGAAGAAGCAAATCTCATTCTGCGTTTGCAGTGATGATGCCACTCATATGTTTTTGTAGAGATTTTTTGTTTCGTTCTTTATTAATTGTGTCCGGCATGGTCGAGTTATAAGCTTGTGTGACTCGATTCCAAAATTGGTCTCTGGACTGATTGCGACCAACGACGGGATCTTGGCTAATATCTATGTAAACATCACAAAGGTGTACATCTTCTTCAGTTGTGTAAGAAGTGGACCTATGTGGTGCCATGGATATGAAGTTTGAACTTAGATATATTTATCTCTAAGAGAAAGAAAAGATGATATAAAAGATAAGATTATTGAGGTGTGTATTAAATAATGAAAGCATTTGGTATTTATAATAAAAAGATGGAACGAAATTCAAAGGCTAAAAGAGTATCCAATGAGACAGTAAGAGAGTCCAAAAGGGTATCCAATGCTAAAAGAGTATATCCAATGCCAAAAGTGTATCAAATAATCTAGTAGGAGAGTCCAAAAGAGTATCCAATGCAAAAAAAATATCCAATGAGAGAGTAAGAGAGTCCTAAAGAGTATCCAATGGAAAAAATAGTATTCAATGAGAGAGTAGGATAATCCAAAAGAGCATCCAATGCAAAAGGAGTATCCAATGAGAGAGAGGAGAGAGTCCAAAAGAGTATCGAATGACAAAAGAGTATTCAACGATAGAGTAAGATAAATCCAAAAGAGTATCCAATGAAATTCCAATTAATATTAGATGAAAGTTGTGGTTATAAACTCCGGATGCAATGAGACTAGTGTACCATTCATAACAAATGCAATCTATTTACCAACTCTTTAAAATAGCATTCAACATGAATACCTCATATGAATCATCTTCAATTTTTTGTAAGTGATGATGAAGATGGCGAAATTGTTCAGCATGTCAACTCATGTACTGAATTAATTCATCAATTTGTCACCACACAACATGAGCCAAGCATTCGTTGAGATTCAATCCCAGGTCATAGAGTAATCAACAGTGATAGAGAAATAGGCGATCGTAAGTTGTTTAATGACTATTTTTCCAAAATCCAACATTCAATGAAACGATGTTTCACGCCGCTTTCCAAATGTCTCGAACTTGTTTTTTCGTATTGTTGATGGTGTGAAAACCATGACAACTATTTCCCTCAAAGAAGAGACGCGTTGGAAAAGTTGGACCGCCTACTTTCCGTAAAGTAACAAATAAGCGTTACGGATGTTGGCATACGGTCTCCCGGCAGATGCTACTGATGAGTATATTAGAATAGGAGAGTCCACTGCAATAGAGTGTGTGAAGCGATTTTGCTGTGCTGTTATTGAGGTATTTGGAGAGCAGTATCTAAGAGCACCTACGCCTGCTGATGTTGCTAGGTTATTGCACATTGGCAAAGAACGTGGCTTCCCAGGGATGCTGGGCAGTTTAGACTGTATGCATTGGTGATGGAAAAATTGTCCGATTGCATGGGCGGGCAATATCCTGGAAGAAGTGGAGCCCCAACTGTTAAGGGTCAATTTGTAGTGTTTTATAAGGATATATTTTATATCAATATTCCCCATATATGGATGTTTTTCGTAGAATTCGAGCTTATAATCGATTAATTGAGCAAATGACGTTTTGAATAGTTAAAATGCAAAATCGAGTAAATATCGTGGTTTTATTATCTATTTTGTATGGTTTTACGTTTTGCTCGGTTTTGTCATCTTTTAGGTGCACAAATGTGGAATGGAAGAGGTCTAAATGATGTTTGATTGAATATTAAAGTGGAAAGAAAGAGATACAAGAGGATGAAGATGAAATAAAGCTTGGGAAAATCCCGAAAACGACTCGTAATATCTGACACGGCTAGTCAAAAAGCGTTTTTCAAGAAGAGTCCTTAATGAAAGTTGTAGAGTTTTCCGAGAGCTTTTTTATGACGCTCGATCATAATTTTTGAAGGTCTACAACTCAAGATATGAATTTTAAGTTTGAGTCCATTCTCAAACCAAATGTTCAGAGCTTAATTTTGGTACAGGATGTTCGGGACGCTTTTTCAAACGAAGCGCTCACTCTCCGTCCACTCCAAATTTTGACGAAAGGCCCATTGTGATCAAACGGGCGTCCGCCGCTTCTTTATCAGAGCAACCGACTTCAATTTGCTATAAATACAGCCGCATTGTTGAACCCCTAATTCAATATCATATACACGCAGCAGCTTCCCTTGAACCCGAAAAAGTCGAGCATGAGCGTGACCGGCCGGGCCGGCCGAGCTTCATGCTTGGCCGGCCGGTGGTTAGATTAGGTTTTTCTTTCGCTTTCGATTCATGAGTTCATCCATGTACCAAACCTTGTGAGTTTAATCTCGCTTTTAATTTATTCAATCTCTAGTTTATTTTCATGATCTTTAATTTATTTTGTATCGTTTCTATGATTATGATGCTATGATGTGAATTAGATCGAGAGATCGCTTGCTATTGATGTTTACAACATACGGAAGTTGCGTAAACTAGATCACCATAGAAAGATAGGATTTTTAGCCGTTAATGATGACAAATTAATTGGTTAGATTTCTAGGTTGTTAGATTCTAAAATACGAGAGTTAACCTGAATCTACACCGAGTTTTGTTTGGTAAATCGATCTCAACATTCGGAAGATGAGAGATTGATAAATTGGACTCACTAAGGAATTAGAATCCATAGCTTGAGAATAAATTCACTAAGGAATTAGGGGTTTATGTCTCGTGAAAAGGTGAAACCACAACTTGAATTAGAATCATGAGATAGGCTAGATTGAAATCACTTAGGTTCGTTCATTGTTTGATCCCATGTTTCCTTAGGTTAGTTTGTTTATTTTGTTTCTTAGGTTAGATTTATTTTGATTGTTCTTTTGATTTATGTTTTATGTTTTTGCTTTTTTTCTTCCGCTTCTTGAGTAGCAATTGAAAGGAATTAGTGAAATTAGATTCAACATCCTTTTCCTGTGGATCGACTCTGTATTTACCCTACTATGCTATCAACTACCCGATATTTGGTCGGTTAGGAGTTAGTTTGCATGTTAAGTATAGGTTTATAAATTTTCTTTTGTTTTTATGATGCAAAATCCTCCCAACACCAACCATCATTCTTGAGGCAGTAGCTGACTATGATCTATGGATTCAGCATGCATATTTTGGTATGCCTGGATCTAATAATGACATTAATGTCTTGGAAGCATCCAACCTCTTTTCCAATCTAGCCGACGGCATCGCTCCTCCTGCAAACTATGTAATTCAAGGAAAAGAATATAACATGGGCTACTATTTAGCTGATGGTATATATCCTAAAAGGGCAACTCTTGTGCGAAGTATTCATGAACCACGTGGTCCTTAAAAAAAATATTTTGCAATGAAACAAGAATCATGTAGAAAAGACGCCGAACGTGCTTTTGGAGCTCTACAAGCACAGTTCGCAATTGTGGCCGCACCGGTTCGTTTTTGGCAGAAACGCGATTTACACGATATAATGACCGCTTGTATAACAATGCACAACATGATAGTTGAAGATGATCGTGACATGGATGCACCAATTCAAGAAGCAATGGAAGCGCCTGCACCAAACGTCAAAAGGGTGGATGAAGATACTCGATTCCAGCAATTTCTCGAGCGTCATAGGCGTATCAAGGACAGAGATGCCCATTACGAACTTCGTAATGCCTTGATTGATCATTTATGGGAAGAATTTTCGAATTCGGAGAAGTAATTTATCTTTTATCGTTGTGTAATTTAAATTTTTATATTTCGATTGTATTAAGTAATGTCGTTGTTCGGTAATATTTTTAAATGTTTGCATTTTATTCGCTTTGTGAACAAATACGTTTTTTTAACCTTTAACAAGTGTAGTATCGTTTTCAATAAAAATAATTTTAATATATTTCGATTGTATCATTTTTTTTTTTAATATATATTTTAATATATTTCGCTTCATTAAAGACTCTCTCAAAAGATTTAAAAAAGGTGACCGCTTCGATGTCTGATTTTCTACGAGATTAAAAGCAAAATCGATGCATTGGCAATGCTTGGTGCCAAAATGTCCGATGATGACATAATGGATTTAGTGTTCGTGCAACTGGGTGATGAATACCTCGAATTAGCCGAGAGCATTTCACGCTCGGGACAAAAGTGTTCCTTTCAAGAACTACACGAGAAGTCATTAAATTATGCACCCATTGCTCGAGTTGATCGTGGTCTCAATTTTTGGCCAACCATCTCACCCACCCGCATTTCGACCCCCAAATGCAAATTTTCAACCCCACCGCTTCAAATCGGCCTACCCCAATCTATGGTCAACTCCAACAATTCCACTCCGGGCGGGCAATTATAAAGGTACATGTCAATTGTGTAAAATTAAAGGACACTCAGCTCGTTTCTGTCCTCAATTTCAGGTACAAGCCCGAACGAATCAGGCTCGATTGCTCACACCCCGGTTCACTTCATGCCAGCAAAGTAATTCATGGAATCCACGCCATCCTCAAGCCAATGTGGTCGGATTATTACCGAACCCGTGGCTTCTAGATAGTGGTGCAACAAATCACATCACTTCCGACTTACAAAATCTCTCCTTTTACTCTCCCTATCCGGCTGGTGATGATATGATAATTGGTGATGACTCGTCTCTTCCCGTCACACACACTGGTTCGACTTCCTTACCAATCTCCTCCTCAAATAATATTAATCTTAATAATGTGTTATGTGTTCCCCAAATGGCTCGTAATTTAGTCTCCATTTCTCAATTATGTTATGATCATAATTTATCTGTTGAATTCTTACCCGATAAATTCATTGTGAAGGATCTTCTGACCCAAACACCCCTGATGCATGGACCGGTTAAGGACGGATTATATGAGTGGCCCAATCGTCCATTACTTGCTTTTTCCACCAACCGTGCTTCTCAACATACATGGCATCATCGGCTTGGACACCCGTCTAGTCGTATTTTTCATTCTTTACTTTCCAATAAACATTTAGACACTATGTCATCATCTTTTACTCATTGCTCTGCTTGTCTTGAAAACAAAAGTCATAAACTAAGTTTTGGTCTGCATCTACATTACAATCATCCCGTCCCTTGAAATAATTTTTTCGCGCTTTGGACGTCTCCAGTTTTATCTTTGGATGATTTTAAGTATTATGTTGTTTTCATTGACCATTACACAAAATATGTCTGGTTCTATCCATTACGTCGGAAGTCTGATGTGTCTTCCACTTTTATACAGTTCCAAGCACTAGTAGAATTTTTTTTGATAAGTCCATAAAAATATTATACTCAGACAATGAAACTGAATACATTACTCTCCGCCCACATTTTGCCTCTCACGGTATTTCTCATTATACGCCTCCCTACACACCCCTGAACAAAATGGTTTTTCGGAACGACGCCATCTACATATTGTTGAAACCGGTCTCTCTCTTATGAGTCATGCGTCTATGCCTCTTTCCTATTGGCCTTATGCCTTTGCCACTGCGGTATACCTCATAAATAGATTACCCACTCCTACCTTATCCATGCAGTCACCCTACTTTTGTATCTTTGGTCATACACCCAACTATACTAAATTGCGTTCCTTTGGGTGTCTATGCTATCCGTGGCTCCGTCCCTATACCGATCACAAACTTCAACCTAAGTCGATTCCGTGTGTCTTCTTAGGCTACTCACTCACTCAAAGTGCATATTACTGCTATGATATGTCCAATGCTCGGTTATATGTCTCTTGACATGTTAAATTCGTTGAAAATGTTTTTCCCTTTTCTCACACCTCACAGCACTCTACTCCTGTCAAACACAACTATCACCGTCCCTATATCACCATCACAGCATGTTTCTAATTCCTACACACCTCCCACAACCCAAACTATGCCAAAACCCACGGCCCAACCTACTGCCAACCCCTCGGCCCAACCTTCCCTTAACCCCCCAGCCCCTTCTTCCACAAATACATCTCCTGCAATCCAACAATCACCTGAGACCAATTCACCTTCTCCATCCGATTCAAGCCTATCTGAGCCCACTTCATCCGAGCCCATCTCATCATCCTCGTCCTCCACTGCGACTTCCTCCCCCTCAACTCCTCAACCCCATTCCATAACTACTCGCGCCAAAAATAATATTCGAAAACCAATTCAAAAATTGAATATGCACACTCATCTTGCCTCCACATCTGAACCTTCCTCTATCACCCAAGCTCTTAAAAATCCTCAATGGCGTAGTGCTATGCAAGAAGAATATGATGATGCTCTAGTATGCAATCACACATGGGACTTAGTACCCCGGATCCTTTAGAGAAAGGGTTGTAAGATCACTTTTAATCTAAAATGAGAAAAAAATGACAAAAAAAAAGATTGTGGTTGAGAAGGAAAACGCACTGCACTTACATTACACGTGTGGCGTAGTAAACACACGTAGTAAATGCACGCTGCCATTCCTTCCTTCAACCACTATCTTTTCTCGTCTCTTTTTCCTATTTTCAGATCTTATTTTGTCTTTCTTCAAACTTCGCTACCCCAAAAATTTATTGGTATTTGATGAAATAAATTTATTTGGAATAGTTTGTTAAAAATAAATTAATATGGAATATTTTTAAGGTAAGATTTGGGATGAGATGGTATAAGATATTTGGTGTAGAATTTGGTGATTTGGGGAAATTTGGGGTTCCTCTGGAGATGCCCTGATACCATCTACACCGGGGCCGTGAAATATCCATTTTCTCCGTAAGTTTCCTTCTTCCCTCTTGTCGTTTTTCTATTTTTTTTGTCACTTCACCTTTCCCCTTAATTTTTTTGAGAAGAAAATTTCGCCTTTTTCTGCGCATGAAATGAATGTCTAGGGAATTCCTTTTGCTTTTCCTATTTTATTACTGCATCTATTGTCCTTGGACTCTTTTCAATGAAGATGTTTTTGATTGATTTCTTATTCGTGTCGTTGATAACCATCATAATGATTTCTACTGTTTTTGCTGAAGTCTTTATTTTGTTTCAAGAATTAAGCAAGTGTTGGGTTTTGGTGTGAGATGAGAGAAGAACAATGCCGGGTGGAGGAATGGAACCAGCAGCTCCTTTGTTGATGGTATACGCGATTCTTCCCATTTTAATTTCAGAACTTTGAGGTGTCACTTTCGGTCCAAAGGAGTACAATACTTACATAAAATGATCCAAATGGAATTTTGAGGTGCCATCTAGACAAATAATCACCAGTGAATAATGGCCGTGTATGAACATTTTCGATAGAAGAAGTTACTCAAAATTGGGCAGCCAACAGGAGGAGGAAGGGGGGATTGGAGAGAGGGTAGGGGGATGATGTGAGTGCTGGATATTTGTTTTATCAGGAATCATTATGATGGTTATTTGTAATGAGTAATTGGCTTTACATTGGTAAGAATACTGGAATTATAGGACATGTTATAAATTTCAGTTGCAGGTGCTTTTGGACTTGAGAAGCTTGGTTTGTTCGATGACTGAGGTCAAGGTTGATCCAGGGTCCAGAACAGTGTTTGTTACGGTTGGAACGACCCGGTTTGATTCTCTAGTTAGAGCTGTCGACACTGATGAAGTTAAAGAAGAATTGTACAGAAGACGTTACACGAATCTTCTAATTCAAATGGGTCGGGGATCGATCTTACATTCCTACAAAGGTAATTATTGGATTTAGGTTTTTTTTTCTCCTCCAATATTGCCTACGGTGACGATTTACATTGATCACCAGAAACTTGATTCACTTTATAGCCTTGTAGAAGCTGACACGTGAAAGAGAAGCTAGTTCTTTAAGTTCATCTTCTATTATTTGAAAGGATTACACAACGATGGAGGTATTGTATAACCTGTGTACGGTTTTCTTGTTAAAAAAGAAAAGAAAAGACACTTAACACAGTTTACCACTTTAAATTGTAAGATATATATAATAGTTTGGTATTTCGTATTTGTTTTATATTTTTGGTGATATAATTATAGGACCCTTGGGGGGGCTGAGGACATATCATGCTATACTAAATTAGTTGTAAAAGAACAAAATTTGCAGTTAATTTGTCTTTACTAATTTAAGGTTATCTTTTGTATTCTAAGATTGAGTGCACATTGTGGTTACAAAGTAGACAAGTCTGAGATAGGCATAGTTGAGCCGCATTTCCTGGATATATTAAGGTGTTTTAGCCATTTCACTCCATTGCATACCACATTTCCTATGTATGCTGGTCATTAAAGCCAAAAAAATGAATGTTATTATGATGATTAGAGTTATCATGTGAACAATAGTATTATCTGCTTTATTTTCTAGTAGGGTTTGGGTTACATCAAGTCATTAAAAGTCGAGTTGGCAAGTTTCGTATTTTTCTGCCAGGAAAACATGTAGAAACTATTGCATCAGGAAACTTTTTTTTTTTTTTTTTTTTAGCGTAATTCATGAAATTTTATAGCATACAATATCATCCTTGTAGAATGAACGGCTGAGAACAAAATTAGTGGAATAAAAGCACTCATTTTGACTTTGGTGCATTAATCATCTTTGTAGACACTAGTAGTTGTGGATGGTTTTTCATAAAATGGGCATGGATTTCTCATTATTGTTCCATTGTGAGAAATAACCGGCATATAAATAAACCTGGTACTCCGGACTGTGCATGTACGTACCAAGTCTCATGAACTTTTAATTATCTTGCTTTTTAGGCAACAAATGAGAGAAAGCAGTATCATGTCAATGTTCATCGTGCACACGCGTGTGTTAAATGGCTAGGAAAATATAGGCAGGATCTGTTGCGCGCGTGTAACTGCTAAAAGTTAGCCAGAACAATGATCTAGAATAATAGTTGGATGATACCCTTTCATACATATTCTTGAGTGATGTAGCATTACTTGTTCATTTTTTGTTTGTATGAATTCTCTTTGATTAAACGCAGTGGTGGTGGTTTTAACTTTCTATTTCCAGTCTGCTGGAGAAACCGGGAGTTTGGATGTGGACTACTTCACATTTTCACCAAGTATAGCGGATTATCTTAAGGCGGCATCCCTTGTCATCAGTCATGCAGGTAAACTTGCTTCAATCTCTTGATTTTCTGCTCTTCTTTTTATATTTATATGTGATACTAATGGCAGGTTCAGGAAGCATATTTGAGACGTTAAAGTTGGGTAAGCCATTGTTAGTGGTAGTAAATGAGGAATTAATGGACAATCATCAAATAGAATTAGCAGAAGAACTGGCTAAGAGAAAGCATTTGTTCTTTGCTCGCCCTCAAACACTATACCAGACAATCGTCGATATGGATTTAGAATCTCTTGTTCCATATCAACCTGGAGATGCAACTCCTGTTGTTAAGCTTATTAATAGGTTCTTGGGTTTCACAGAGGAATGACTGAAGAAAATGCAGAGCACCGATTGCTCTGCCAGCCGTTTGTTTGGGTGCATTAGGAGAAAATCAGACTTTATGTTGCAGTTGCACACATGTCACGTATCTATGAGCACTTGCATCAGTGTCTCCCTAACAGATTCTCTATTTTACAGATTCAAACACTATTTTTTCATTTTTACAGAATCTCTACCAAAAGTCAACTGCATCAGAATCTCTACCGTAATATGTAGAACTATCAAATAACTCTAAACTATAATAAAAAAACACATATCGACACACAATCTAAAATATGTTAAAATATTAACAATATATACAATATTAATAAAAATATATAATTTTGTTTTATTAGTCATTGTCACTTCAATAAACGTGAGACATTTTCCTGAATGTTTTCAAAAAAATAATAAAATTTACCTCTAATATTTGCAACAAAATTACAGAAAAGAAAGGTATAAAAAATGAAGTAATTAAATGATCATATTAGTAAAGCATTACGGCACAACAATATAGTGGGAAAAGACAAATAAAAAAAGTAAAAAAAAAAAGAAAAGAAAGAAAAAGCATGCGTCCAGATCCTATATAGTGCGGGAGATATACCGCAAGTTTTATTGAATCTGAATTGTACAGATTAGTGTACAGATTCTAATGCACCTTCATTTTTCGACAAATCTTAAGAAATTAAATCAGAAATATCTGATTTAACATCATTTACTGATTCTACCGCGAGTGATTTCAGACTGCTGATATATACGATACGAAAGGGTACTGATATACGATACGAAAGGGTACCGCATCAGAATTTTCATCAGTGTTGAAGTGGCTGGACTTTTAGTCAACATTTTAAACACTGGAGGGATTCGTCATATACATGCTTTTTGCATGGTAATCGAATGATTTGATCCTGCAGACATTTTTGTTCATTCATAGTATAATTTGGGATTTTTATTTATATTTCTTGATGTTGTTGTTGTTCTGGGATTGTACTTTTCGAATTCCTTAAGATATACTACCAGTACATTTTTGTTCCCTAGCTGTAACAAAGTTGACGAAAGAGTACACCTTTTTATGGGGAAATTCTACCGCGGAGGGTCTTTTGTCTATGACGGAGGTCGGATTAACACCCCGCCACGCGTGTCCCCACAAAGAAACCAACAATAAATGAAGACAGAGAAAATACATCTTGAGGGGCAGGTAGAAGTCCCAAGAGTCCAAGCTGAACCTAGCTCGGTCATCTTCCCCGACCTCACCAGGTCAGCCAAGGTACAAGAGATCCCCCAACTCGGCTCGGACCTCCCAGGTCAGCCTGAGTCTATCCCGGACTAAATCCCCACGTGCACAATCAATCAGATGAATATGTACAGAATCCTCAACCATCAAGGCTCTGATCAAATATTTAAACTAACGTGATTATCTCCTACAATCAAGGGGATAAAATCATAATTATCTATTCATTAGGGAACACGAAATCACAGTCCACCAAGGACACGGCCCATGCAGGCCTAAGACACAAGCCCTTCTATATAAACAATCCATAAGAAACAACGATGACTTGATTCCTGACTAATTCACATGATATGTAGACACATTGAGATACAGTTCCTCCAGTCTAAACCCCTGCAAACTACCCCTCCTCTTTATTATTTTCGGTGTTCTTGAAGCTTGTGCAGGTTGTCACAAGGATTAAAAGGCCCCGTAATTAATATCCGAAGATTTTCAGCATCGTCAGTCTTTAACGGGGATGTATTTGCATCTAATCAAAGACATTGTAAATAAGCTTCTAAACAAAGTAAGTCGGCATATATGCAAAAATGAGAGCATGAGTCGTTCTTTCATTGGATGCATGAATATATCATCAATTTCCTGGTGTGAAAGCAGTTGGTTTCGGAGTTTTAGAATTCTGCTGATCCCAAGTACTCAATCTCCATCATAGCATATGGCGATATAGAAAGTAAAGAAGAAAAAGCATGACCAGAAGAATTGTGAAGCTTTTTCTACATCCATATGATCTACTAAAGTAGATCGGTATTGCCCATATAATGAAAGAGGAACTAAACTCCATCCCCGTTTGGGTTCCAATCTGAAAGGAAGCCGGGGCGCAACTTGGTCTCTTCGCCAAGTCTGATTTATGTCGGTGTTGGCAAATCAGCTTCATAAAAAAGATAGGGGAAAAGATCGTACAGTTCCCTACCGAGACAACTCTCCACGGTCCATCTCTACGTACTTGTCCAGTCCAGGACAAGTGAGATCTTCCGGTCTGCGTGCTTTATTTATTTAAGAGAGAATGAGAGTGAATCGAAAGGCTTCCGTTTCTTGGGGGGCTTTCGGGCCCCGATCGATCTTTTTCGTGGTTCGGTTGTTCGCCGATTCAAGTGGTACGTGAGTTGGTTTAGAACGTCGTGAGACAGTTCGGTTCCTATCTATCGTTGGTGTTAAAGGGAGTGAATCCGATTAAAACAACTCATTGGATGCATTAATATTTCATCGATTTGTGACTCCGATTAAAACAACGTCGATTCGCCGAAAGTGTATAAAAGGACACTAATAACGACGTCGTTTTGGGTATTTAACATTAGCACATCATTTGGCATCCTCATTCTAATATATGACCTGTCAAATTTGGGGGAAAACAATAGTAGCGGGCATTCCCTCACAAAAAAAAGGAAAAAAAATAAAATTCAAGCGGCACAGTTGCACGGAGCTGCTGCAGATCGTTGGAAAAATGGAAAGAAGGTCGAGGCAGACGCGGTCGCTGGCAGCTCCAGATTGGAGCCCACAGGAATGTATAACTCTGGTCAACGAGATCAACGCCGTCGAAAGCGAGTGGCAGCACACGCTAGCTTCCTTTCAGATATGGCAGCTGGTGGTCGAGAACTGCAACGCTTTACATGTCAACAACAGAAGCCTTAACCAGTGTAGGAAGAAATGGGCGTCCCTCTTAGCTGATTTCAACATGGTTAATTCATGGCGAGGGTCTTATTGGTCATTTGACACCGACAAAAGGAAGGAGCTTCTCCTCCCTGAAGAATTCGATAGACAACTCTTCAGAGCTATTGATGCATATCTCAACCGAAAAGGTACCGGTGATGATGATGATAATGATGAACCCGCCGGTCCTGATACCGACCCGGAACCTGACCCGGATATTCAAGGCACCACCGCCAACTGGGGTATGGTATTGGTATCCTCCTTCATTTTCCAGCTAATTAACTAATTTGATAATGTTTCATGAAAGAAGTAAGATGGAGAAAGATTGATTGTCAAAATCATTGAGTTATTCACACCCAGATTTTTTGGACATTGCACCCTAATACCCTATCTTTACAGTGTTATTCTGTCTAATGGCCAAGAAAATGGTGCCTGTTTAAATACAAGTTTTGTTGTAACTCAAGTTGATGTTTCTTTAAGTTGGTTTGTTTTCTTTGTTAGGGCCAAAGAAAAGAGAAGGAAGATTACTCTCGCAAACGCAAATTTGATGGTAAATTCCAACAATGGGGAGGCAGCACAATTTGTAAAATGAAAACGAGCCATCAACTTCGAGTGAAGTGCCAGATCTTCCGGTGAAGAACATTTTTGCAGAGGTAATACTCGACCATGGCATCGAAGATGACAAGGAAAAGAAGATGGCAGCACAAATATCAGAAAATGTAGAGCTTATGAATGCAATTCTTCAAGGAAATGCAGATGATGATGATGATGATGATTTTGACTGCAAGTTGTCTGACTTGAGAAATGTCGAGGCTATGCAAATCGATATGACACGGCGTAAAGGTGACAGACTTATAGATTGTCTTGGGATAATAGTTAACACCCTTAATCAGATTTGTGATCATGTTCAAACAAGTAAGTAATTTTATAATTTTATATACAACAACAAATGCATTGTCGTTCTCCGACACTTGACTGTGATTTCTCTATCTATCTCCTCTTTTCTTGGAAATTCTATTGCAAGTGTTTTGATGTTACAATGTAGTACAAAAATATTTCATCGAGTACAAGTAGTACTCTTACTACTTCAGAAAAAAATATAAACACAAGATTGAAAAGTGTAAACAAATTTTTCTGCCTGTCTGAGTGTCTTGACATGCTCATCCTTCATGACAGGCCAATATAATTTGCATATATACATGATGAAATCTCTGCTGCCAATAGTAGTTATTTGATGCATTCAATGTTTGGCTCCTTTAGCTTTCATACTCAGATTGTCCTGTGTTTGGACAACTTAAATCATCCTGCATTCATTCATGAAATGAGTTACAAGCATAGTTTATTATCCATCCAATCACGTTTCATTACAACTATAACTTACACATGGCAAAGAGACCTGACTCTGTAGAGATGAGGGCCCTGCAGTGTACGCAAAAGAGGTAGTCATTCTTTCGTCTGCTAGGTCTCTTAATTTATGCAATTCCGGCATCACAACTTTCCCAAGATCAGGTCTATCTTTCCTTCTTAGCTCGGAACACTTTAAAGCCAACTTAGCAAACCCTAAAGCCTCCTCAAAAGGCCAATCAGGAACAGATGAATCAAGCATCTCAGCAAAAGCCTCATTTTGAATAGCGTTCTCAACATGATGAGTCAACCCCATTGGTGATCTACCTGTTAGTATCTGTAAAAAAATGATGCCTAATGAATACGTATCTGATTTTATTCCAAGCATTCCTGTCTGTTGATACTCTGGATCAATGTAACAGAAGGTTCCTGCTGTTGAAGTCATGCGGTATTGTGTTACGGTATCTGCAACTGATGCGGGCACAAGCCTGGCTAATCCAACATCACTGATCTTGCTTACTAAATTACGGTCAAGAAGGATGTTGGCTGGCTTCAGATCACGATGCACTATAGGCTCTGGCTTGGTCTGGTGAAGAAAGAGAAGACCTGTACCGATTTCTGCTGCAATACGAAATCTATGCTGCCATGAAAGCGGAGGGGTGTTCCCACGTCTAAAGAGACGATCTTCAAGACTCCCGTTTGACATATACTCGTACACTAAGCAACCATATTCAGGGCATGCTCCAAGAAGTAATACCATGTTTGGATGTCGTATGCAGCTCAACACCTCAACCTAGATAACACGATAAACCGATACATTGACTTGTAAGAGTCATGTAGGACTAAGAAGAGGCTAGACATAAATACATGGGGACTTGCATCGGTTTTTAAACAGATTCTCTATTCAAAAGACTGAAAACGGTGGTGCTTTTTCACCTGTAGTCAGTTCACTAACCTCTTGCTGAAATTGTGATCTTCCTTGTGCAGCATCTGGACGCAGGACCTTGACTGCAGCAGGGGTGTGATCTAAAGTACACTTGTAAACCGGTCCATAGCCACCTTCTCCGATCTTAAGAGATTTATCAAAATAATTTGTTGCAATTTCAATTTCATCAATGGTGTATCTCCTGTAATTGAAATGTGATTGTGTCATCCTATTCATTACTCCGTCATCTGCTTCTTTTAATGATTTCATTTCTGCATTGATTCGCTTTTGAGCGTCAAGTTCTGCAATCCGCCGAGCTGCTTCAGCATGTTGAGTGGCTGTCTTAGACCTAGCATTTACTCTTTCTGTGTATGACATACTGGCTTCCTCTGCTTCTAATCTTTGCTGCTCTTCCATTTTCCACCTTTGAAGCTCCATTGCCTACAATACACAACATGTCATACACTCACTACTCATAGGGCACATAAAAACGAGGCCCGGATACTCCACAGTGATGATCCATGGTGCAGTGAGGAGGTCATGTACCAAAATCACTGTAGAGATCCAGGTTCAATGAAAAAGATGAAGTTCATGCCTTCTGGTTTGTTGACAATGCTTCCTTGCAGGCAGAACTATACGTTAACATTGTTTGCTTCAGCTCCTCCTTTAATCTTCTCATCTCTGCTTCCACGTCGTCCTGTGTGTTCAAGTTTTGTTTTTGCAGCACATTCACAAAGAGAAAATGATAAAGGCACAGGCAGACAAGGGAATAGTATGATAGATGGCTTACCATTGTATGAGATGTAGATAGCCTTTCATTTTCATCTGAGACAAATGACAAGTCAGATGTAATGTCCATTGATCTGCGCCCGAAGAAGGGTTCATAAGCATCCATGTCAGAGTAGCCTGAAAGCCTAGGAGGAGTATGTCGGCTTTCAATGCTCTCGGAATACGATGAAAACATGTCCACGCTCGGCCTACCAGCACTGACAAAGGATATGTCAGTATCTGGAGCAGAGAATTCATATGCTTTGCCATTCGGATCTTTCCTGTGAGTGAATGGTGACCTGTTTGGGGTCGTAATGAAACCAAATCAGTGCACTAGTTTAGCTAAAGCCTTAAACCAAAAACTCACTATACATTTGAAGCTTACTTCATTGTATTATAGTCATTTGGCATGTTGTAGATAGATGCACCAGATCCTGACATGTTGGAGCCTGCTGCCATCAAAAAGCATATACAAAGAAAAATGACATACTTACTTCATTGTATTATAAACAAAATTCTTAATCGGTTTCGGTTGCTGACCTTTGAAATTGGTGGTAGGGGGTAATATAGTTGTTTCAGATACAGTACTTTTGTTGGTGGCCTGATGCAGGATCTGTTGACGGAGTGGATGAATAGTAGGTGCTGGACGAGAAGCAGAGCGCGTAGAAGAAATCTTTCCCTTGTGTACGATACATACTGTACAGAATTCAGGTACTCCCTTTAGCACGCTTCCTGGTATATCTCGATATTTGAATCTTCAATGCCACAAAGGTTTTTAGAATTAAAACTTCAAAACAACACAATTGCATTGACACTAGGAACATTTTTCCACAGTTTCACTGTTATGACTGTATGGTGTTTGTTGAATTGTCTCACTCACTCTCCCAAAAGCTTATGTTGTTTAGGAGTTGAGTAATTAGACACTAACTGTTGGGAATGTGAGTAATGTAGATACTAATCGACTTCAACACGTGTGAGCTTAATATATATAAACGGTCTGATGAATAAAGAGTTGGGCCAACATTGGGCACACATATTCACATAATAAACACAACCAAGAATACCAAAATGTCAAACATTTGATAAATGCTTAAAGAGTTTCAAGCCTCTTGAAAATACTAGGTAAATTGAGAAAGAAGACAGCTGACCTGAAAATGCTTCCTTTTGCAGCTGCACCGAGCACCAAGACTTCTACGCCTACCCTACTAACAAACTCGAGTATTGCTTTAGCTACATCTTCTTCCTCTAGCATGATTTCGTGACAATGTATCTACACATCACAATGCAATATCAGAATAGAAAGGCCCATAATGTCACATAGAAAACTAAGTTTAGCTTGAAGCTTCAAGCACTCACATCTTTACGCATACAGTAAACACGGAATGGAAGAAAAATCTCCTTTGCTGCAGGATCTATTTCTCCATTAACATCATCATTTTCATCATTATCATTAGAAATCAGATTTAGTCCTGCACCAAAAGGGGTTTAAAAGAATGGTGTTCAAGACGCGAAACTGTCTATAACAAATGCCCATGAATGTCATAACCTGCATATTGCATTATCAAGGATCCTACCAGAGGATTTTCAATTAACGTGCTCACCCCTTATATATATAATGAAACATCGTCTTATATATTTCTTTATGCACATATCATTGTATGATGAATGCAATGCAATGAAATGAAATTATGAAAAAGGACGCTGAAAAAGAAATGAAAGAATAATTACTTGGGATAGAAGAGGAAGAGAAGGTGGTGGAGGAACCAGGGGGTTTAACTTTAACATGGATGAGAAGTATGGTTTGGCCTTTGGCAACAAGATTTTCTGCAGCCCATTTCAATGCATTTTGGCTTGATCTATCTTTATCTATTGCTACTGCTACGAATTTTTGGGGTTGGTTTTGCATCGTTTTTCTTTTTTTCCCCAAAAAGATCAATAGCTATGAAACAGAAACTCCTCTGTTTATGTTTATATCATCAGCATGACACAATTCTCTGCCAATGATATCGTTTTTTTTTTATTATTTTAATTATTTATTTTAATTTTTTTTAAATTTTTGTTTTTATTGTTAAATTCTTGAATTTGTTGTTACTTGTAAATGTAAATTTTGCTTGTTTCAAACATAACCCAGTATTTTTTTTTTTCTACCCACAAGTGCAAGAAGGAATTGAAAGTTTTGGAAATGAAACATATACCCCTCCCTAAAGCTTCTTTTCTTTTCTTTCCCTTTCAAAAAATTTTAAAAAAAAAAAAAGAAGAAGAAAAAGAAAGAAAAGAAAGGTAGAAAATAGGAACATACAAAAAGAAAAACTACGTAAATTTAGAAATAGTTTTTTTTTTTTTTTTAACTAATGGAAGCTAGATCATGGGGAGAAGATAGAGAAGACCCGTTAATTTTCGGTGCTCTCTGTTTCTCTGCAAGTCAGTTAATGTGGAGGGAGCTCCATATTTAACGGGTTTTTAGTTAATTTGACAGTTTGACCTCATTTCTCATGTCCAAGTATTTCTTTTTGGAACTCTCTTGCAACGCCGTTCCAACTTCCAATCTCAAAAGAATAATATAGAAAGAAAATGATATCCATTTTAGATATGATTTTTTTATGTTTTATAAATCACAACATATTTACTCAATCAATTATTGTATAATATACATTGATTATACATAGATATGCTGCATACATGACTCTATTATTCCTATTAAAGATGAAACTCTTTTAGTGGGATTGATTTATACTACTACTTGTAATGCGGTAGAAGATCGAGTTGTATCAAATGACATAACTTTCAATCTTTTTCACCTTACACCCAATTACTATGTGAAAAATAGTACATATGCCTTTTAGAGATGTCATGAGTTCGATTTTCCTTTGAGCTTCTGTGTTGAAAGAAATTTCTTGGTTGAAACTTTCTTGCTGAATAAAAGTCAAACTCTCCAGACGATCCATTGAATTCGGATTAGTCGGATGATTAGTTCAGGATCACAGGGACTTTAAGCATAAAAAAAAGTACATATAAAATAATATGATGCATGTTACTTGATATGAATTTTGTAATATCTCTCGTCTCTTAGTAAGATTTTTTTTTTTCCTTTTCAAAATTAGTGTTTTTTCCTTTTAATTTAAGCTTTTCTTTGGCTTCTAGTTGGGGGAAAACGACTCTTGTCTCTGAAAAGTCTGTAAAAATGCTTAAGGAATCCATAGTCTTTAGAATTTCGCCTTTCTTTGTCTAGAGAAGGTAACCATGTCGGCTCCTCGACCACATTGGTTGGAGAAACGACCCATGCAAGTCATGTAGCTCCATTGTTCGTTCTGCTAATCATAGTGGTGATTTCGAAGCAGATCAGGTTGAAGAATCTGTTTCGAATCCAGATCTGTCTTTAGAAGGTAAAAGTCGAATCTTTTTGTAAGATTTGTTATCGTTGTTAGATTAGATTTTCGTAGAATTCATGTTGGCTTCGTTTCTTGTTCGTGAGTTCCCGTAGTTTCAGGAAGTAGTTGCAGTCTGGTCATAGATTTGGCTTTGATAAGGCAATGAGGTATTTTTATAAAAAAGAGAACTCGTTTTTCTTTTAAAGATCATGTTTTTAATTTATGTATCTACTGTTTTCTGATAAATTACACGGAACTAGACATAATTATGGGTGTAGAATAGTTGTTGGGTAGTTGTAGCTCGGAAAATGAGTCTGAGGGGTTGAGCAGGTCAGCTCCCTGACCCACTCTGTTGGGAAAGCGACCTGGATGATCTCCCAGCGTCTATTTTTTTGATAGTTTTGTGCTTGTACATAGTATTTTCAAATACTGTATTGTTTTTTGGTATTTTCTATAAATCGTTTCTATGAATATTGTTACGAGTAGTGGAGATAGATTGATATTATGATGTGCTATTGCCTTTGTATGATCACTTAGGATAGATATGGAATTAAACATGATTTTTTTTGCTTTATACGATGTGCCAGATTACCCAGTCTTTTTTGGTGAGTTACAATTACTCCTGATGTATTGCACTGTGTACCATGATTAGATATGATGTCTTATTTATGACTTATTGCAACTCAATGCATTGCACCGAATACTGTAATTTTACGTGTCATGTGGGATGCTAGACTAGTCATATTACCCGAATGGTGCCATGCTCTTATGCTAGGTGGTAGCATATGTTGTACACTTCACTCTCTGGTTTTCTGTGTTGAAACATAAAACATGATTATGACAGATAAGACAAGAACATGAATATACTAAGTAGGTTAACGTAGAAACCGAACAAGCACGTACATGATTAACTAAAATAGTTAATAGAACATGTTCTGTATGCAAAGTTTCTAGTATACTTTCACGTGCCTAACATCATAAGGACTCGATATCCGGAAACGAAGTGTTACAAACTTTCTACAACAAATGTATTTGAAAATTTTATGTATGTATTTCGAGAGATTCTTAAGTAGTAACTCATTTATGACGATATACCATTTAGATGAATTTGAACCACATTATTTAAACTCAGGATAAACCTACGTGGTCCATATTAATTCACGTGGTGGTAATGAAATTACCTCCCAAGACTTGCTCATGTTTTCCTATAATTTTTTTTTTTTTTTTTGAAATTCTATTGTAGTCGTTGTCATGTCATATTCTTATTAAGAAAAAGGTAAGAGAGAGGAGTAGCATGTGATATATAAAGATTGAACCGGCCACAAGACTTTCTCCCCCTTTCTTTTGCTTTGCTCGTCTTTTCTTCCCCGAAGCCATTGAAGAGTGTTCTTCTTGTTCTTGTTCTTCCCACTCATATATTCAAAGCTGCTGAAACTGTAACAAAAAATAAAATGAGCAGGAAAGCAGCACCGGCGGTGTTTGTGGGCAGCAGCGAGATGAAGAGAAGTCCTTCTGAATTGGCACTTGAGGAGCTCTTCAACAACAACAACAACAACAATACAAGACCCAACCCTGGTTCTATTGATAATAATGATTTCCCTTTTGATCAAAAACTCACCGATTTTCCCTTGCAGCTTCATCATTGCTCCTTCTCTCGGACCAACCCCCCCAACCCGGTAATTTGTCTCTCCATATATTGCTCCTCATTTTCTCTTTTCATTTTATTCATCAGTTTTTTTTTATTTTTTTATTTATTTATTTAAAGGATTCGTTAATGTTTACAATCTCCGCATTCTTTATGTTTTTCTACTAGTGCTGCAACTCTTTGATTTTGAACTGTCGCTTAGGATCAGCATGATCATTTAATATCATAAAATTTGCCATGTATTTATTTAATTTCTTTTGTTTTTTTTTGCCATGTATGATTTATCCGGTTGAAAGTTGCCGCCATGAGACAACACTTGCTTGGGGGGGCAGATCCGAAAATTTATTATAGGTGCAAATTTAAAGATTTATGGACGCCTAAATAACAAAATTTTTTTTTTTTTAACGATAATACTAAATCGTTTTAATAAAAGAATATCTTATGTCAATGGGTCACGTGGATCCACTGGTGCCACTTACCGTACGAAAAGTAGAATAATTATTTTTTTTTTCTTTTTTAAAACCCCCGATATCTAGACCTATTGATCTATAACTATTCCGGAGAATTCAGCCTGGATCGTGCATTCAGAGTCTGACTTTTCCTAATGGGTAAGACCATCATGCATGGCTTGACATTAATTTCCGGAGAGTTTTGCCCAAATCATATCGGACCAACTGGACCTGACTTACGGAGAGTTCGGCTTAGATCGTGTATCAGAGTTTAACTTCTACTTCATAGGTGATGCCAATTAACATGGCATGACTATTCCAGAGAGTTTGACCCGGATCGTTCCTGCAGAGTATGAATCTTACTCAGGAGGGCCAACATAGCGTGACTATTTCAGAGAGTTCGGTCTAGATCGTCTCTGCAGAGTCTGACTCTTACTCAAGGGTAAGACTAGCAAGGCGTGACTATTTCAGAGAGTTCGGTCTCGATCTTGCCTATAGAGTCCGACTCTTACGTACTCAGTGGTAAGGCCAACATGGCTATACTATTCCAGAGAGTTGGCATGAATCGTGCCTGTCGAGTCCGACTTTTATTCAGGAACAAGGCCAACATGACTCGACTATTTTGAAGAGTTCGACACGGATTGTATCTGCCGAGTATGCCTCTTGCTTAGAGATAAGACCAACATGACATCTCAGAGAGAATCAAACATTTGACCTCTCTAGATATATTCTAAAGTTAATTATCATTTGAGTTAAACTATTGGTTGATACATACATCCATCTATATTAATAAGAAGACAATGGTTTGCTATTTAGTGACACTTGTTTCTTTTTCATTGGTCCTTTTTTTTTTCCTGTTCATGGCCCATTCCAAAATATATTTTTTTGGCCCAGTCAGTCCAGAATTTTTTTGTTTGAGTTAAAATTATTTCATTTTGGAGGACTCAATTGTATCACCTTTTAATGTGCGAATATATGTAGCAAAGGTATGACTATTTTCAAAATATAAAGCCACGACTTTATTTTAATTAATGATCTTTGTATCATACCAAAAAAATTGTGTTGACGTTTACATGAAATCTTATAAATTTCTTAAAATAAATTCATTTCATAAAAAATATCGTTTATGCATGACGATATATTATTTTCAAGATATAAGGTCATGATATATTGCATCACGATCTTTATATCACGCTTAAAAATATTTGGTTTGACGATTACATGAAATATTAAAATTCTTGAAATGAATTTTTTTTTTAAAAAAACATATCGTTTATATAAAATATTAAATATCTTGGAAAAAAATTATTTCGGCCACAAATATTGTTAAACTGGCTATAATGTATTGTTGATTTAATTTCTTTGGAAATTCGAATTATGTATTTTACCATGGCCGTTAAAATTAGCCTAGATCTGAGAATACAAAAAAGGGTTCAGTAGTGTGAAAATGTGTCGATTTTGTGTCATGGAGTATTGACAGTGTGTTAGATTTTAATTAATTTTTAATTAATATTCATTTCATCAACCGACACTTGTTGGATATGGTGTCGGGGTGTATCGGAACGTGTCGTGTCGTGTTTTTGGTAGAACACGTGTTGTTGCAGATAATGTCGAAGATAGCTTCATTTTTTCGGTTAAAATAGATTTAAGTAGAAATTGAAAAAAAAAATTCAGTAGTGTCGAAAAGTATGCATACGATGTCGGGAGGTGTCGAAGATGTGTCGGATATTCATTTCATCAGCCGACACATGCCGGACATGTCATCGTAATGTATCAGAGTTAATTAAATATAAACCGGGACAACGCTCGTGCGGAACACGATTGTTTATTTTCCTAGTATGTATATATATACATACACTATTTATTCATAAAGAAGAAGAAGAAATAAAGCCAAATTCAGGAATCCTAGAGTATCCAAAAAAAAAAAAAAATACTGGAGTAGAAACGACACTCGATTACAAACATTCTATAACATTATACTACGCACGTACGTATCTGAGAAAAAAAATACTTCCTCCGTCCCATTTTATTTGTCCATATTTCCTTTTTGGTTTGTCCCAAAATAAGTGTCAAACTTTGTCGTTAATTCTTAAATTCTTCAAATCTTTTTTTCTTTTTTACAATAATTCACGATAAAAAATGTGTAGCATTAAATCTTTCAACAACAACTTAAAGGCGTAAATGTAAAAATATTAGATCATTTAATATGATTCAAAGCATTAACTACACTTTTCTTAATCTGTGTGAAAAGTCAAACATGACAAATAAAATGGGACGGAGGGAGTACTGTAAAAAAAGGATTGGGCAAAATGTTAGTGTGTATCGTGTGTACGTGTGGGGTCGATTTTGTTGTTTTCCCTTTGTTCTCACGTCATGTATTTTCTTTCCTACATAAAATTACAAAAATTAGAAGATCAAGTAGGTAGTAGGGCGAAAAAAAGTTTTTAACTTTAAGGAAAAGCAAAGGGCAAAGTGATACATCTTTCTTATGCTGGATGCTTTTTTATTGAGGGTAATTGTAACACTCTCAACTAGAATCATAATGAAATTTCTTTAACAACCTAAATCTTATGCCTTTTGCGACGTTAATTATAAGTAAAAAATTTATTTATAACTACTATGATGTCCTAAGTCGTTAACTACGTACTACGAATATAATACTAATTGGCAAAGAAAATATTTATTAGCAACCGCCACAATCTCATAATAAATCCGCATGCACCTCTGATCCATCTTCCAAGCTTAGTCTTCATCCTCAAGATATTCCATGCAATCATCTTCAACATGCATGTAAGTCTTTCTTGAGGGAAAAAAAACTAGCACTGCAGTTAATTACCCGGTAAGTAGTAGAATATATATCAAAGGAATACATGGTTTCTTTCGTATCCGTAAAAAAATTTAAAAAAAAAAGAGGAAAGAATACATGGTTTCTAACTGAGAAGTATTACAATCTGATCGAGTAAAACACTAAAAAAACATGTTCATTCTCTACTTAATTAAGCCACAAAATACTTTGAAATCACATCTTTACTATATATGCATGAAACATTATTAGCCTTACATTACATTAATTACATACATGTTCATTGATTTTTCTTTCATTAATTAATCTTGTTCATCATCCGTTTATCCGTTCATATAATTATTCCGCAAAGAAACTATAAAATTTTGTAAGAAACATATACAGCCACAACAATGTATATGTAATCACTTTCTTGACGTGTAAAAATTGGCCCCTCGTGGGATCTTATATTCAACAAAAGACAGCCATCAATCCGACGTGGTTTTGGAGTCTTTTTCGAAAAGGTTTTTTTTTTTTGAAAGGTGAAAAGGTTTTTTTAAAAATATTCAGAAAAAAATAAAAGGCAAAAGATTGATTTAAAGAGAGAAAAAAAAAAAAGACAGGTTCCACGTCAAGTCAGGCTGTGCATGTATAAACTTTTCAACTTTTATTTGCTTTTTTTATATTGGATGTCGTTGTTCTAACTTGGAATCTGACACATGTTACTAGCTAATTTTTCCCCACAAATATGTCGGCCAAATCAATTTCCCCATAAATTCAGAAATCTTACAGTAGCACATCCGTTTTATCTGACGGATGGCCACAACGATCATCTGATCCTCTCTGAGGATCAATCAGTGAAGATCACCGTTGTGGCCTGGGTTGTGGCGGCACCGTTGTAAAAACGGATGTCTTGTCAGTAGCACTCCCCACAAATTTAAGTGCTTTTGATTGATTAAGTGGGAAAAAAAAGAAAGAAAAAAAAAAAAAAAAAAACCTTTTTTCCAATATCTGTACTATTTTTCATCATGTTTATCTGCAGTAAAAAGTTTCCATTACCAACAAATGCTTTTATACGTACACTAAACCACTATTTTAAAGAAAAGATATATATATATATATATATATATATATATATATTTTAAAAAAAAACTTGCAAATCAAGATTCCAAATAAAAATTGCAAATTAAGGCAAAGTGGTCAAGTTAAATAATGACGAAAGACAAAGCCTTCTGCCGAATGGAAAAGATTCAGAGATCTTGCGACGATTGTTATTATTATGATTTGATGACAAATACTCTTTGTTTTATTATGTAATTTTTTTTAAAGATATTGACATATAGGACCAACGTGATGATTCCACCATTCACTTGTTCTTGTTGTTGTTGTTGTTGTTGTTGTTGTATCATCATATTTTAAACATTTTTACCGGTAGATAAACTTGACATGATATTTTCAGAGGAGTACGTATGGTAATTAAAGTAATCATGATGACAAAAAAAATTACACAACAATGCGTGAGTCGCACATCACGTCAATTAACAGCATCAAAATCAATGGTGAAAGATCATGTTGTGGCATCCGTTGTGTAATTTTTATTGTGCATCTATCATTACTCGTTAATTAATTGTATCTTTAACTTTTTTACTGGTAGATAAACTCGACTTGTTATTGTCGGAGTAAGTTACATTGATTGATGAATAGTTGAATGAGTAATGGTCTGGCCACACACAGGCGCGACCACTGATATTGTCAGGACAATTTACATTTTTTTTTACATAACCAGCGAAATACCGATGATTGCCTTGACAATAATGTTAGTCTCTGCTCATTTACAAAATATATATATCGAACGAAACGATGTTGTTGTTGTATAATAATAAAAAAAAATAGCACTAAAAAATGACATTAATGGTCTATTATTCGGACATGATAGATATGAATTTTTTTTTTCTATTGTTTGTAATTTCATTCTAACATAACAGACAATGTCCATTTTCATTAATTCAAAAAAATAGATGGAATGAGATCTATAAAATTTACAACTCACTACCAACCCCACCGCATCCTATCATCCACCCTAATCTACCCCACCATATCCTCACCTCTATCCAATCTTACCCTACTCTACACAACGCCACATTGATCCTACTATGCAACCTCCCTCACCTCACCTTACCCATTTACCCTTCACCCTACCTCAACCTCCATACCTACATTACCCCACTCTACCTTGCCCTATTCTTACCTCACTTTACCTTTATCCCATCCTCACCCTACCCATCTTTCACCTTAATTACCCCACCCTACCTTATCTTACCACTCTATCTTATCGCGCGCCTTTACCAACCCCAACTTATCTCACACCGACCCCAACCCAACCTTACCTAGCCCCACCTCACCCGTACTTCTTACACCATCCCATCTTTACATAACCAACCATCACTGCATGGTGTGTTATTTATTATGGACTGATATATTATATCTTTTTATGTATGAAATGTCTCCGTTCCATTCTATTACTTTATATCATTCTATTCTATTTCATTTCATCAAAAGAAAGGGACCTAATTAAGCATGCATATGATCATACACTTTAAAAATGGCAGGGAACAGGGAGTTCTTTTGCAGCAGCAGCAGGAGGAGGAAGATACAACCAAGATGCCGATAATCGTCTGTGGTCAACAAGCATTCTTTCAATGCATTCTAGCCACACCCCAACATTAGATTCCCAGTCCTCTATATGTAGTAAGATGCTGTTATATCAATAAAAAAAAATTGAGGTTAAACAATTTATAATATATGTAGTCATGTGTGTTGGTCTGTCTGTCAGTTGGGAGTCCATCATATGCAAGTAAATCAAAGAGCAGAGATAATCATGGTGCAACAACAACAATAGCAAGCAGTGGTTCTTCTGGGGATCAATCTGATGATTACGATGCTGAGACCGAGGCTGGCCCTTGTGAGCAGAGCACCGATCCTCTTGATATCAGGCGCATCAAAAGGTACCATACATAATATCGTGTAAATAAACTATGTTGCTTTGAACTGTTAGATGGCGTCGTCATTTATATAGAAAGATATATAAACCATGTTTTTTTCTCTTTTTATATCACACTCATTATCATATTATTACAGGGATGTATATTATACTTGAAAATGTGGTTATATATATATGCAGGATGGTCTCGAATAGGGAGTCTGCTCGACGCTCGAGAAGAAGAAAGCAAGCACATTTAGCTGATCTTGAGCACCAGGTATCCATATATCTATATCTATCAGTCCTTATATAGCAAATTAAAGTTTTCCATTTTTGATTTGACCTTATCAAATTTCTGTTTATGCCCGCTTGTTTCTGGTAATTTTCACACACACACACACACACACATATATATATATATATAGGTTGAAAAACTACGAGGAGATAATGTATCGTTGTTCAAGCAACTTACTGATGCCAGTCGTCAATTCAAAGATTCAACAACAAACAACAGAGTACTTAAAGCAGATGTTGAAGCTTTGCGAGCCAAGGTATTATACATTTAGTTGTTTTGATTTGAACATGCATGGTTTATCCATAAAACAATGAAATTATGTTTTTGGATTGGATCAGGTGAAGTTGGCTGAAGATATGGTTGCAAGAGGATCGTTGACATCGAGTCTGAGTAATCTGCTTCACAATTATCTGAACACAACATCAAATTCCCAAACATATTATGACAACAATAACAATAACAACAACAACACGAGTAGTGGTGTTCAAGTGGAAAATATTTCTCAAAGAGTTAATATCGCTCTAGTAGGAGGAGGAGGAGGAGGAGGAGGAGGAGGAGATGATCAGCCATATAATCAGCCAGCTGACCAAAATTCAGCAGTCAATCTAGACAGCTTTCATTGGCAGTCATCTCAAGATTGGGGTCTCAAGTAATTAATTAATCATGCATGGTTAATTTCAGCTTTTTTGTTGTGTGGAATTGGGGAATTATTATCATAGCTACTACAATGAACCATACATATGTGGATATAAGGGGGAAAAAAAATGCAAAAATAATCATGTAACTTTGGTCTGGTCAGTGTTTTAGTCCATGTTTTTCTCCAGTCGCAGTTTTAGTCCAATAACTTGGATCTGTTTTGCAATTTTATTTGCATCGGTGTTGGGGGAGTCTGAATTTGGAGGAAAAATCGATTTTGGTGGGAAAGTGCCTCCATGCAGCACCGAAAATGCAAAAGACGAGGAATAAATAGCAAAAAATTATCATACATCTTTGCCTAATTAAGAGAATACGTCTTTATTTCTCCAAGTTAAAGGACGTTTTTGCAATTTTCGTGCAAAAATTAATCTTTTTCTCAATTTCAAAGACCTGTCACAAAATCAACAAGAATTTTGCAACGTGAGCACCTCCCGGCCAGCTCGGAGGACCTTCAATTGCAACGGAGTAAAAATAAAACTAAAACACTGCTGGGATCAAGTTACATGACTAGGTTTTGCATTTTTACATGCGTCATGCCGAGGGACAAAGGGCAACTTCCACCATGTTGGATTTCAGCTACGTGCCTGAAGGAGAAACGGTGATCTATTGTGATACCCCGTTGATGATGCCAAAAATGGTACATCAATGTTATCGAACGGAAGGATATCATTTCTCGGTGTACAGTGGTGGCTCTCCGGCCAAATGGAGGGTGTTTGGGGTGGTTGTGAGTGAGAGCCGTGGAGGTCGCCTCGTCGCACTGTGAGAGAGGATCAAGCCACGCGTAGTTCTCGGTATTGGAGGAGTTGGCTTATTTTGTGTGGAGCCAAGTGTTGTATTAGGTATCTCGAGAATAATATTTATGGTGGAGGAGACCTCCTATTTATAGGTATGAGCCCATTTAGGGCTTAGTGTGTATTCTGGTTAAGGCCAAACGAGTAGGATAAGACACGTGGCTAAGATAATGGGCTCGGATCTGAGGCTTAGCGGATGATCGAGGCCTCGAGCCGAGGTAGACGAATCGAGGTCGAGAGGCCGAGCCCGGTGATCTACACAATAGATAAGCTCGCCGAAATAGGCGAGGTCACCGATAAACTTCGTTGGGCGGGCCTCAGTGCGGGGTCCGCCACATTGATACATGTCGCGGAGGGCTCGATAATCACCGGTTTAATCGATGGCGGCGGTGACATACTTGACCGGCCGTTGGTGATCTCATTGGGAAGATAAAATATTATAATAGGGCGGGGCAATTTACGGTGTATCAAAGGCCCCTGCTCACGTGCCTTGAGCGATTCTCTTGAAGCGAAAGGGATAGAGCAAATAAATTCTGGATTATATGCAAGAAATTGTCCTGCGAGTTGGTATCTGTCGCGCGTCGTCTTTCCTCTTTGCCTTCTTTGTAGAAAAGTAGGCCATATAATAATATAATGCATTGACTTCGCATGTAAAGGCCCCCGTGCAAATGCAATGTCGACTGAAGTCGGGTTTGCAAGAAGTGCCCACTGATTGGCGAGTTCCAAAATAATAATGCCGAGATAGATCGGACTTATAAGAGAAGGCTCGCCGAATGGCGAGTTCCAAAATAATAATGCCGAGATAGATCGGACTTATAAGAGATGTTCGCCGAATGGCGAACTCCAAAATAATAATGCCGAGATAGATCGGACTTATAAGAGAAGGCTCGCCGAATGGCGAGTTCCAAAATAATAATGCCGAGATAGATCGGACTTATAAGAGATGTTCGCCGAATGGCGAACTCCAAAATAATAATGCCGAGATAGATCGGACTTATAAGAGATGTTCGCCGAATGGCGAGTTCCAAAATAATAATGCCGAGATAGATCGGACTTATAAGAGAAGGCTCGCCGAATGGCGAGTTCCAAAATAATGATGCCGAGATAGATCGGGCTTATAAGAGATGTTCGCCGAATGGCGAACTCCGAAATAATGATGCCGAGATAGATCGGACTTATAAGAGATGTTCGCCGAATGGCGAACTCCGAAATAATGATGCCGAGATAGATCGGGCTTATAAGAGAAGGCTCGCCGAATGGCGAGTTCCAAAATAATAATGCCGAGATAGATCGGACTTATAAGAGAAGGCTCGCCGAATGGCGAGTTCCAAAATAATAATGCCGAGATAGATCGGACTTATAAGAGATGTTCGCCGAATGGCGAACTCCAAAATAATGATGCCGAGATAGATCGGACTTATAAGAGAAGGCTCGCCGAATGGCGAGTTCCAAAATAATGATGCCGAGATAGATCGGGCTTATAAGAGAAGGCTCGCCGAATGGCGAGTTCCAAAATAATAATGCCGAGATAGATCGGACTTATAAGAGAAGGCTCGCCGAATGGCGAGTTCCAAAATAATAATGCCGAGATAGATCGGACTTATAAGAGATGTTCGCCGAATGGCGAACTCCAAAATAATAATGCCGAGATAGATCGGACTCTGATGTTCGCCGAATGGCGAACTCCAAAATAATAATGCCGAGATAGATCGGACTTATAAGAGAAGGCTCGCCGAATGGCGAGTTCCAAAATAATGATGCCGAGATAGATCGGGCTTATAAGAGAGGCTCGCCGAATGGCGAGTTCCAAAATAATAATGCCGAGATAGATCGGACTTATAAGAGATGTTCGCCGAATGGCGAACTCCAAAATAATAATGCCGAGATAGATCGGACTTATAAGAGATGTTCGCCGAATGGCGAACTCCAAAATAATAATGCCGAGATAGATCGGACTTATAAGAGAAGGCTCGCCGAATGGCGAGTTCCAAAATAATGATGCCGAGATAGATCGGGCTTATAAGAGATGTTCGCCGAATGGCGAACTCCGAAATAATAATGCCGAGATAGATCGGACTTATAAGAGAAGGCTCGCCGAATGACGAGTTCCAAAATAATAATGCCGAGATAGATCGGACTTATAAGAGATGTGCTATAAGGAGCCGTTCTCGATATACGCTAGTAGTAAGCGGTTTGAAATGCACAGTATAGAGCTAATCAGATATGCGCGAGGCTGTTCTGATCGCACTGCGGCTTGAGAGCTTGCGATGTGAATCTTCCGTGCTCGTTGGTCTGACCGAGGTCGACATGTTGAGGTGCACAGCATAGAGCGATCCAGATATGCCGCGAGGAGCTGTTCTGGTCACTGCGACTGCGGCTTGAGAGCTTGCGATGTAAATCGTCCGTGCTCGTTGGTCTGACCGAGGTCGACATGTTGAGGTGCACAGCATAGAGCGATCCAGATATGCCGCGAGGCTGTCGTTTCGTCATCGCGATCGCGGCGAGAGCTTGCGATGTAAATCGTCTCCGTGCTCGTTAGTCCGACCGAGGTCGACATGTTGAGTGCCTGATAAAGCGATCGAGTTATGCCGCGGCGAGTCGTTTCAGTCATCGCGATCGCGGCGGCGAGAGCTTGCGATGTAAATCGTCCGTGCTCGTTGGTCGACCGAGGTCGACATGTTGAGTGCACAACAGATGTAGCGATCCGATATGCCGCGAGGAGTGTTTCAGTCACTGCGCGCTGCGGCGAGAGCTTGCGATGTAAATCGTCCGTGCTCGTTGGTCTGACCGAGGTCGACATGTTGAGTTTCTGGGATTTAATCATTTTCTGCGATCCCAGGCGAGATGGCGAAGTCATTTGTGTTGGCGAAAGCGCAAACTGTACTGACGAGCTGTTATAGGTGGTATGCCACGTGGAGAGATATAAATGGGCTGCAGAACGCTGCGTCTCATAAAATGTGGCGTCCTTTCAGTCTGACAAGGTGACGCTTCGTCGATAGGTCGTGACGGCTGGTAATGATGACACTTCGTTTGTAGCGCAAATTTCGAATTTCAAAGCGTCGTGTCGATTCCTAAAACTTTTCGTTTTCCAGCGCCAAATATCGAGGCGACTCAAAACTCGGGGCTTATTTGTTGATAAAAGAGGTATCGATGGCGGCTCGAATCCAAATCACTAAACGGAAGTCAAAGCCATCTGCGGATAATAAAACTCGCTTGAAAGTCGAGGCGTCGTGCGTTAGAAGCGAAGCGGCCGAGGACCTTTGAGAAATGTATCTTTATCGAGGAAGTCATTGAGATTGCAAACGCGAGTTGTTGTTGAGGTCGCAAAAGTGAATTGTCGCTGACGGTCGCAGAAACTGAAGTCTATGATGATCGAGTTGCGATGATTCTCGAGGAACACTAGAAGTCATGTCATTGTAAAAAAATTTGTTGGTGGCGAAGCAAGATCGGTCGCGGTATCATTCGATTACCGCACCGCAAGATCGATATGAGAGTATATCCATGGCGAAGAAAACTACTTGGAGCGATGCATTGAACCGTTGAAGCGCACCCCGATGGTTAACGGGAGGCGGTGTTCCATGTAGTTGGCGCGGCACCGAACCGTCGAGGCGGACTCTAAACGATTGAGGTTGTCTTGCTGATCATTCAACAAGTCTGTCTATTTCGCAATAAAAATGCAAGCACCGAAAGAGTATGTACACATATACTCACGATTCCAAACTCTGTAAAAACAATTTCATTTGATCTCTGGAAAAGTTTTAATTTTCCCAATTAAAACACAAGTACTAAGATGAGGGGTACACCTACTACTCCTTTTTTTTTTTTTTTTTTTTTTTTTTTTTTTGGATCATTCAAAGGCCGCCCCAATTAATCACATAACTCAATAGATATTTGATTCCTTTGTTGGACTAGCACATACAAAGACATACTGGAGTGGCACATTCTTTTACGGTATATTTTTCCGGAGGATAAACTTGAGCTCTCGATGGTGGTGTTGCTTTCATCTTGTTGCCCGTTGGCAATAAATATAGATAAATCAAGATTCATGACAACATAAAAGAAATCACTGTAATGGGCTCCAAAACAAGAGCAATGGAGGTCGATAAGAGAAATATTTTTGTTTCAAAGCTCGAATAAGCGGCTCCGGTAATCTTCTCCGGCAAGATGAAGTGAAAATCAATCGGAGGTCGAATTAGTTGTGTGCCTTAGAAAGAAAACTCCTTCGCAGCTTTCTCTCTTTTCCTCTTTTAATCATAAGCACTTCTTCAAGCTACAAACTTGCGGTCTTCCATATCTCGATCTTCCGATCTCAAGAAACGCACAGTGAGACATAGTTGAGTTGAAGAAATAACGCACTTCCCCTGTAGATCTAAATGGAGATATTTTAGATCTGTATGAACATCTTGATGAAG
Organism: Gentiana macrophylla; assembly: GCA_026214975.1. Lineage (NCBI taxonomy): Eukaryota > Viridiplantae > Streptophyta > Magnoliopsida > Gentianales > Gentianaceae > Gentiana > Gentiana macrophylla. Next base: position 103,138,302 of record CM047807.1, read on the forward strand.
ACTTGGCGGAAAACCAAAAATGGGTGGTTTTAGGCCGGAAATTCTAGATCCGGCGGAAAACGTTGAAAAATGTCGATTTCCGGTAACGGAGCCATTTGATGATGCCAAAATGGTACATCAATGTTATCGAACGGAAGGATATCATTTCTCGGTGTGCAGATGGTGGCTCTCCGGCCAAATGGAGGTGTTTGGGGTGGTTGTGGTGAGCCGTGGAGGTCGCCTCGCACCACTGTAGAGAGGATCAAGCCACGCGTAGTTCTCGGTATTGGAGGAGTTGGCTTATTTTGTGTGGAGCCAAGTGTTGTATTAGGTATCTCGAGAATAATATTTATGGTGGAGGGAGACCTCCTATTTATAGTATGAGCCCATTTAGGGCTTAGTGTGTATTCTGGTTAAGGCCAAACGAGTAGGATAAGACACGTGGCTAAGATAATGGGCTCGGATACGAGGCTTAGCGGATGATCGAGGCCTCGAGCCGAGGTAGACGAATCGAGGTCGAGAGGCCGAGCCCGGTGATCTACACAATAGATAAGCTCGCCGTAAAATAGGCGAGTCACCGATAAACTTCGTTGGGCGGCCCCCAGTGCAGGGTCGGCCGCCACGATACATGTCGCGGAGGGCTCGATAATCACCGGGTTTAATCGATGGCGGGCGGTGACATACTTGACCGGCCGTTGACTGATCTCATTGGGAAGATAAAATATTATAATAGGAGCGGGGCGATTTCTGGTGTATCACCCGTAATTTCACGAAATGACAAATACGTCATTTTAAGGTTTTTATGGATGTATTTGATGTTACCGTTACCTTTCCCCTTTAAAGCTTAAGCCATTCACTCTTCTTCCTTTCTAATCGATCTACCCGTCGGTTTTATAGATCAATCCCACGGATATTATATATATATATATATATATACATGTTCTTATAGCCATAAGTTTACATATATGTTACAAATTGATACATAAATAGTATATGTATTATTATTATTATTTGTTTTTATTAGTTGATATATATGTATATGGCAAACATTTGGATAATTATGCAAATGAAAAGAAATAACATTGAATGTTGGAAGGTTGCCACGTTTGTTACTTGTAAGCAAATTGGGTGATGTTAACTCATGCCTTCTTTTGTTGAGCCCCACGTTATGGTCTCGCTGGCAATCAACCAAGTGGGTGATTCACCCTTATAACATGACTCATGTATTTGTTTTGGAGCTATAAAATCCATTACAGCATATGCATGTATCACAGATGCATATTCTTTATAGAATAGTTGAAATTATATTGTTATTCTGGAAAGATAATAACATCTGAAGTGCTGTAGAAAGACTATTATTAGCCTAATATCACCGTGAGTACACCACGAGATTCACAGCTACGAGAGCAACGTTTTGGTTTAAGCTTTTCTTCACTAATTTGAGGTAGGGAGGTGTTCAATTGAATCTATGTTTGCTATAAGCATGTTCTGAGTATAGATCCTTTTGTGTGTGATGAATGTAAAGTGAAATGTTTATGTTCTAGTGGCTTTGGTTCCGTACCGTAACTTACGGGAGCATTGAAACACATCTTATTTTGCCTTACGTGATATTGACTCTGATAGTTGATGCCTTTGATGTTATGTGGCAAAGTTAAGGGTTCGGTTTCTGGTGGATTTTGCTCTGCATCTTGTGGAGACTCTCTGCGTAGAGAAATTCGGGATCATTAGAAACCTTATTCCTTAGCCTTGTGGGTATTGGATTAGAATCCAATATTTCTGTGATACGTGTTAGGTAGCATAACTTGGAGTTGTCTAAGGTCTAGTAATCCTTAGAAGCTTTTTTATGTGCAATGAACTCAGGTGGTTAGTTTAAAACGCATAAATACATACTTGAGAATCTAAAAGATAAAACATTCTAGTCCTTGGTGATGCACGTTTCTATATCGCAGCCGGGAGTGGGACTCCACTTAAGGGCTAGCCCTATGCCTTTTAAGGGGTTGAATCTATCATGGTGCATCCGTCCCCTCGCAAAGTGTCCTTGGATTTTTATGCAACTCATCCCTTTGTTTCGTGAGTTTGCTAGCGGGGCTAGCTGGAAGGGAGTATGCTTTTATAAAATACTTGGTAGTGTGTAGACCTTCGGTGCTATTTATATATATATTGTTGTTATTTGTATAGATTCGATGTTTTTACTCCCTACTAAGTACGTATGTACTTACTCCTCGTTATATTGTTCCCACCCGAAAAGGTGATGCAGGTTACGACGACATATGTGATGATGTGTACATAGAGGAGTGACCTCGGGATGCTTTGAAGTGTTGTTTTGTTATCTTCGGCTTTTGTATAATGTAATATACGATAGGCTATCTTTTGTTATAGTAGTACAAGTAATGTAAGCTAAATCTTGTAGCGTTTTGCCTTGTGAATTATTGTTGCTTTCCCAAACTATAAATGTTGTAATGCTATCAACATATGGTTTCCTAATCTACCCCTAGTTATGTATGTTTTCCCGAGCCGTTTAAACTTCCACAATTATACTCTGATGACGCATTAGTAAAGCTTACGTATATAATTTAATATAAATACGAGTTATATACGTGCCGGACGTTTATTTCCGGATAATGACTCGGTGTATGGAAACGGGGCGTAACATCTATTGTATTGAATCCATGGAACCGTGATGGTCAATGACAACAATAGAAAGTGGCGTGGATCAAACAAGCTATCTAACATGGGGAAATTTTTGGGTTGTGTGTCCGCACCGTGCGAACACACCTATTTTACCGTGTTTTTAAATGTAAATTGTTTAAAATTCAAAACACTCTAAAAAAAAAAAAACACAGGTGTTTTAAAGATAAATAGATATATCCGCATGGTGCAGACACACCATCCAAAAATTTCCCACTAACGTGGTCATGGCGGACAAGAAGAAATGCCAAAGGGGAGAGACTCCACCCTTGTCAGTCATGATGTCATCGGCAGTAACGGCAGCTCGTTGTTTCTCTTCTTCAACCTCATGCTCTGTTTTTATCGATTCAGGTCAACTCTCTGAGCTTGGAGGATTATCCGAATTCCCACGCTGTATATGATTTTGTAATGGAGTTGACATTCCTTTTTCTGAACGGTGCTGAATTAAATTAATCTTATATTCTTATATAGCCATGTGTGACGATCTCATCCAAAGCATTATTGAACTGTGCCCATTTTCTCTCCTCGTTCAACGACGTTCTGATTCTTCAACTCAATAATGGTGAGTGTTTGTTTCATTTAAACCCCTAAATTTTGATTGTCATCTTTCACATTTAACGTTTCTACTAGCAAATTGTTCGCTTAACCGTTTGAATTTTGAAACTGATCAGGCGAGCGGTGGTGAGGGATCAAAGAAGTTGCAGCTCTACTCCTATTGGGGGAGCTCTTGCTCTTGGCGCGTTCGCATCGCACTCAATTTGAAAGGTTTTATTACCAACTTTGACTTTTGATCAGCCGTTTTCCAGTGCAACTTTTGAAATAAAAACTCAGGTGCAATTTTAAATGTATATATATATATATATACAACAGGATTGGAGTACGAGTACAAAGCTGTGAACTTGCTTAAAGATGAACAACGTACCCCCGGTAGGTGTTCTCCATTCCTACGATTCAGTTTATAGAGGAAAAGTCCAAAGACATGTAAAAATGCCGTAGGAGAATGTGTTATAGACATTTTCAAACAATTTGGACACTTTGAAACAGTTTAGGAACTGTGTTGAATTGTGTTTCTCACATCAACATTAACTGTTTGCTTTTTTATCTCAATGATGAAAATCCAGAGTTTTTTAAGCTTAATCCTCTGGGATGTGTACCTTTGCTGGTTGATGGTGATGTCGTAATTGGTGACTCTTTAGCCATCATATTGGTATGCTCTTGTAACCAGTTTTGTGTTTGTAATGTCTCTGCTTTTTAAGCTTCTTCAAAAGAGATTTTTTCAAGCATTTGTACTTAATCATGTAGTATCTGGAGGAAAAGTTTCCTCAGCATCCATTGTTACCTCAAGATCTTTCCAAAAGAGCTCTTAATTATCAGGTAATTACTAGTTTAATCACCAAATATATATCAAGAGATGTATGTTCTTCTATCAGCTGTTGAATATCTGCAACTGTCTTGAGTTTTATACATGCATTCTACTTTATTATGAGCAGGCTGCGAATATTGTCTGTTCGAGTATACAGCCTTTGAACAACCGAGCTTTAAACGTGAGTACAAGTACTTGCTATGTTTTTAGTTTATGTAATTATTGTTTGAATTAACTTGCCTTTTATACACAGAAAATGATTGGGGAAAAATTCGGGCCTAATGAGGTTCAGCCTTGGGCAGTATATCATCTAAGGAAAGGCTTTATTGGTGAGCTTCATGTATTATTGCTTGTCATCTATGATTGAATAATACGTATATGCTGCTGGTTTCGATTACTTGTACTGATCTTATTTATTAGTTGCTATTCAGTTGTTTTATGAAAAATGAACTTGTTTCTTAAGGGTATTTTGCTTCAAGATTTAATTCACAGCACCAAGCCTTTATACTTGAGTTGGCATATAAATTACCAACTCATGTGACAAAAGAAGGTCTTTATTTCCTGTGCATATTAAGCTTACATGGTCCTCTTTTAATCTTTATAGCTCTTGAGAAGCTTTTGAAGGATTATTCTGGAAAATATGCCACCGGAGATGAAGTCTCGCTAGTAAGTTTCCCTCATCTTTCTTTTAATCAAGAAAGCTGAAATCATCGATCTGGACTGGTTTCGGTTTTTCTTTGATTGAATTCTTATTTGATTCTTCCTACATATAGAAAGCACATTTTGTAATGAAAATCTTGGTCATAACCAGTTCAGTTGCTGCTACGTTGACAGTTGAAACTGCCCTTAGAATCGTTGTTACACACACTTTCTTGACCTGTAGTGAAATCAGAGACATGCACAAAAGACAACCTACTTGTTGGTATCTATAAACTAAACTCTATATATATGGTTCAAGATTTGGGGGCCATTGTAATCTTGATCCGAAATCTCTTGCACGCGTTATTTACTTACAAATGTTATTTTTAATCATGATGGGCATAAATTTCCAGGTGGATGTGTTTCTGGCACCACAGATTGATGGTGCTCTTAGGAAGAAGCTTGACATGGTAATACTCTTGAGTGTCATTTAGTAGTATACCTTTTTGGAACTTTTTAAGGCAGTGACATCTTTTGTTTGAGGTTATTCAAATAGTCCTTTTTGCCTCATAATATAGCACCCGTGGTCTGTTCATCATTTCATGCCGGCCTCAACATAAATAGTAATCTATCTTACAATTTTCCTTTGTATTTTGCAGAGTGACTTTCCTCTTTTAGCAAGGCTTAACGATGCATATAAAGAGCTGCCAGCTTTCCAAGCTGCTGTTCCAGGAAAACAGCCTGATGCCGTGCACTGAGAGTAAGAAGATGCTTATGGACCGCTTTATGCGTGTATTAATTCGCTTTATTTATTTATTATTCAATGAATAAATTTTGGTTAAGATGTTTAGATTGCATCGGGATATTTACGGTGTAAAAATCTTGTTTTTGCTTTTTGGCAGGTTTCTTTACATGATGATCTGAATAGTAACACACATTTCCTGTACATTTCAATAAATATTGTGTTGCAAGGATTTCCTCAAGTCAAAAGGTGTGGCCGTAAGACATAAACTATTATGCTGTAATGTTGAATTCTTATTCTGATTTTTTGGTTTGAGAACTATTTTTGCTTGTGCATTTGTACAAGGCATTTGTTTCCTGTATTTCTATTTTGAAAGTTCAATTGATTCTGGATTTGTATAAGTTATTGATAATGGTAATTGTTCAGGAAAACGTGCTCCGGTGTACATGGGCGCCTCGGGGGGAAGGCCAAAGGGGCATGGCCCGAGCCCTCCCACCCCCAACAAAATCTATGAATTTAAGGGCGTGCGAAATTTTAACTCAGTAGTATATACTAGTGATATATTATTTCGTAAGAAAGACAGCATCTTACTACAAAACGCGTCTTTTTAATAGATGGTTCAAAGTATTGGGCTAACACAGAAGGAAATAAGTGGGAAAAAAATAACACACCGTACTATATAGATAATTGCATAGATTAACCAGTGTGCTAGCTACCATATCTATGATATGACATGGTTTACGGAAATTATTGTGAAATTAATCATGTAAATTTTTTTTAAACTGAGCAATAGTATTTTACTTTTTTTTTTTTCAACAAAGGAAAACCAACTCCATACAAAGGAAATGAAGCTGCCAATCTATGCAACTTTAGGCAACAAAACCATGAAATACTTCAAAATTAAATCAAAAGCAGCAAAATCATCCTTCAGCATGATTAGGTGAACAAACTAAAGGTCTTCAGACAATAGTTGCAAACTTTACTTCCATAAGAGTTGTTTGACCATTATCTTGGGGTACAAAATAAGTGAATTCTCCAATGATACAGCGTCAAAGGATTAACACACAAGCAACAAACAATCAATGCAGCAAAAGCAGCGTGAGCGACTTCAAATCTGAAGCTTTGTATCTTGGAATCACATCTGCAAACATGAGCATCCCCAAAGCCATGGGGAAACAAAAAAAAATTGAAGAAGCTGCTTGCTATAAAAACACGAGAAACAAATATAGCACTGTTTACACGAAAGCCGCATAGTATAAGCACTTCATCTAAAATTGCATCCCACCTTGCATCAAAAACCATGGAAGACTTGAACCATAAACCAAGCGAAGTATATTTAAGGATTAAAAGAGCATATACAACGGTTTGCACTCCCATAAGATGAGGAGTGCGTCCGGGAGTAACGAGCAGTTGATCAACAAACTCTCTAGGTCGGTAATAGTGAATCATAGCATCCTTACGGCCAGGCAAATGGAGGTTGTCTTGCAAGATTAATAAACCGAGATTACCATCAAGATGAAGGCGATCTAGGTTCAAGATTAATCGTGTAACTTAAAAATGTACTAAATCCAATATTGTAATAGATCCTAAAGCTTTTTTACAACAGAGAGGAATCTGTAAGGAAGTGCATTTAAGAACGGAAGGAATTATACATCATGCATTGAAGCAAAGGATATTGATATTACATAGTGCATCAAACACAAAATATTTTAGGGTTGTTTGCCATAGACATAAACTTTAACAAAGTGGCAGAATACATTGCTTACATAACATCAAATTTTTTTATCATAACCATACACAAAATAGAGGATTGTCTCACCTCAAACACAGGAGTATTTAGTAGACATTCGACATCAAGATAACATCTAATGTTTGCAATACACCAATGTGGTACTAAACATTAGTTAGATAAGTACATAAAGAACGACAACCATTCTTACTGGCCAAAAGCAAAATACAAAAACTTAGTTGAACTTCTCCTTGTTCTTAAATGATGCCAAAGCTTAGTTCATCTTTTTCCTTCTTCATACTTTTTTTCACCGGACTTTCCAACTACCAAGATGATCCAATCGGCACGCCATGTGTCACATTTGGGTTCTTTTTTTTTTTCACTTTTACCACCACACTTCTTTGCTTCTTTGGTTAACAAATGCTTGGACTTATAAAAACAATTAGATTGATGGTCTGATCCATACCGGCGACTGGCTTATTTGCGTTTGTAGTAGTTCTTCTTTGTGACACTTTTTAAGGTCAAGACGTCTCTTCATAGGTGAGTTTTGAATAGAAGCACCATCTTCTTAAATTAATAATAAAGCCTGAACATATCATATGAAAGTGTTTTCTCAATTTCTTTACCATATTTTTATGTGTATTATATATGAATTTGATATAGGATAACTATACCTAACCGGTATTTTTTTCCTTCCACTTAGCAAGTTGAGCTAATCTATATAATCAGTAAAACATTACTTGCTTTCATTTCCGAGATATCACGAGCATTTTGGCTAGACATTGTCCACTCGAAATAACAATAATATATATAGAAAAAACATGAAACTAACAACTAATGGAAGCTCTGTGTAATACAATGGTTACTATTAGACCAAAAGTAAAACCAAAAAAACAAGACAAATAACCATGTCAATAGAGTACCTGAAGAGAAGCCATTTGAAACCTCGATCACAGATAGCATAGTGAGAATTGAACGTCGACTAGAGTTAATAGCATAATCCTTGACGGGAGCCAATGGCGAAATCATACAGGAAAAGAGTACAACATACTTAGAAGTCAAGAACGAAGCAAGAACTAAAACAAAACTCAAAAGCCTGCACATATACCCCATTTAATCTATTTCAACTTGAAATAATTTGTAAAGGACAATTAATAGGTATATATATATATATATATATACATATTCCATTTCTTGCTAAAAATACGAATCAAATTTTAAAGTTCTTATACCACAAAAGAGAAATTAAGGAACTACCATAACACAAAATGCATAAGCTAACTAATTGCATAATTTAAAAGAAATATATTTCCAAAAACACGACACTGTGAACAAAGCATGAGGTACATTTCAAGCACCTTTAAAAATCTTTGATACTATTTGGCTGAGTAAATATCTGTCTTTTATATTTAAAGCACCTTAAAAAAGCTATGATACGTTACTTATACAGACCATATCTTGAATAAAGTTAACCAAGTCTCTGATTTCCATATACATTACTTTTCTTCATCACATGGATTTGTGATTTAGAAAAAAACATAATCAACAGACACATCCTCACGAGTAATCAACATCCTAATTAACAATGTATTTCATTTGGACAAAAATAAATGGTTCATTTGGTCACCAGTATATAGTGGCACAAAAGGCAAGACCTAAGAATTGGAGAAATTTTTATCGACGTTCAACACATTCAAAAAGCAAAGAAAAGCATTTAACGGTATGAAGGTATTTATTATACATTCATCCGAGGCAGCCCGTGGAGTCCTGGAGAACCAATTCATCTTTGCGAGCAAGCGTAATTTCACAACAACCAACCGCGGGGCAAGGCGGGAAGGAATTACGTGTGTTTTGTAGCATGAAAGTGGTTTTAAAAGAAATCGCAATATACCAGGTCGGGCGTGCAAACACCTTTACTTCTCATAATATTCAAAGCAAAATGATCCTCTAACAACTATCGTAATAACAAAAACACATCAACAATAAGTATTAAAGAAGAAGCACAAAGTAAACCACTTTAAAGTAGAATAGGTTTCAAACTTTTTACACTACACAGAAATAACAATTCTGCTTGCAAAATAATTAAGAGTAAAGCTTAGAACATACCTTTGGTGCAGACATTTTGAGACTCTAACTACTCGACCCAATAATAGATTTCTCCATAGCATTCAACAGAGTTAACAACCTGCACTTATATCATAACAAAGAACATACATACTCATTAATATGAGGCTTATTAAAAGAAAATACAATAGGCCTGTGTATTGTTACACAAGGCACAATAAGCCTAAATGACAATTAGGGAAAATGGCAATGAGAAGAGAAAAAGACAAACCAACAACCCAAAACACCAACTTTAGATAATTTATAAGACATGCATAGAATAACAAGCAAAGCAGAAGATATAATTGCAGGAAATAAATTTTCATGGCATCAAGGGGAGCAGATGTTGAAAACCTGAAGATGCAGTGAATTTGTGAGGAGGTTGATACGTGTAATATTTATGGTTTGTTTAGATTTGCAATTGCAAATTCGTTAGAAAGACTATTAGACAAATTTACTCTTAACCAACAGATAATAGAGTGGAAAATAGTAATGAAACCTACCTATTTAGGTCTAGCCCATAGCAAAATTGCTTTCTCTGCTATTACACGGTAGGAATAGAGCACCGGATTTCTTTTATCCAGTAAATCAGGCAGACCAATGGTTCTTGCTCCTCCTCTTCTGAACATGACATCACCATGACCCCAGAAGTCTTTCCGTCGGCATTTTTGAGAAGGAAATTGCAGATCTTCATTGATATCTTTTGAATGAAAATCAGAATAGACAGATCCATCTCTATTGACCAGAAGACAAAATCAATAACAAGATGTTAGGACCTTATCCTAACTAGGGTTTTCAGATAGAAATAGAAGAGTAAGAAGATAAGAACAGGAAGTAAGAGCGGAAGATAGAGTTTTATTATCTCAGAAAAGCATGAAGTCAGTATACAACACACGCACCCTCTTATACTTGCCGGCTCGACACAAGTACAGTCAGTATACACACACTAAACACCTAAGAATACGCACAACCCATCGGACGACTTAGTTCCTAACATCACCCTCCCTAAAGATCTTTCTTGTCCACAAGGAAGAGGAAATCAGAAATTGGGACAAAATGAAATCAACATCTTCCCATGTTGATTGAGCCTCATCCAAATTAAGCCACTTAGTTTGCCATTGCACAACAACCTTGTTGTACCTCTTCACGCACTGATTGCTAGTATCTTCTCAGGATAAACCACAACCTCCCTCCTTGATTAGTGATTGGTAGGTTGGCAGAGGTTGAACTTCGCTCCTATGTACTTTTTGAGCATGGAGACATGGAAGACCTGGATGTATTTTGGACTCTGAGAGCAGCAATCAGTAATTTGTAGGCCACTTCATTGATCCTAGCCACAATCTTAAATGGACCAAAGTACTTAGCGAGAAAGCTTGAGGTTCTTCCTTAGTGCCACTAAATTTTGTCTATATAAATTGCAGCCTTTAAGAATACATAATCACCCACCGTGAAATCCTTCTCCTTTCAGGCAAATCAGGTAGAATTTCATCCTAGCTTGTGACTCTTCTAGGCGATTCTTAAGATCCTCAATATTTCTGTTTCCGCTTCATAAATTCTTCCACATCGTGGACCCGCCCCATCAAGAAAACTCCCTGAGGGTAGTGGGGTGGGGCCATACCCATACAATGCTTCAAATGGGGTAACACCAATTGATGTGTGGAAATTGGTGTTATACCAATGCTCAGCTAGAGACAACCACTTTTTCCACTTCTTAGGCCTCTGAAACGTCATACATCTAAGATACATCTCTATGCATTGATTTACCCTTTCAGTTTGACCATCTGTCTGCGGATGGTAGGAAGTACTGTAATTAAGTTTCACCCCTGCTAATTTCATCAAACTGGACCAGAACTCAGAAGTGAACACCTTGTCCCTGTCACTTACTATGCTGTCTGGGAGGCCATGCAGCCTATAAACCTCATGAAAAAACATTGCTGCCACAGTTTCTGTTGTATATCCCCTCTCTAAAGCCAAAAAGTGAGCAAACTTAGTGAACCTATCCACTACCACAAATATAACATCCTTACCCTCGGATTTGGGAAGACCTTCTATAAAATCCATACTCAATTGAGACCATGCCCTTTCAGGAATGGGCAGAGGTTGTAGGAGGCCCTGGGGTTTGTCATGAAGGTTCTTACACTGCTGACAAGTGAGGCATTTCTTTATGAACTCTTGCACTTCCTTCTTCATATTAGGCCAGTAAAAAAGCCTCTTAATTCTGCTGTAGCAGGCTCTCACTCCTGAATGCCCCCCCATGGGACTTGAATGCAACTGCTCCAATAATTTCAGCCTCAGTTCACCGGTTGAACCCACATAAATCCTGCCTTTATACCTGAGGATCCCTTGATTTAAGGTATAGTGGGGATCAGGGGTTGTAGCTATCATCATTCCCCTCAATTTCTCCTCAACATTCACATCTCTCTTGTAGCTCGAAAGCACTTCTTCTAGCCAAGTGGGGGACACTGTACTCAAAAGATTCAAGTGGCCCTGGTGGCCCTGGTCATGGCACTGTCTGGACAAGGCATCAGCCACTATGTTCTCCACACCTCTCTTGTACTCAATGGTAAAATCAAGCCCCATTAGCTTGGTTACTCCCTTCTGTTGTAATGTAGTGTTGGCTCTTTGATCCAAAAGGAATTTCAAACTCTGCTGGTCTGTCTTGATTACAAAAGGTCTGCACTGAATATACTGCTTCCATTTTGTTACTGCCATTAATACTGCTAAGAGCTCCTTTTCATAAATGGAAAGCCCCAATTCCTTGGAATTAAAAGCCCTGCTGAGGTAGGCAATTGGCCTCTTATTCTGTTGTAAGACAGCTCCCAGACCCTTCCCACAAGCATCAGTCTCTATGCAAAACGGTGCTTCAAAATCTGGTAGAGTCAAGACTGGGGATTGACTCATTGCCTTCTTCAACCCCTCAAATGCATTTATGGCAGCAGGTGACCAAGAAAACCCTTCCTTCTTGAGCATATCATTCAAGGGTTTTGCCAGGATGCCATAGGATGGAACAAACCGCCTATAAAACCCAGTTAGCCCCAAAAACCCTTTCAGTTCAGTGGTGTCCTTGGGCAAGGGCCACTGCTGCATTGCTTCTATTTTAGAGGGATCTGCATACACCCTCCCTTCCTTAATAATGTGCCCCAAATATTCCACATGCCTCTGTCCAAATGAGCATTTAGAAAGCTTAGCATAAAACTGGTTCTGCCTGAGTACTTCCAAGACTTGCCTTAAATGTCTCTGGTGGCTGTCCATATCATCACTGTACACCAGTATATCATCAAAAAAAACCAGGACAAACTTCCTTAAGAAAGGTCTCAGTAACTCATTCATGTTTCTTTGGAAGGTGGCAGGGGCATTTGTGAGACCAAAGGGCATCACAAGGAATTCAAAATGCCCATGGTGAGTTACAAAAGCTGTTTTTTGCACATCCTTTTCTTCCATTAGGATCTGGTGGAAACCAGATCTGAGATCTATCTTGGTAAACACTCTAGCCCTTCCTAATTCATCTAAGAGATCATCAATGATAGGGATGGGGTACCTGTCTTTAATAGTGAGGTCATTAAGCTTCCTGTAATCTATACACCCTCTCCATGTCCCATCCTTCTTTTTTACCAGCAACATTGGAGAAGAGAAAGGGCTGTTACTGTGTTGTACTATGCCCTGTTTCATCATATCCTCAACCAGTAGCTCTATGTCATTTTTTTGGTGATGTGAATACCTGTAAGGTCCGAGCTTTATAGGATCACCCCATCCTTCAAAGTAATGGGATGTTCATAGCCTCTCTTGGGAGGAAGGCACAGGGTGTTGCAAAGACATCCCGATATTCCTCCAATAAGGGTGTCAATTCGGGTGGCACATCTGCTAGAGTGTGGCTTGGATCATGTTAAGACATCCCATAAGATCAGATGTGCCTCTTCCTCAAGGATTTGGCCAATTTCTTGCAAATAATGAGTTTCAGCTTGTCCTTCATCTTGTCCCCTTGTAATGAAATTTGTGATCCATTCATAGTAAATGATAAACACATGTTCTTTGAAATTGAAGGTGACAGAGACTAAACTTTCCCATCCAGATCCTACCCCGAACACCATATCACACCCCCTTAGCCTGATCAACCTTATTTCATGATTGAATTCAATGCCTTGCATTGTCCAAGACAGATTTGGACATTTAGACCCACTTGTAAGGGTGTTCCCATCTGCTACTGTGATTATCATAGGGTGACTGGGCACCACCGTGCACCCTGCATCCTTGGCTACTTTGTAGTCAAGAAAAGAATGAGAAGCTCCACTATCTATCAAGATCACCACTGGCTTCTTTTTTATCATCCCCCTAATTTTAAAAGTGTTAGGAGATGCCTGCCCAGACAAGGAATAGACCGATAACTGAGTTGATTCTGAAGTACCTCCATTCACAAAGTCTTCCTCATCCACAAAATCTTCATCATCTGCTAATATAAGATGTAAGTATACGCTTGCATTTATGCCCAGTGTGTACTTCTCATCACACTGAAACATAGCCACTTTAGATCTCTTATCCCGAATCTCCTTAGGTGTGATTGCTTTCAGTAGTACTGTTTTGCTTTCTGGTTGGGGCATTTTGTCAAACACCTTGGCTCTGAGGTGATTACGCTTAATCTGTCCACTGAATAAGATATTCTTGGCGAGGCTTATGGTGCAAGGATAGGATGACACATTCCTGGCACTGGTCGCTTCTATTCTTTGTTGACATGGTCTCTGGATGCATCAATCTAACCATTGACTTAATCTCCTGCTTAAGTCTCCAACAAAACAGGACACAAAATGATCTTCTGTTAATCCAGGGCTTTGCATTTGCACCGAGTCTTAAGCTCCTCAAATTCTCGCCAAATACTCATCCACATATCCGACTTGCTTCAATTGGTGGAACTCATCAATCGCCATATCCATAGATTTGCATCCAAATCGTTTTAGTACCTCATCCTCATCACCGCCAATTAAGGTGCGGGTAACTCATCCTTAAACCTCCAAACCAGAGATCATCGAAAGACCACGGAGATTCATCTCAAATTATACTACTACCTTTTGATTTTCAGGCGTTTCATGCATCCGGAAATATCTCTCACATTTTCGAATCCACTCTAACGGAGACTCGCCATGAAAACAGGGAAATCGATCTTAGAACTTTTGCCGAGAGGATTCATACCTTTCGTATCTCATCTCAACTGGATTTGACCTCGTGGCGTGGGCAACAATCCATCCTTCTTCAATTCAACAGATTACGCTTGGTGGTGGCGTGGGAAGCAAGCCATCACCTATTACCACCGCCCGAGTCCCGATCAGAACCTCTCGGACTCTTATCAACCTTTTCCAAAGACTAGCTTCATCATTTGCATAAGAGAATCGTCATCGATTCTCAATCTTCTTCTTATCCAATGAGCCTTGAACTTCACCCAATCTCTCGTCCGAATTCGTCCGGTCTCTGACAAATTAAATCGCTCATCTTCTGGCTTGAACGGCCCTAAGCTCCTCGATTGATTTGGCGACCATGGAAACGAATTCGATCGCGGGACAATGGCTCGATACGAGATGTTAGGACCTTATCCTAACTAGGGTTTTCGAGATAGAAATAGAAGAGTAAGAAGATAAGAACGAGAAGTAAGAGCGGGAAGATAGAGTTTTATTATCTCAGAAAAGCATGAAATCAGTATACAACACACGCACCCCTCTTATACTTGCTGGCTCGACACAAGTACAGTTGTACACACACATTAAACACCTAAGAATACGCACAACCCATCGGACAGCTTAGTTCCTAACACAAGAAAGCAAAGAGAAGATCCGCCGGTTAATGGTACGCAACCCTAATTTCCGGTATGAAACCGTCGGTCACCCTTTTCTTTTCTCTCTGTGAACGAGACAGGAAGGTGCCAGCCTCTTTTTTTTTATTTATTTATAACTTTGGACGGGAAAAAGAAATATATGACAATACATTACCCTCCCTTTCTCCCCAAGGTCCCATGTGTCAAGTATAAAGGAACACGTGGCAAGGTTTCCTAATTCTCAAATTGTAAACAAAAAATACTACCGTGGCCGATTGTAAGGGCTGTATTTTTTGGTCTTACTAAGAGTAAGATATATATTGCATTTTCAAAAATAAATAAGGTATTACTCTAATGATAAGCAGTTAAGTCTAATTTGATAAGTGACCAGAGTTCAATTCTTGCTACAGGCAAAAACAATATTTTTTTTTGGTTAATCTTTTTTTACAAGGGCTTAAAACAATATATGATCTCGAGCCTAAATTTGGACTGGAACGTCCCTGTCGGTGTATAGTCCTTAACGATAATAACTAAAAGTTACTCAAGGATGAGAAAAAACAAAACCGAGACAAGGTACCAAACATAGTTGTTAACCGTCAAGCGAAGCCTAAGGCCTTGTTTGGTTTCGGTTGGGTTGGATTCATTTAGATCTAACTCAATATTTTATTCAATCAACTAATGCAAATTAGTGAAAAGTCGATGAGTAAATAATAAATGAGGGTAAAATGAGAAAAATGTAATAAATATAAATGTTTCATTGGTTTTATAAACGGATTTATATTTTGGGACATATGTAGTATGTCGTAACCATCAAATGATACCAAATAGACTACTCATACATGCACAAACTCAAACGAGAGTATTAAGTAGTCAAATATTTCATCATGTAGGCACAAAACCGCTTTTTTTTTTTGGGTACAAAATCTTATTGAGGCGACCGTCGCCTACCTTCTAGGCGGAAAGACATCGACTCTTGCTTAGGTGTGCGCCTCGACAACTATGACACCAAATTTACGTGGTTTAATTTAATTATATTGACCAACATGGATCTATGACAAAAGAGAACAAATATCATTATTTTAAAAAAATACATACAACTCTTTTCAACTCAAATAACAATAGTGTAAACATTAGATTATAAACATAGAGTTTATCTTAATTGGTATATCTCCCTTAATTGGTATATCTCCCTTGTGCATCCAATACAATAGATTAAAGGCCTTACTTATAGGATGAACAAAATGCTAAGAACCAAAGTGAATTGACAATGTGGGATTGAGTCTCACCTCCTTTACAATAATGGATATCGGGTGAGAATTGGATCAAAAATCACATTAATTGAAAAAGGTACTGACCGTAAAATGTGAGGCATGTGTTAAAGGCATTACACACGAATTACTGCGGCCAGGGGCGGATGTACATGGGGTTGGGGGGAGGGGCAATCGCACTTCTCGGATCCGAAAACATTATTATTATGTATGTTGTGTATTTTTTGCCCTCAAAATTTACGTTCATTTCGTAGATCGCTTTAAATCCAGGATCACTGCGTTCACCTTGATCATGCGGCAAACATTTCGGACGTAGATTCGACTTTATAGAGGTCGAATGCGATCGTTCAATCTCTGAAAAGTCAAATATCTACTACTACCATTTAACTCTCCATGCATTGAATGTCATTGTGGTGCTTTAAAAAAAAAAAAGAGTAGATTTTGATGAATGCGTGTAATTAACAATCCCAAAATATTGTTGGATGAAGTATGAATGAATTTTTTTTGAGAACCAAATACACTTAAATTGTTGCTATTTAAGAATGAGTTGCGTAAATGAGTAATTTTCATCTCATCTTTGGAGTTTGGAGTACCATATTTGCGTTTAGCAAAACTTGTCTTGTGCACCTAAGACTATCCAAATGCGGAATGCTTGTTACTTTCAAGTAACGGACACGCTGCTTTCGTTCCTTTTAAAAATATATATAAAACAAAACAAACGAAAAACAAAAAAAACACAACTAGTTCTATTATAAAATGACATATTAATAAATGTCTAATAGACATTTTTACGACATTAATCATGATAAAACTTATATCAATCAATAATAACATAGTTACGATCGGTCACTCATACGTGACACTTGTCGGACCTCATACAAAATAGAGAAGGCCATCCAAGTATTGGACCCGACATGAGCTCAACTCGATACTGGGTCTGTCACAGGTGGACACACATGTATGTAAATGGGGTCTTCGGACTCCGTTAAAAATAATAAAACTCTACATTTTACTTATAGAAAAATATTTTGGACCCCGTTGAAAATATTTCTGGATCCGTCACTGGGGTCAGTATCAACATGTCATATCTCCAGCATAGCACAAATTGGTGTTAACCGACATGACGCATATCGCCTTTCTATATATCATATGGTCGATGTGACCTTTGGTAGCCCAAGGTCTTTTATATCCGCGTAACGCGTCGTCCCTGGTCTCGATACACTGTTACCACTACTAAGCGAGCATTCTAGGCTCCATAACCATAATTGCTCATAATGGTCTTGTAAGCCCTGAGACTTATGCCACACTACTTAGAGCACTTGCATTAGAATCTGAAAATGATGTTAAATCTGTAATTTACAGATTTTACCATTCGGATTTATCTTAAAATGATAGTGCACTAGAATCTGTTGTATAGATCTGTAACACCAGATTCTGTGAAGGAAGCTGTATATATTGGACGATCTGTTCTGTACACATCCGTCCTTTTTTCCCCCTCGATAGCTTATCTTCTGGCACTGTTACTTTCTTGACTTTTCTTACTTAGTTTTTTCTTTTCTTTTCTTTTCATTTGATGAAAGTAATAACAAGCTTCGTGTTTATTTTTTCCTTTTATTTCATTAAGCTTTTCCGATATGTTCATTTTGAGTATAAAATTCAGATATTGCTTATATATGTGTGTGTGTGTGTGTTTGAAAGAGATATAATGTCTTTTTATTATGATACTAGTGAACGTGAGCCGTGCAAGGCACGGCGGGTCCAACATAAATCGTTATCAATGATAACATCAAAGAATAGATCTCCAACGTGAAATAAATCGCGTAGTTTTAAAACCGTAATAATTCAAGGCACAAGACAAATAGAGCAACCAAAAACATATCACATTCTCTGCAAGAGGTAGCTCTTTTTAGAGGCGTGAATATTGTGAATCACTTCTCTTCCAAATGCATACTGAGAGTTTTCCCCTACAAAATAAACCATAATATGATGTATCGGAGAACAATGTTATAAAATCTATCCCTTTAGTTTCGACTTTACGTAATGAAATATTATAGAAAAACAATAAGCGGACCATAACTACACGGTCAAATCTCCCGGGACGCGTTAGCTTTCAGATCATTAATATGCGTGAAAATGCGTTTCATTCATTTTCTATATGACATTTCTCTTTTTTATCATTAATAAATACGTCATTGATCTCGTGTCCATTCATTTGGTGGGAAAAAAACACGTGTCAAACGGTCCGAAAAATATAAAAAGTGATTTTGTATTCCAACGTCAATTTTAGCGACGTTTGTACTGCAAACAGCCATCGGTTCCACCGACTTTATGTTGTTCAAAATAATAAAATATTTAATGTAATTGTCCACGCGTGATTCAATGGCGCACACCTTCTTGACGCGGATATTTGTTTGCCCTTATTTTTTTGTTGTTGTATTTTATTGTTAAAATTGACTCATCTTCTATCGTACACTACACATTAGAACTTCAAATCCGCCGGTCTTTCCGTTTTTTTTTCTTTTCTGCACAAACTACTAACGGTACACGTTTGGTAAAAAAAATTTACACGATTTTATTTCAATTGTTGTGCCGAAATCGAATCGAAATTTTCGGTTGATTGAAATTTAAAATTGAATCTGCACTGTCTGTTGGAGATACTAAAAATTAACCGTATTGAAATATACACTTTGTTGTGTATATTCAATTGTTTTGTCGATCACGAATCAAGAAATCGAAAATTTTCGGTTGATTGTAATTTAAAACTGAATCTGCACTGGCTGTTGGATGTACTAAAAATGAAACGTATCGAAATATACACTTTGGTTCGATTTATGTAGCGGAGAGTCAAAAAAGAAATCGGTTTATATATAACCGAAATTCTGGTTTTACCGAGGGGAAAAAATAAACCGCTGTAAAAAAAAGGGGGAAAATGAATCGAAAAGTTACACATTTGATAAATAAAAAAAATACACGATTTTATTCAATTGTTGTGTCGAAATCGAATCAAAAGCGAAAAATTTCGGTTGATTGAAATTTAAAACTGAATACGCAATGTCTGTTGGAGGTAATAAAAATGAACCGTATCGAAATATACACTTTGTTGTGTATATTCAATTGTTGTGTCGAAATCGAATCGAGAAATCGAAAATTTTCGGTTGATTGGAATGTAAAACTGAATACGCACTGTCTGTTGGAGGCACTAAAATGAACCGTATTGAAATATACACTTTGGTTCGATTTATGAAACGGCGAGTCAGATAAAAAATCGGTTTATATATATCGAGATAACCGAAATCCCGGTTTTTACTGAAGGGAAAAAAAATAAACCGTATCGAAATATACACTTTGTTGTGGATATTCAATTGTTGTGTCGAAATCGAATCGAGAAATCACAAATTTTCGGTTAATTGAAATGTAAAACTGAATCCACACTGTCTGTTGAAGGCACAAAAAATGAACCACTTTGGTTCGATTTATGTAACGGAGAGTCGGAAAAAAAAATCGGTTTATATATAACGAGATAATCGAAATCACTGGTTTTTACCGTAGGGGAAAAAAAAATGAACCGTATCGAAATATACACTTTGTTGTGTATATTCAATTGTTGTGTCGAAATCGAATCGAGAAATCGAAAATTTTCGGTTGATTGAAATGTAAAACTGAATCCGTATTGTCTGTTGGAGGCATTAAAAATGAAGCTTATCGAAATATACACTTTGGTTCGATTTATGTAACGGAGAGTCGATAAAAAGAAATCGGTTTATATATAACGAGATAACCGAAATCACGGTTTTTACCGAAAAAGTAAAAAAAAAAAAAAAAAACAAAACAAAACAAAAAGAAAACACTGCTGCTGTAAAATAAAAATAAAAATTTAAGTGCCACGTGTCGGCCTGAGAGGCTGCCATGTGGTCTCTTGTGGGCAAAGTGTCTTAGCACTTAATAGATATAAGATGTATTTATATTAATTTTGTATAAATTATAATAGAGATTCTGATGCAGCTGATCATCTGTAGAGATCCTATAAAATGGGAAAAAGTGATGTTGAGTCTGTAAAATAGAGTATCATTATAAGACAATCGACGCGAATCTTTCTTACTTGATGATGGTGAACGCCCTGACCATGGTTTTAATGCGCAATAACTCACATTCCCACGATGGAACACTATATAAAAACTGCATTCTCCTCATTTACAATGTATGATTACTATAGGTTTAGTATATACATTCAAGCTCTCAAGTTATTGAATTTCCTCTATCAAAATATTGACTTGCATCAGAGTGTCCCCTTCGAGGCACGCTCCAAAAACTCTTACGCCTTTTTTGTTTTTGCAAGCCCACTTAAAAATCTCTTTGGATCATCAGTCAAAGGTCCAATTACCCAATTCAATACTCAATTTTATACCCGGCAATATTTGAATCATCAATTGACACTAGAAAAAGACCTTTCTTTTGTTATTGTAAGTTAAGGTAGTCAAACATGCCTCCAAAAGCTAACAAAATATTCAAAAATAACTAAGGCACCGGTCAAGGCACCTTGTAATGTCACAGAGGGAATCAATGCATCAAGAATAGATCCACCACCTATGCAGGACGCTGTTACGAAATCTACGCGAGAACGCAGCGGAATTCAAAAATTTATTTCCTTTTAACCAGGATCGACTCCGTTTAAGCAACAAACATATTAAGTTAGTAGACGGTGGTTACCTTACTTGATCTAAAGATTGACGCTTTGACCGTCTAAAAAGAGTAGTAGCACGCGAGCCGTCCACGTGTCCGGCCTCTATCAATATCCACATGAGCACCTCGCCGGAATCCTCCTTGGATCTAGAAAAACCCGGTTGCTAGACCGACCTTTTCTCTCTCTCAAAATCTCTCTCTAAGAAGCTCTCAGTTTACTTCGCAAATTAGAACTCGTCTAATTGTGATGATACAAAAGAGCTTGACACCCACATTCTATTTATAGTAGACGGTGCGGCCTTTGGTCCCAGAAAACTGATTGAAAGAAGTTTCCTAGTGGATTGAGGAGAAAGAAAACATTTTCCTAATAAAATAAGGTAAATACATTTGTTTGATTTATCTCATTTAATTTAATATCTCATATTAAATATTTTCAAGATATTGTCAATATCTAATATTGACTATCTTTATCTTATTACCATAAATCTATATATTTTTCATAAATCAATTAATATCTAATATTAATATATATATTAATCTCATTAATTAAATTGCACAATCCAAGTATATCTTAATACACAGTGTCCTGTGACCCATAGCCAATATTTTGGCATCCGGAATATTCTTACTTAATATAATGCTATGATTAATTAATTTGCAAAATACATGTGTATCAATATACACAAATAATTTCGACTTATACATCAACTATGTATATTTAATTAAGGGGGAATGAGGGAGAATGACAGAATTATTTCATCAATTGAGTAGAATGACAGTCTTTTGAAACTATTGCATAAAGGACAAAACTATTTATCCACAGTCGAAATTCACTTGTGTTCGAAATTCACTGTTTAAATTCACTGCCGAAGTTCACTGTCGAAATTCACTAATTTTCAAAATTCATTGTCGAAAGTCACTGATCGGGATTCACTGTCGAAATTCATTGATTTCGAGATTCACTGGGGAGATTCACTGATTTTCGGGATTCACTGTTTGTCCTCCTCGCTATAAAAATTATGCATTTGTCCTTCTCCCTATAAAATATATGTAGCTGTCATATTACTTAAAAATATTCCATATTGTGTCATTATCCCTAATTTCCCATTTAATTAATCAACATGATTAATAACTTGTATTTAATTTATTCATAATAAATAAATACCATAATATTAATTTACCACTATAACACTTTATAGTCGAGATAAAACTTTCCTTATTTGGTTATCACTATAACCGCATTTTAATCCTGCTAAATGTTCTTATGTGTGTGACCCGATAGACTTCCGAATATGTTAACCGTAGACACAAAGTGCAAATTGCGAAAATGCCCTTCATACCTAATGATCACGGAATAGCGTCTAGCAACACACCGTAACCCCCAATAATCGGAAGAGTCAAATGCAATGACTACTACCTTTCATGTGAAACAATTACCGTGTAAATAAAATCCTATCGTTGTTACAATATCCATACGGTCGTACGTCGAGTGTCAAAAATCAACGACCGTATCTTATAATCTGGATATCATGCTCTCTCGAAGTAACTCATTTACTTCCACTTTACAAAAATTCACGAGAGTAAGACATTCCTTATAAGAATGCCCTTTCGGATATTTACTCATATTCACAGGATACACGATTTCCGGACGAGCGACATGAATCCTACGCATGCTTCAGTATCACACTCAATCACTACCGCATGATCGCCACATGGCTAAGGAAAACCTCAATAGTGTCAAATTATGACAATCCACACCGTGATGTCATGAAGACTCCGGTCTTAGATAATTACACAATCGCAACATAGTGCGACACTTAATAAAGTAAATGAGTCCGTCTAACGTACGCATTCTCTAATACTGTAACACCCTGGTTTCCAATCCCGTCGGCCGCCGGTATTGGTCACCGTAGTGCCACTCATCACGACACACAGTCGTGGCGGTAACATTCAACATTCCACAACAGAAGAAAATAAACATTCACCATTCATTATTTTTAAAAAGAAAGTATTCAAGTGAATACAAATATCCTGAAGAGAATGAAATTATGCGGAACGTCAAAGTCTTTAAAATTTAAATTTTTTTTCAAATAATGTAGAACGTGTGGATGCGACTACGTGGCTCTCAAACCCCGCGACGTCCCAAAGAACAAGCAAACATCCATAAAAGTACTGCTAAGAATCGCTCCCATAAATGGATCATAGCAGGTCAAACGAAAAGTAAAACCGTCAACTAAAAGTTGAGTAAGAATAAATCTAGTGTATGTAAAGTAAAGCCAACCCATGAAAAGTACCACCAATTTATGAAGGACCCAACCAATCTATACAAGTTACGACCAATCTATAATGGATACCATACTTCACGACTAACCACCTAAAGGTCCCGAATGTGCACATCCTCCAAAGGGTAAAGCCCTTGAGAGGAGGATCCTAAAGGTCACCCAATGGTACCACAACTAGATGGACCATGACGATCGGGGTGCAAGGAAACCTTCCGGGTTCCCGGCTTCGGTGCTACCTCCGTCCGCCCGACCACTCCACCGCCTGCAACTCCCTAAATACATTAAGGACACAACGTCGTAAGAAACCTTCCTGGTGCCCGGCCGGGTGCTACCTATCCGCCCAACCACTACGGGTCTACGAACTTCGATGCCCAATAACCGAATCTCACCAAGTACAACCTACGGAGCATGTTCGTAAGCCTGGCCAACAACCCACACGAAGGAAAACAACATAGACCGGACGCCCGCTTTGAAAAGCCGGACGCCCGCCCAGGATTTCTACCGGGCGCCCGTCCAAATAATCGACGCCCGTCCAACATACCAGACGCCCGTCCCGATCGTATAGACGCCCGTCCACTTAACGAGTTAGATCCCGAATGTAAAACAACACCTCGACGGCGCCCGTCCAGGCAATCCAGACGCCCGCCTAGGATGAAATCAAAGCAGACGCCCGTCCAGAGGCCTGACGCGCGCCCGCCCACCTGGTTTCATCTCGAACCCTAACAATTCTCTACGCGCGATTTACGAGCCGTTTCTCAATTAAACAAAGAAGCAAAAGCAACACTTTAAGCCCGAAAAACTCCATACAAAAGCATCATATCAACTATAGATTTTAACCAACGCAAAACCACTATTACGAGCATTTAACATCCCCAAAAACAGACAACCAAGCGTAAACACCCTTGAATAAAATTTTGCAAAGACAACACTTTAGGGAAAAATATATCGGCGTTATACTCTAAAGCCTACCAACAACAAAACGTAGAGATATTCTTACCGGTTTAAGCTGCGTTTCTTGAAAGCCCTCTCATATCAAGCTAGAATCGCCCCCTACGAAGCCCGAATCTATAAAAGAAAACAGTGATCACCAAACAATTCTAGTGACCCCAAAGGTAGAACCCTAGATCAAACACGACCCTCCCCCAACGCATAAAAGGATCGGCCATGGCCTTTGATCGGTCGATCGTCATGCTCGAGATGTAGGAAAAGAAATAACGATGCTTACCGATGATGACGGCGACGATTCCCAAACACCAAGGAGAGATTTTTCTCTCTTCTTCCTTACAAGCAAGTCGACGGCAAAGGGGAGGGTTTGGGCTGAAAATTTTGTGTTTGGGGAAATAAGGAGAAAAGAGTGAAAATCCTTTAATTTATTAAATTCTTAAAACTCCTTTTCAATTATTAATAAATCCCTCCATAAAGTTAATAAATCCCATAATTTCCAAAAATAATTAGATCTTTTAGTAATTAATTAGGAAGTCAAAATTTCGGGATATTACATCCTCCCCCCCTTAAGACAAAACTTCGTCCTCGAAGTTCGGGTTCGTATTGGGCGTTGTTCCACCCCCCTTAAAACACCCTTCGCCCCCAAGATAAGCAAACGAATTTTACTTACAAGGCTTGAGAATTGCGTGACCTAAGAGAACAAATGCGGGTACTTCGTCGCGATAGCATCCTCGCCTTCCCATGTCGCCTCCTCGGTGGCATGGTTAGACCATAAGACCTTGACGATGCTAACCTCACGCCCCTTGTTTTCCGTGACTTTGGTATCTAATATCTCGCACGGTACCTCCTCGTAAGTCAAGGATCGATCTAGCTCAACCACCTCTCGGTTCGATCACGCGTGAGAAGGATCACTCACGTACTTGCGCGCAATTGAGATACATGGAACACGTTATGCACTTTATCCAACGCCGTGGCAAAGCTAGTCGATATGCCACTTCACCTATGCGCCCAAGACCTCATATGGCCCCACGTATTGGGACTCAACTTCCCTTTTGCCAAAACGCATCACTCCTCTCGGTTGGTGATACTCGTAGCAATACTTTATCACCCACGGCGAACTCTATATCCCGGCGGTGTAAGTCTCAGCATAACTCTTCCGCCTATCTCTTGGCGAGCCTTCATCTTTTCTCGGATTATCTGCACCGCTTAATCGTATCTTCGATCATCTCGCGGTCCCAAAATCGCGCCTCGGACGAATCGTCCCAACAAACCGGACTCTTGCACTTCCTACCATAAAGTGCCTCAAAAGGTGCCATCTTAATACTGGCATGGTAGTCATGTTGTTGTATGAAAACTCAATAAGATCGAGCTTTTCCTCCCAAGAGCCTTTGAATTCTAATACACATGCCCTCAAATGTCTTCCAAAGTTTGTATGGTCCTCTCCGTCTCGACCATCGGTAGCAGGTGAAAAGTCACTACTCATTCGTAGTTCCGTCCCCAAGGCTGCTCAGTAGCTCTCGCCAAAACCGAGATATGAATCTCGCATCTCTATCTCGACACAATGATGCCGGGTATCCCATGTAGTCTCACAATATTTCTCCGGTATGCCATAGCCAACTCCGTCTTACTCCAAGTGTCTTTCATCGGAATGAAATGCGCCGCTTTAGTCGGTCTGTCCACAACGACTCCAAATCATATTATTCCCTTTAGGGCTCCTCGGTAGTCCGCATACAAAATCCATGGAGATGGAATCCCACTTCCAAACCGCACATCCAACGGCCGCAGATACCCTGTGGCGTCGATGTTCAATCTTGATCTTCGACAAGTCAAGCACTTCGACACAAATTCTCGCTTACTTGCGTTTCATATTGGGCCACCAAAAGGTTTTCCTGAGATCCTTATACGCTTTGTCTCCTCCCGGATGAATGTAATAAGGCGTCTTATGAGCTTCACTCAAGATCCGCCTCTTGAGTTCTTCGTCTGTTTGGTACACACCACCGACCACTTAAACCGGATACTACCATCCTCATGTAACGTAAAATCGATCGCACCATCTGTACCAATCTTGGCCTTCTTGGCCTCGATTACCTTGTCACCCACTTGTCTCACCCGGATTTCAGCGATAATTCGGGTTGCAAGACGGTCGCGCTTTTATCTCCGCTTTCGGATGACACAAATGTCCATGCGGTCCAACTCTTATCGCAATCGATCCGAGCTACTTCCTCACACAAGGAATGAATCGATTTCCGACTCAAAGCGTCCGCCACTACATTGGCCTTCCTTCGTGGTATTGGATCTCCATGTCATAATCTTTAATTAACTCCAACCAACGCCTCGACGCATATTGAGCTCCTTCGTGTAAATATGTACTTCGGACTCTTGTGATCTCAAAACACCTTGAAAGTTATTCCATACAAGTAGTGTCGCCATATTTTCAATGCGAAGACCACAAATTGCCAACTCTAAGTCGTAAGGTCGGGTAGTTACTCTCATACGGCTTAAGTCGCTTTGATGCATACGCGATCACTCGCTTTGTTGCATCAAAGACACAAACTTGACCCATTCTTCGATGCATCAAGATAAACCTCGATGTCCTCATTCCCATCCGCAATGCTAACACCGAGCCGTGGTCAACCGTTCTTTGAGTAGTTGGAACGCCTCTCACAATTGTCATCCCACTTAAACCGGTTCTCTTTCTCGCATCAATGCAAATCATCGGTCTCGCAATTTCGAAAAGTCTTTTACAAACCTTCGGTAATATCCACCAAACCCAAGAAGCTTCGAATTTACGCAACATTCTTAGGTGTCGGCCATCTCGCCATCGCCTCTATCTTGCTCGGGTCAACGGATACACCGCCTTTCGAGACAACATGCCCCAAGAATGCCACTCGCTCCAACCCGAATTCACATTTAGACAGCTTTCAGATACAATTGTTTTTTTCAGAATAGAATTTGCGATTTGAGCCTCGTGTGTTCGGCATGTTCTTCCTTAGTCTTAGAGTAGACTAAGATGTCATAAATGAAAACTACTACAAACTTGTCTAAGTAGGGTCTCAATACACGGTTCATCGATCCATGAAAAAGCTTTGTGCATTGGTCAATCCGAAAGGCATGACCGTGAACTCATAATGTCCGTACTTAGTATGAAATGCGGTCTTTGGGATATCCGCATCCGCTACCCCTGAAATGGTGATACCACGATCGCAAATCAATCTTCAAAAGATACTCGCCTCGGAGTTGATCGAACAAGTCGCCGATCCTCGTAACGGATACTTGTTCTTCATCGTGTGGCGTTGTTCGGCTCCCCCGTAATCAATCCACACGCATACTACCATCCTTCTTCTTCACAAACAACACCGGTGCTCCCCACGGTGACACACTCGGTCGGATGTACCCCTTTATCGAGCGCTTCTTCCAATTGTACCTTCGCCTCCGCTAATTCTTTAGGTGCCATACGATAAGGTGCTTTCGATATCGGTCCGGTCCTGGCACCAACTCCAAGTGCAAACTCTACCTCCCTCTGGGGTGGCATACCTGGTATCTCATCCGGGAATACATCCTCAAAATCGCGGACTACATCAATGTCGGTTAGTTTAGGATCCCCTGTGCTTACATCATGTACGTGACACATAAACAACGGGTACCCTTTCTTGGCGAGAGATCTCAGCGTCACCCCCGAAATGATCTTCACGTTAGGTTTATCCACAAATCCCTTGTAAGATACTCGCACCCCTTTAGGGCCTCTCAAAGTCACCTTCTTACGCTCCACACCAATTTTGGATTTATGCCGGTTCAACCAATCCATACCCAAAATAACGCCGAAGCTCTCGAGGGGAACTCGATCAAGTCAACCGACAAGTTGACTCACATAATCACTAACGGCACGTCTCTATACAACTTAGAGCATGGAACTAACTCTCCCGACGGTTGCATAAACTCACTGTTAATCGCCTCAAAGTAGCTAGACCCAACCTCAAAACATGCGAACCCGCTAATAAAAGAACATGATGCACCCGAATCGAAAAGTACGTAAGATAAAAATGAGTTAACCGGAAAATTACCCGTCACTACGTGGTTGCTCTGATCGGCCTCCTCTCTGCCTAGTGCGAATAACCTCCTGGTCCCGATTTTTCTCCCGCCTGAATCGGCCTTTGGCGACCACGATGGTCGGTTTCCGTTTCCACCAGGTGGCGCGCAGTGCACCCTATCGGCTCTGTGCGAGAGTACCACTCTGCTTCTTTGGTTACCCCTACCCATGTTCCCGTGTTGCACCCTGAGTCCCACCCATGTTGCTTCCGTAACCGATGCCGACCCGGCAGGTGTTGGAGCCGTAAAGCACTCAAACCGTCTATGTCCAAACTTCCCGCAATTGTGGCACTGAACTTGCGCACCTGAACAATCGGTACCCGGATGATTTCTCTGGCACCGCTTGCAATGATAACTTCGTGGCCGATTAAACCCCTGAGGGTTACCTTTCGCTGGCTGACCACCACTGCCCTAGGTAAGGTGGGAATTTTCCGAAAAGGATGGTCGTACTGGTGGGTTTCCAGAATTACTGCGTTTTTGCTGTCCCTGATTGTCTTCAGAGACACTCTTCCTCTTGTTAGTAGCATACGCCGCTTTAACCTCTCTCCGAATCCTCTCAATGTTGCATGCTACTTCACACATCTCTTTCAGGCTCGTGAAGCCCCTGCTTGCACCCATACGATCCCGATCGCTAGATCTGAGTGTTGCTCAAACTTCACCATCTTGGCCTCTTCATCGGTACTAGCTCAGATGCATAAACTGCCAAGTCGACAAACTTCTCGTAATATTCTTGAACAGTCATGTCCCCCTGTCGGAGATTATCGAATTCAACCCGCAGCTCTTTCCTCTTAGATTCGGGAAAGAATTCGCGCCTCAGCTCCTGCTTAAACTCGGTCCAGTTCAGTGGTACCAATACCGTTTCCCTTGCTCATTTACAGTCTGGGCCAATCGATCTTTGTTAGCACCCCACCACAAGTCACCCACATCAACTAAGTAGAAGGCGGCTTGGTCGACCTTCGCCTCCTCCGGGCGGCTGAGAGTGGCGAAGATCTTCTCAAACTCCCTAATCCACCGCTCGAGTCCCTTAGGATCTCCCTTACCATCGTACTGACTAGGCCTCTGCTGACTCACGGCCCTAGTCATGCCGGTGGTTGTCCCCTGAGAACGATCCTCACGACCTTGTTGACCGCTAGATCAGTCTTGATTCATCTTAACCAACTGATCAATCACCGGTCCTCTCATTTCCTTTCCTGGAGGCATAGCTAAAACTACAAAAGTAAACAATCATGTATTCAATTATCACCTATATCATGCCACGAATATTTCACATATACTAACACTTCATCATGTCCAAAATTAATTGCAACACACACCACATTTCCACATACATCGAACTTACCGCACCTTCCCTACGTAGAACTCAATACCTACCCCACACATCCTCACTGTGCTCATTTTAGTGAATTTATTCTTAAGGTTCATTTTAGGTGGTGGTCCCGAGTCGAACGCCTCGATACCACTTTGTAACACCCCGGTTTCCAATCCCGTCGGCCGCGGTATTGGTCACCGTAGTGCCACTCATCACGACACACGATCGTGGCGGTAACATTCAACATTCCACAACGTAAAGAAAATAAACATTCACCATTCATTATTTTTAAAAGAAAGTATTCAAGTGAATACAAATATCCTCAAGAGAATGAAATTATGCGGAACGTCAAAGTCTTTATCCCGTCCAGGCAATCCAGACGCCCGTCCACGTTAACGGCACTAGATCCCGAATGTAAAACAACCCGCTCACGCCCGTCCGGTAACCAGACGCCCGCTCAGATGAAATCAAGCGAGACGCCCGTCTGCAGAGAGGCTGGGCGCCCGCCCACCTGGTTTTCATCTCGAACCCTAACAATTCTCTACGCGATTTACGAGCCGCTTCTCAATTAAACAAAGAAGAAAAGCAACACTTTAAGCCCGAAAAACTCCATACAAAAGCATCATATCAACTATAGATTTTAACCAACGCAAAAACACACTATTACGAGCATTTAACTTCCCCAAAACAGGACAACCAAGCGTAAACACCCTTGAATAAAATTTTGCAGCACAACACTTTAGGGAAAAATATCAGCGTTATACTCTAAAGCCTACCAACAACAAAACGTAGAGATATTCTTACCGGTTTAAGCTGCGTTTCTTGAAAGCCCTCTGCTATCAAGCTAGAATCGCTCCCCTACGAAGCCCGAATCTATAAAAGAAAACAGTGATCACCAAACAATTCTAGTGACCCCCAAAGGTAGAACCCTAGATCAAACACAGCCCCCTCCCAACGCATAAAAGGATCGGCCATGGCCTTTGATCGGTCGATCGTCATGCTCGAGATGTAGGAAAAGAAATAACGATGCTTACCGATGATGACGGCGACGAATTCCCAAACACCAAGGAGAGATTTTTCTCTCCTTCTTCCTTACAAGGGTCGACGGCAAAGGGGAGGGTTTGGGCTGAAAATTTTGTGTTTGGGGAAATAAGGGAGAAAAGAGTGAAAATCCTTTTAATTTATTAAATTCTTAAAACTCCTTTTCAATTATTAATAAATCCCTCCATAAAGTTAATAAATCCCATAATTTCCAAAAATAATTAGATCTTTTAGTAATTAATTAGGAAGTCAAAATTTCGGGATATTACAAATACACGTCCACGTACAGTCCAAGTGTCTCAACACTTTGATAGACGAGATCTACCCATGTCTTCAATAAGATAGAAGACATCTAATACGCTTTAGTCCTAATCGCATTATTAATGTCTGCTTTAATAAGACATACGTCTAGTAGACATTTAAGTATCAAACCTTTAAAATGATTCGAGATCTCATCAACCATAATGACTATCGTGGTTTCTCTATCACGCTTAATACTGGGGCGTTATCATATAACAATATCGTAATTGGTTCGTTAAACGAACAAATATATAATAAAATAAAAGTCATTTAATATATGTATAAACATAAAGAATAAGAGAAATGATCCGACCTTAGGTTTGATCCTAGTCAACCCGATTGGGTTTAGGACATTATTTCAACAGACGCAACGGGAGACATCCAAACCCATGCAGGAAATGAACCAAAATGATATTGATCAGGCAATGTTTCAAATTGCCCCGCAGTTGATGGGTAGTAATCCTGCTTTATTTGCCTCACTAGTGGATAAGATTCAGGAAAGGAAAGGGCCACGCGGTACCAGAAACCTATCCATGCATGGGCCACAAAAATATATAGCCGACGGCCATGAGGTAAGAAGAAAGCACCACAGCTCCCATACTAGCTACATGACATAGCCCGAGCAGCTGGGTTGAACAACATTCTAGGAACATGAAGGCATGAACTTTATTTTACTCCCCTTAACTTACAGATCGAGGGGATAGAGCTGTTTCCCAACCTAGATGGCTTCAAGCTGCCGAAAATAGATCCGTATGCATGATGGGTCAAAGACCCAAGCCTTAGGATACAATCATTCCGTCAATACCTCCAACATATGATCGTATTGGAGCAAACATGTTCTCGTTCTTTTTCCTGCTGCTTTTGTTTTAAGTAGACATATACTTTAATCCATAAATCTTGAAAAAATATATATTGCTCCCTATAAAACTTATTGGAATAGTCCTTTTATTTAAATATCTTTTTAAAAGTGTCGTATTTCCTAATTAATTAATTTATTATATTATAGCATATTTAGAATAGAAAAACAAAAATTAATTTTCAAAAGACAATTGTAACCTTACACACACACAATATATATATATATATATATATATATATATATATATATATATATATATATATATATATATATACTTCTAAATCTCGATGTAATGTCTACATCAATATCATCTTGTCATTGTAAGTATATTTATATTATACTAGCAAAATACACGTGCCCCGCACGTGTTTAGTTAAATTTTATATTTTTCAATTTTTAAAAAACAAAATGCAGTTTAATACTGCAGATACATTATTAAGTATATATGTCTTTCATATATAAAATATTAATATGTTTATATTGATAATTGTTATACAATGCTACTTACTAAGTCATAAATTTGATGTTATAATTATCGTTCTTCTAATTTCACTTAATATTTTCTATGCTTTTCCTAATCTAAATCATATAATCGAAATAGATTGTGTCAAAAAAAAGTCATGTATGTACGTATTCTTGTACTTTTATTCTATTATGACTGCAAGTAATCTATGATAATAAATTTACTGTCAATTAGATTTTTTAACCATAAAAATAAAAAACCATTAATAATTTCACATGATTATTAATTAGTGTGAGTTTGACTAAATTTACATTTTAAACTTGATAATAGTGAATGAATATACACTATTGTTGATAGAAAAAATAAATTCCATAACATATCATAATAAACATAATGTGGTGGAAACCAACCTGCATTATCAATTACTACAAGTTACAACATATCTCTTAGTCCACTGAATGAATATATATATATATATTGAACACATCAAGTAATAAATGAACACATGAAAATCAAGTTGTGGGAACCAAAGGATTGAATATGACTTGCATTTTCTGGTATTAACATTGTTTGAATTTTCATCACCTTCCTAATAAATTGAAAATCATTTTCCATTATCGAATATTAATAGAGTTGTCATAATGTTTTTATTACTATAAAGTTTAATTATTATTTTGTATTTTGTTATTTATTAATTTGGATTTAATTTTGAGAGGCAAAAATACACGTAGCATGTCAATCTCGAACACGAGTTTGAACAAAATTTCTTTATATATGAGCTGAGTTTGAAAATAATTTTATGTTTGTTTATTAAGCAAACGTTCGCGAACAAACTCGATATCTTAACGAACTAAGCTTGAATATATCTTTCTGTTCGTTTATTGAACAAACGAACATGAACAAGCTCGTGACCTAAACGAACAGAGCTTGAACAACTTATACTCGGTTTGACCCGACTCGTTAACGCACTATACTCATGTAGCATGATTAAGATTTATCATGATAAAATTTGTGGTTATCATGATATGACTTGTAATAAACGTATAATGCCTCGACATTTTTATTATTGTATTAGTTTTATCAATATATTGTGCTTCAAAAAAAAGTTTTATCAATATATTATTATCATTTCACATTTATCTGATCCATTCATTTTCATTCATGTGTGTGATAATAATATAAACCTCACATATCTTGGTGCAATGAACGGAATATAAAATTAACATCAATGGATATTCTTACAGTTTTGCATCACCTATGAATATGATGAATCAACTCAAAGAAGATACACGATGCCCAGTTACAATGATGTAATTATTTTAAGTCGAATTAAATAAGAATAAACATATATTGATAATTATGAAAATATACTATAGTATAAGATGTAATTTCATATAAAAATCAACTATACTCAAGATTTATTACACATATAAAAAATAGTGATAAAAACATATCATAACAATAATGATAATTTTAATAATATAAATTATCATAACATGGTTCGAATTTTCGGGAATTTTTTGGCGCGCTGGTAATACGCTGCACCCCGGATGAGGTTTCCACCTTCTGTTTGCTTCTCTGGAATTTATGGAAAGCCCGATGCAGTGCAGTTTTTGACGATGTGCCTATTTATGTCTCTCGCGTGGTTTCTGCATCCTTAGCAGGGGCGGTGGAGTATCGTATGGCCGTCTGTACTTCTCATTCGGAATCCGAAGAAATCACGCCCATCCGGTCATATGGAGTGCTCTTCCCGTAGGCACCGGAAATGCAATTACGATCTTTCTTTATCACTGACTCGGGATCTGGTGTAGGTCTAATCTTCAGAGATGCGCTCGGCTCGATCATTGCGGCCTTTTTCGTTTCACCTCGACCCTGGCATAAGTCTTGAGACTCTGAAGATGCAGGCGATCCTTATGGCAATGGAAGAGGCCGGCGATTCGCTTGGGATTCTCTGCAGTCATCTTCGAGTCTGATTGTCTGCCATGTATTCAAGTCTTACTACGACCGTCGGATGATTTTTCTGTCTCTAGTTGTTTAGCGCGTGACTGTCGTGCGCTCTTGTCATCCTTTGTTTCCTCTTCTTTTACTTTCGTCAAAGGCACAGGCAATTTTCCAACGCATTTGTTGGCTAGGCATGGGCTAGGTCATATTGATCGTATTGTTTGGGGAGCTTCCCCCCCACATGATGTACTTTCCGCTGCTATTGCGGATTTGACTTAATAAAATTTCTTTTCCTTCAAAAAAAATAATATAAATTATGTATACATATTCTATTAGTTAAAATTTTATTTTATTTAATAATAAAATTAAAAAGGAGATAAACACTCCATTTGTTTTGGTTTGAAGTTTTTTTGAGTTGTTTTATATAGTAGTGGATAATAAAATATAATAAAAATAATTGAAGTAATGATTAGAAAGTTAAGATGTTTTTTTTCAAATTTATGTTGATAAAGAAATGATTGATGAGAGAAATTGAAATAAAATAGTATAATGAATAAAATAATGATAAAAAAAAGTAATAAAGTAAATAAAGTGAAATGGTGATAGATAATTTAATATTTTTTATTTGTAGTTAAAGAAGTGATTGGTGAGAGAATTGTAAGAAATGATTGATGAAGTGATATAAAAAGACGTACTCCAAAAAAACTTCAACGAAAACAAACACAAGCTTAGCAACTCAAGTAGAAAACACTTTTTAAAGAAACACGCTTTTGATTACGTTTCTTAATACAAAACTGTTATGGGGACGTTATACTAAGTTAATAAATACATTACGATCATTTATTTCTAACCTCTCACACAGGATAAAAATATATTATGTGAAAGAGAGTAAAAGTAAGAGAGTAAAAGTAAGAGACTATGCCACTTGGTACAACTTTCCTACAAATCAGTCAGATATCATAAAATCTCTCGCACCGGAATGTGTCTCCATGCTTTTCAAAAAAATTATTTTATTAATTATAATAATTTTCTGAAGTAACTTTAAACTTTTTAGAGGAAGACACATTGTGTTTCCTATATGCTTATTTTTTTCTCCAAGATAATGATAAATACATGTATTAACAATGATGATTAATAAGATAAAATATATACACATACTCTAGTAATTATAATTTTATTTTAATAAATATTAAAATTTAATTAAGAAAAACATTTAACGATTCAAGTAGGAAATATTGTTTTAATGAAACACACGCCGGTTGCATTTCCTCTAAATGTTTCTCTACGCTTTTCAATAAATTTATTTGATTAATTATAATAGTCGGTTAAAGAAATTTTAAACTTCCATGAGGAATTTTATTTATTATTAATTGGTCACTTATTGATACCTTGGAATCTATGATAAGAAGATTCTTTTGGGGGTACGGAGGAGATCTAGAGGCGAAAATTTTGCTAGAAGCGATGAGAAACATTACTATGCCTAAGGACCTAGTAGGATTAGGTTTTCGCAATCTCAATTGTTTCAATCTTGCGCTGCTGGCCAAACAAGTGTGAAGAGTGTTGAAGATGCCTAATAGTTTAGTGGCCCGTATTTTGCAAGCAAAGTACTTTAGTCGGAGTAACGTTCTTGATGCGTCTGTGGGGTCTAGGCCTTCCTTTTTATGGCGTAGCCTTTTGGAGGGGCATGATCTCCTTGTTCGTGGCTTGAGGTGGGGTTGGTAATGGTTCTTTGATTAACGTCTATTTGGATGCATGGATTTCACTCCCACATGCTTATTGTGTGAGCTTTTCATATTTGTCATATGACGCTAAAGTTGAGTCGATGTTCATGCCGCATACTCACTCTTGGGATCGTGATTTGAACAACAGTTCATTTCCATATGAGGTTGTTGCGGTTCTAGGCATTTTTCTAGCCTTTGAGAGATTATGGCGATAATATCATATGGCATTATGACCCTGTGGGTGCTACTCAATTAAGTCTGGCTACAGGACTTTTACATATATAGTTATAGCACGGGTCTCTGTCGCAGGTGGGACCGTCTTCCTCGAACCGTCCTGGTAGTGTTTAGAGACGGATTTGGTAAGCTTTGGTGAGGCCACATATTAATCACATTATATGGAGGTTCATGGACGACTATCTTCCAGTTGGAAAATCTTTGTAGGCGTGGTATATATGGCTAGCAACGTTTGCCGGCGGTGTGGGTTTCACACGTAGAATCTTCATCATGTTTTATTTTCAAGCAATATTCTGTAGGCAATACGAGGGGGAATTTGAGATATGTCTCTAGCCGGCTTCCTTCGCCTTGGTTATGATTTATGATCCCTTGTTGGAAGGCCTGATGTGTTTGGATCTTTGACGAAGAGCCAACAAATATCGGAAGAATTATCAATTGTGCGGATTGTGATGCTGAGAAGTACATAGATTCCTTGCAGTCCTCTCTTATTTTGTCAGAAGGAAATCCTTGGCCTTCTTGTTGGATTTCTCCTCTTGTTGGTCAGGTAAAAGTCAATGTGGATGCGTCCGTCTTAGAGGATTCCCGTGCATATGAAGTTACCTTTTGAGACCAATCTGGTCAGTTATTGCATGCATTTTCTGGCCCTCTGGGGCCGAATTTGGGGTGGAATCGGCTGAGCTTCTTGTCGTCTACAGAGGCCTCGCTCTTGCTCGTGATCTTGGTTATCGTCGGGTGTGTCTGGAATTTGACTATGTTCTGTGTATCCGGTGGCTCGAGTCCCCTTCAGAAGATTTTTCTTTCCCTTGGTTGTTTGGTTAGAGATTATCTTCACCTTGTTGGTACTTTCGACGCGTGTTGTTTTTCTTTGGTTAAGTGACCTGGCAATCGGCCATCTCATTTTGTCGCCCTTGAGGGTTTGTCTTGTCTAGGGTTGGTTGACTGGATTCCCTAAAAAAAATTGTTGATTGGAGAACTTTGTCCCTGGACGTGTTTGTGACGCTTCTTAAGATGATTTGACATCATAAATTGTTTTCTTTTTTGCTAAAAAAAATAATTTCAAAAAAATATTTAATTATATTATGATATAATATATTATATAATTTTATTATAATTGATAGTCATATTTGTATTATTATGTGAAAAAATTGAGGTAAAGCATGTTGACAATTGTAAATGCTATTAATTAAATAAATTAAAAGAAATAAAGACGTAAATTTTTTAACTTTGATTTTTTTGGTCGAAACCGGATATTTGATTAAAAAAAACTTACCAAAGTTGTCTGATGAGATTTAATTGTATAAAAAGTTAAAACTTTATAGATGATTACACTAGCAAAAAAAAAAAAAAAGCAAATACAAGAAAGGCTCAAAACCACGCCAATCGAAGCTCTCGATTGCGCCTAATGGCTTCCGAGATGAACACTCTCCGGGGGTAGGTGGAGCTCATCATGATGAAACTCTTGATTACGCCAAAACCAGATGCTTATGACAATCTCGCGAAATAGAAATCTTCATAATTCAATGGTGTCATGCTTGATACAATGCAAATTTATCTTCAACAATAATAAATAAAATTTTACTACGTATCTATGTAGATTGGGGACACCATGAATCGGAAAATTAAGATAACTCTTATTTTAATAAAAACATCATATTTATCTATTTACATTAAAGTAGAATTATAATCAAGTTAGTATACAATCCAGCGCATGTACCAACACAACTTTACGTGACTACCTAGCGAAATTCATATAAGTCCTCTAATAAAATAGCAATTTATTTGGATAAATCATGTTTGGGGGAAACACAGAGTGTAGGACATTTTTTGAAAGAAACATCAGGGTAGAAAACAATTTTTGAAGGAAACAGCTCATCGTTTTTTAATTATGATATAGATAAATAGATATAGATATAGTTATAGGTATTTTTTTGAGGGAAGAAAAAGTAGTAGTATTAACCAAGGGTTGGTTAGGCGGCAATGGCCAATACGAGATACCAAGGTTAAGCCGGCAATGACCAGATTGTGCTGTGTATTATTATTTTTAATTTAAATCCCCCATTTAAATAAGTGGCCAATAAATGTTTTGCAGCCTTTAAATCCAAAATTGAACGCACGATATTCTTGTTTTGGGGTATCTGGCTTTCCAGAAATGATTGGCTTTTTAATAGAAATGTTTCTGATGCAAAAAACGTAGCCTACATTGCTGGAAAATATTATCAGGATTTTAGTGCTGCTATCTCTCCTGATCCTTACCTTACTCATGCTAAAAATTACATTGTTAATAATAATCTTCCTGCTGTTTCTGCCTCTCAATTCTCTTTCTTTATTCAAACAGATGCTGCTTGGAGTTGCAGAAGCAAACCTGCGGGAGGGGGAGCCGCTATATACGATAAAAATTACAACTTGGTTGAGATTTGGGGAAGGGCTTTCAACCATCTTGATTCTCCGCTAAGATCTGAAGCTGAGGTTGTTCGATGGTCACTTTTGACTGCTAGAGACAAAGGTTGGGATAATTTGTTGCTGAAAACTGACTGCCAGGTCCTTGCGAATATGGTAAATGGCACTATCTCAATTTCCCCGGAGGTTAATGCTATTATTAAGGACATTCAGCTGCTGCTACTTTCTTTTGGGCTGTGCAGGCTTGTGTTTGTAAATAGAAAACTTAACATTATCTCCCATCATGTTGCTTCTTTTGCTAAAAGTCTGGTTACTCCGGCCGTTTGGACCGGAGTCTTTCCCTCTTGGATCGTCTCTCTTAGACGTGATGAAGAGGTTGCTAGATCCTTGTACTCCCCATATCGTTTTTGATTGCTAGTAATGAAAATCTTTCGTTTCTCGGAAAAAAAAAAATTAAAATAAATAAATAAATAAATAAGTGGCCAATAAGCTTTTAAAGCTTCTTCACTAATTCTTTTTTTTTTTTAAAGATGAAAAGACATTTCATTAAGTTTTGTCCGCCAAACTAGCGAGAATTACATTATGAGGGGGGGGGATGAACCCCAAAATACACTTCCGATAAGCTCTAGACACTTTTTGGCTAACAAATGTGCAGGACGATTTCCTTTGCGCTTAATGAACGAAAAATTTAAAAAAAAGAGAAGCAAGCTAAAAAAGTGCGATAGTCTTCCACAATGCTTCCCAAGTCTGATAAATTTTGCTCTTCAGAATTGAATTTCTGACAGACAGTGAGAGATTCTGATTCAAAAATTCACCTTGAAGTAGCCCCATTGGATTGCTTCTTCATTTAATTAGACAATTCTCCAAGAGGATTGTCCATTATCGCCACTTCGAATAAACATTACTGATAAACAAAAAAAAAAAGAATAAACATTATTGTCCTGTTCCTATCAAATTAATTTTTTTTTTGAAGAGCTAACGATGAAGGTGGGCATAACAGCACTATGGTAACTTTATTTAGTTAATTAATAAACGTAAAAACTGGCCATCAAGACCGTTTAAATATTTCGTGGTTTATTAGGTCAAAATTAATAATAATATATCCCAAAAGCCCATTTTTTCAAACTGGCCACCAAGACCGTTACTGCATTTTACGGGCTGTTATTACTTTTTTTTTTACTGTTACTGCTTGTTTATTGAATGTTACTACATTTTATGGAATGTTACTACTTGTTTCTTGGCTGTTACTTTTTGTTTTTTTGGCTATTACTACACTTTATCTAGTGTTACTACGTGTTTAATGTGTAAAAGAGTATTTTTGTCCAATTATTATGAATTTGTCCTTTTTAATCATATAATATGTAGTAACGTCCTTCTATCCCTATTTATGATTTTTTTTGTCCTTCTGGCCCCTTCCCCCATATTTTTTTAACATAAAACTTCGATCGTCAAAAATCTTTTATAATAATTCATATATTTTCGTTCTCTTTATGAAAATTTTTGGATAGCCTTGAGACCACCCCACTATCTTAGTAGATCCGTCCAAGCATTTGATGCTGTGGCAATAATAGATTGTCGGTGTATTTTCGATTAAACTTTTTTAAAACCAGAACATGTTTCACTTCTACGTAAGTGATATTTTACAAATAACAAATTATGTGTCACTAAGTATTATTTTATGACAAGCTATTTGAAAATGAATTGAATTCTGATTGATATTAGAAATTACAATTATAATCACCGATTTATCAAAATCAAATTTTGTAGTTAGATAAATACAATGTACAAGGCTCATTCTAAAAATAATGACAGGAAGAAAAAAGAAACGAAATAAGAAGATGAATTCTTAAAAATGGTTAAACCCTAACCCAATGGCGGACCTAGAAAATTTTTCTAGTGGGGGGCCAAATTAAAAAAAAGGTGAAAAAAAACTCAACAGCCAAGATTCAAACATGTGACCTAAGGATAAATAATAATGCTTCTAACCAATTGAGCTAAATGAATAATTACATTAGATATTGTCTGAAATAATATATATATACACAGCTTTAATATTACTAGAGGGGTATATTAGTAACTTCGACCGAAAATTTGAGTGGGGTCCATGCACCCCACCCCTATAAGGCTTGGGTCCGCCCCTGCCCTAACCACAAGGGTTTTCACCACTATCTTACGGCCGGGATGAATGGAGATATTAATCAGATAACCTAATAATTCATAGTAAGTTATGGGTTTGCTGTTATATATCAAATAAAGTCGTCTTTTTACGAGGTTCGAAATAATGTGATGAATTCTTAATTAGTAGTAGGGGAGAAGATAATGTGACTAGAAACTAAATATAAGGGTATCAAAAAGAGGGAAATACGTAGAAGAAGTGAAAAAAAAGTCGTCTGCATTAATTTGCATATATGATTATTAAATGGTTAGAAGATTACATGAATATCACGTCATTTCTCCATTACAAAGAAAAGAAAGAAAGAGCGACACTTATCCTTTTCTTTTTTTCACTCCCTTTTGTGTCTGTAACTATATTCACTATTCAGGGAGGGATGTTGCGTTCAAACCTGTCTATGTTCATTTTCTCTGCTTTATTATAGCTATTTATATTTTATATATATATATCTACTTCTTCATTTATCATGATCACTCAACAATAAAAAACTGATCAGGGAGATCGAAATCATTAGTTAGCTAGTTATCGAACTAATCAGAAGAGAGGTTAATTATTGAGATGATAATGGAGATAGAATGGAGAAAATGTTATCTTGATGTTATATTAGTGCCTATGGGTATTTTGACATGTTTGAGTTATCATGTTTGGTTATGGCAAAGAGTTCGCCGGCAACCTTTTACTACCATTATTGGCACTAATGCCAACGGTCGGCGCTTCTGGGTGGCGGCAATCATGAAGGTATGTAATGTAATTAATGTATGCATTGATCTGTTCAATTAAATACTATGTTTATGTAATTAATGTAATGTTGATATCTAATCATGAATAACCGTTTTCACCGACATATATAATTAATGTACCATCAAACATGCATGTACAATAAGTAGCATATATATACAATTATGTTAATTAGTTTCTATATATGTTTCTAACCTTATTTGAGCACATAACGGATCCTTGAACAACAAGTACACTAATTACTTCAATTCCCAACTCTAACTTAATCTTCTTCACGTACATAAATTCAAATAGATTATCAATTTGCAAATACTTTTCAAAAATTTACGGATATTTCAGAGACTAATTTACCGACACAGAACCAAACCTAAAGCTGACAATTCTACGACAAATTCATGTGCTCCTTCATGTATACTACTCTGAGTGATCGCTACTGAGCGCGT
The DNA here is from genome assembly GCA_026214975.1 of Gentiana macrophylla. NCBI lineage: Eukaryota > Viridiplantae > Streptophyta > Magnoliopsida > Gentianales > Gentianaceae > Gentiana > Gentiana macrophylla. The sequence continues at coordinate 103,180,222 of CM047807.1, forward strand.
CAGTAAATCTGCATGACGATGTCTTGTGATAGTGATCTTCACTGTTGATCATACGCAGGATCTAGATGATCATCTAGATCTCAGACTCAACAACGCGAAGATCACCGCCATTAGACACCGTCACAAGACACTTGACGCCAATAGAATATTGATAACGTGCTGATACTACTATATATATGGCAAAGTATGTCTACGAAATGGACCACCAACGCAATCATAATCATTGTTCGGTCTCAAGTAGGCCATTGGTACGTACGAGCTGACTTCTCATAGTCGCAAACCGCTCAAGGTTCCGAGTAGAAAAGATACAAATAACAAATGTGTGGATCGTAGGTCCACTGTGACTCCATTTATAGAGTACTGTTCTTCGTGTTAAGAGATATGAATTGAGTTTAAATCATTTTTTCTTCTGGGTAAAAACTCTAATCAATCTTATTTGAAAAAAAATAAAATGACAAAAAATAATTTCCCTCGTAAAATAAAATTCTACGCTTACCAAGCGCATGAGGTTTAATTACTACACCACTTTCCGTACTCCCTTTCCTTGCTCGTTTCAAATTGATGTCGTTTTAATCACTACTCCTCCGTTTGAAATAACTTGGCGGTTATGCTCAATACACGCTTATAAAGGATGTGAAGCATTACTTTAATTTGAATCTGCAAACCTCTTAGTCTATAATTAATACATGTAGGAAAAACGCAATATATGTTGGTCGATTCATTATTTTGAAACAAATTTTTTTGCCAATGACCTAAGTTATTTCAGAACCGAAGAGAGTATTTTTTTTTCACACAACACATTGTTATTTTCATTTTCTTTGATAATTACAAACAACAGAAGGACAATATAAAAGTTTGAGATTTTACGATTATATATCATGAAAAGTAAATTTAAAATACAGGCCGGTGTTTACTTGATCAAACATCTTAAGTTGAACAGCCACACTTGGAATTGGATACGGAAATTGCATAGTTGGAGTATTAACACGTAATTAGTTATAACTAACATTATTTTTGTACATATACCCAAATCTCATGCATGCACGTGTAATAAAAAATAGGGGGAATGAGGGAGAAGGACAAAAATATTTCATCAATTGAGTAGAAGGACAGTTTTTTGAAACTTTTGCATAAAGGACAAAACTATTTATTCATTGTCAAAATTCACTTGTGTTCGAAATTATTTGTTTAAATTCATTGTCGAAATTCACTAATTTTCAAAATTCATTGTCGAGATTCACCGATTTTCTGGATTCATTTATCAAAATTCATTATCGAAATTCACCGATTTTCGGATTCATTGTCAAAATTCACTGTCGAAATTCACCGATTTTGGGATTACTAGGAAGATTCACCGATTTTAAGGATTCATTTGTCATTCTTCTCATTATAAAATTATGCGGTTGTCGCCTTCCCTATAAAAATATGTAGTTGTCATTATTCTTAAAAATATTCCGGATTATTATCCTTATCCCTAATTTTCCATAAAAATATATATATAACCTGTAATTAGTTATAACTAATTCACATTATTTTTGTACGTATCCCCAAATCGATCTCAAGCATGCACGTGCAACAAACCATAAATTCTTCTGTAGTAGTACTAGTACCTATTTTAGAATATTTGGTGCAAATCTTTTTCTCCACCCTATAATTTAGCATCTAAACCCCTCTTTTTTGAGTGTTTTAATTAGTGTTTTTATCTACATTCTTTGTGTTAAACACACATGTTTTTAAATTAGCGTTTCTCTCCCGTTAGTTTTGACCCAGTGGGAAATTATATTCCCCTACTATTCACTATTATATTAATTAGAATCCTTTTAAAAAAAACGTGTGAGATCACTACTAGGACTAATGAATTTATATGTGTAATTAAGTAACACCCCTAATGGTCTATAATATTGTAACAACAAAAGGTTATGAGACCATCCCGGCCTTTAACTTTCTTTCTTTTTTTTAGTTAGTTTCCTTTCCATTGTGTAAGGCGATTAATAATAATTTTAAAATAAAAAAAGTTGGTGAATACGGTGATTTTATGAGTGGTTTTTTTTCTAATTAAACATGTGGAGCCAACAAAAAAATAATTAATAGACGATCAATTAAGTGATTATATATACTTGTGCCGGATCATAATAAAATTTGTGTGATGATATGATGCAATATATCCTTATTATTTTAATTAATAAACATGTAGTGCATAATTAATTACATGATGCATGCAGGAAAATGAGAAGAAAAACATCTTAGCAGTACAGACATTGAGAAACACAATAATGGGATCAACTTTAATGGCGACTACCTCCATTCTTCTCTGCACTGGTCTTGCTGCTGTCATCAGCAGCACATACACTGTGAAGAAGCCAATAAACGACTACGTTTTCGGTGGACATGGCGAATTCATGCTTGCTTTAAAATACGTTACCATCTTAATCTTTTTCCTTTTTTCCTTCCTTTGTCATTCCATATCAATCAGGTTCATAAACCAAGTCAATTTCTTAATCAACTGTCCGTTAATGCAAGATCATAACTTAATGATCACTCCTGATTATGTTTCTCAGCTTTTGGAAAAAGGGCTTGTTTTAAACACTGTTGGCAACAGATTGTTCTATTCAGCACTCCCTCTTTTGTTGTGGATTTTCGGGCCGGTCCTTACGTTCTTGTGTTCGATTACTTTGGTCCCTATACTTTATAATCTTGATATCGTGCTGGTTCATAGAGCTACTGCTGCTGCTGCTGCTGGTAAAGGAAAGCAAATGGATGGTAAACAAAGTGGGAGTATTATTAGTGGAGATAATTATAATATTAGTGACTCGTGTTGTGAAGCTGTTTAATTTGAGATAATTAATTTATAATATTGGCTTTAATTGTCGAATTCCACTATGTATTGATCTGAGTTTATGGGATCATTTGTCAGAGATTGATAGTTTGATTAATGTAATGTAATAGTAGTGCTTGACACACACATATATATATATATATATATATATATATATATATATATATATATATAGGAGTCATCATGCAGATGATGTATAATTTATATGTAAAATCTCACATCGGGAAATTAGCAGAAAACTCACATCCATATAAGTGTGAGACATAAAATATCTTGTCAATTCGGGTTAGCCCTTTTAGACCAAGCGAGGACGACGATCTAAGCAGTTGACCGGACAATTTTTGGCTCATTAGCGTTACCTGAGGCGCCAGGTCTGGGGCGTTACATTATAAGTATTGCTTTGCTTTTAATTTGTGGAAGGAATCACTCAGAGAAATTAATTATGCAGTAAAGTCAAGCAATCAGTTATCTGCAATGCTCAATTATATATTCACAAAAAGTCATTAGTTTGAGTACGACATTTCACTATGAAGCGATTCTGGCTTTAAATAAAATCATTTAAATGCGCGTCAGTTGTTACTTGAACTATATCTTATAATCTGAATATTATGTTATTTTCGAGAATTAAACATGATCTATAATAAAGCTCGTTCGAATATTCATTCATATCATTAGGATACGCATTGTTGACGAACAATATAATTTCTACACATACATCAATTATTATATCCAATCACTATCACACGATCGACTACGAGATTTCATAACTCAAGATTTTTATCGCATCATAGTTGAACGGTTCGATTCCTGATTGACTAGTGTAATTGAAGTTGGGTCGTTAACATTTACTATTAAAATTAACGTGAGTCATTTTTAGCGCGCTTTCTATTAGCGCGCAGCTTTCTTGTTGGCGTCACAATTACATCCAAAGTCCAAAAATTACTTGAAGACCACGATTATTAAATAAAATAATAAAAAATTGTGTCAATAATAAATATGTGGTGCCAACTGATGTTTTGTCTGTCACGTTCAAATGCAACATGTTGTACCAGGAAAAGCTGGCAAAAAATAAATAGAAACCCAAACGAAACTGGATTATATGAGTCATCGAAAAGCCCAGCCCAATTTTGTGTCATTACATATTCATATTATTCACACTAGAATTGATACCCGTTGTCTCGTACCCATCGATGAACCACACCATTTTCACAGAATCGTCTGTGTAGAAATCGAAAGTACGGGACAACACCCGCCATGTCGATATTGATTCGATTTTCACAGGATCGAACATTGCCACATACATTTGACTTTCACATGAGAAATTCCACTGTAATACACAAGTAGTGTAGCGTACAGCAGAGTGGTTGTGTACAAAGATTATCAAGGCTGTTTTTGATAATGCGAGGACAGTATTATTACACTACAAACACATTTGGACTATACATCATTTACACAGAGATTCCAAAAAGAAAAGAAGAAAAAAAAAAAAAAAACCATTTCACCAAAATATATATATGGGAATGAGAAGTGGGAATTAACAACTACCTTATCTCTACAGCTACAGAGGGATAAACAGAGGAGGAAAGCATTTTTTTTCTTGTACAAATGGCGTTCGCAGCAACATTTTCACAGGCACAACCTTCCTTTTCTAACATATCAATTTCTGCAGCCACAAAAATAAAAAGAAGAAGAAACCCGCCATTTCAATTAAACTGTCAAGCTGTAAAACCTTCATCAGACAACAAGCTTCAAGTTGAAGAAGATACTAAACCTCAACAACAGCCTCCTACTGCTTCAGCTTCCACCAATTCCCAATCTGCAACCTCTCCGCCGCCACCGGGTCCTACACCTAAAAAGACTGTCTACTCCAGTGAGTATTCAATTCAATTCAATTAATTGATTGGTAATTAACCCTCTCCTCTGATTTTCCTTTTTTTCTTCTTATATCTGATGATTTTGTCAGTGAAAAAGGGACAAATTGTGAGGGTGGACAAGGATAAGTATCTTAACAGCGTCAATGTAAGTGTCTCCATCAGCTCTGTCTTTCAATATTGTTAACATATTTATTAATTTGTTGTTTGAACAGACTTGCAATTAGATGACGGATTCCCCAGCCCCCCCAAGGCAAACTTTACGATGATTACTGATCGACTACTAAACTCAATCTTGATATTAATTGATGAGTTAGTAATTACTGTACCAACTAATTTTTACAACACATATTCGACGAAATTCCCCAGTGAACTCCTCCTCCTCCATGTTTTCCCAGCCTAGCCCTGCACTTGTTGTATCATACTTGCACCAAACATGATCCTACCATGCCAAATTGCCAACGTGACACAACACGGTAGTAAACGGAGGACAACCCTTTCTCGCCTTGCACGTTACGTAATGGCTAAATTTTACAATCAAACTCTGCTTATGTACATGAAATGGCTAGGATTCATTAATTACCAAAGTATACTTGATTCCTCAGGTAGTGATTAAGCCCGCACAAATCCAACTAATGTTACTTATATATTTCACATTCATAATATTATATCATGTTTGCAAGTTCAACAAATGAGAAATATTGATAGCATTCCAATGTCTCAGTATTTATCTGTTGGGCACCCTCCCTATTACAAAGGCTTGGAATACATATATGAGGACCGTGGCGAGGTATATTTTCAAGATTCTTTTTGGTAATATATACTTCTGCGCCAAGTCACAGTTGTTTTAGATCCCTAATACTTAATATACTCTTGTAATTATATATATAGGTTCTGGACATTCGCGTATTTGAGACAGGAGAATATGCACTTGTAAGTATAGCATTGGCTTTCTCTTGGTTTATGGTTTACGTTTTCAATATGAAGTAAAGGGGAAGCAGAATTATAAAGTGCTGCGTTGCAGTAGTAAGTCGTTGTGTGACAAAGAATATATATAATAATTGAATGGCAACAATTTTGATATACAGATTGGATGGGTTGGGATTCCAACTGCACCAGCTTGGCTGCCAACAGAGATGCTTATCAAGGTGCGGTTATCTACATAAACACACCCCTCTTCCTCTTCCTCTTCCCCCCCATCCCACATCTCTACTCATTACTATATATATGTGGTTATATGTGCAGTCTGATAAGCTAGATTATGAGAGATTGTAAAGAAGGGTTGTTCAGCAACAACAGTTGAAGTAATGCATGCATTTTTGCTTCTACATTCTTAAAGAAGAAACATTTGAAGGGACAATTGAACTTTTGAAGGAATTGATCGATTGGGTATACATTGGAGCTGATCACTATATCTATCTATATCTATCTTCTAAGCAAAAAAAGTTAACAAATTTCATTTGTTGTTATTATATAATTGTCTTTATTTTATAATATTAATTAAAAGGGAATGTAGGTGTTTGTATCTACAATGAATTAGTATTTCTTTGTATCAGAGTCGTCACTGAATCCGTTTACCTAACGGCAATGGGGGGGTAGTTTCAACAACACCTCGATCAAGCACTCCTCCTAAAAGCTGATATCAACTTATGATGTTGCATCTCCTCGGATTGTTGTTGATTCCTCTCGGTATATAGACAGTGGGGCTACGTTGCAGCAAATTTAATTCTAGAATCTAAATGAGCTAGGCCCCCCATGGCCCCATCCCATTTCAATCCAAATATGCCCAATGTCAATCCTTTGAAGTCATTGCTCCAAGTAGTATATATATATGATTAAGTCGGTCTTTGTCTCTCTTCAGTTTAGGACATAGTAGTTCAACCCTAGCTAGCTAGCTAGTCACGGTCCTTTTTGGGTTCAAAATGGAGTATGAATAGAGACCATATATAACGTTTGGAGGAACAATAAATACTATTGTCTTCATGGTTTATCCGACTTACAGTCAGTCAAGTATTGGAAAAAGATACCCATGTCTGTCAAATGTCAATACAGCAGCACTACTGCTGCAATCATGACTTTGTTCAGCTCTATACAATCTCTTGCTTTGTGTTTTTGCCTTTACAACAATGACTTTCCTATTTGGGTGCTCAAGTCAAAGCATGCAATTTTGACCATAATGTTTACTGTGAGTGCCTCCTTACTTTTTGACTGATTGTATTATTTGTTTATCTTATATAGTTGGTGATGAATGTATGTAATTAATATGGAATTTAGAAAAAATAAGAGCAGGGGATGATAGGATCAGGAATGTGCTATGTGGGGATGTCATGGTGTGTGAAGAAGGAAGGATCTCTCCTTACCCCCCTCTCTTTATAGGCCACACTTAAGGAGGCGTGTTAAAGTTGTCACACATTTTGTATTTGCTATTGTATCACTCACCATATTAAGAGATAAATTTTCCTCACCTCATATCCTAGGTTTTGGGGATGAAGCCCCACCTCTTATATTAGTTTGGACCTAGATATTCTACATAGGCCCACACTTGAGGGGTGTGTTAAAGTTGTCCCACATTGGACACTCCTCATCTCCTAACCTAGGTTTTTGGATGAGACATCTCCTCTCAAATGAGTTTGGGTCTAGATTTTCTACACACTATGGCTCCGTTTGTTTTATATACTAGTGGATAATAAAATATAATAAAAATGATTGAAAAAAATGATCAGAAAGTTAAAATGTTTTTTTTAAATTTGTGTAGATAAAGAAATGATTTGTGACAGAAATTGAAATAAAGTAGTATAATAAATAATATAATGTTAGAAAAGATAATAAAGTAAATAAAGTAAAATTGTGAGAAATGATTTAATATTTTTATATTTGTAGTTGAAGAATTGATTGTTGAGAGAATTGTAAAAAATTATTGGTGATGTGATATAAAAATAAAAATAAAAACCCAACCCCAACCCCGACCCAAAACACCCAAAACAAACGATGGCTATATGTCCTCGTTACTAATTATCATGTTTATGCTATGGTTTTTGGCATTGATATTGCATATATATATATTGCATGCGATCAAGTTAAATTTGCAAGAGGTTTTATTTACGTTTATTACCCATATATGGAAGTTTATTCTTTCTAATTCAAAAAAAAAAAAAAAAAAAAAAAAGAAGAAGCTATTATCAAACATAGACAAGAATAATCATCTTTTCTTTAAATGCAACGTGCAAAAGTTGTTGATCTGTGTTTGAATGAACTTCTCTAGATCTTATTTTGTGGTGGTCCAGCCATACCAAATAATCACTCTATCTACTAATCGAATTTTTTAAATAGAATAAATTTTTACTAGACGCGTGGGACCAAGCAAAAATAATGAAATATGATTGGTTCTAGACCACTGTTATATATATATATCATAAATCACTGTTTTGTCGAAGGCACCAATAAGAGCACTTTATGTTTCACAACACAATACATACATTGGCGCAATGGCGGATCCAGAAATATTTTTCAGGGGGGTCCGTAATTTTTTTTCTAAGTAGAATAATTTTTTACGGTGTCTAAAATATTTTTCTATAGGTAAAATGTAGAATTTTTTTTCAGAAATATTTTTCAGGGGGGTCCGTAATTTTTTTTCTATGTAGAATGATTTTTTTACGGTGTCCAAATATTTTTCTATAGGTAAAATATAGAGATTTTTTTTATTCAGGAGGTCCATGGACCCCCTTATATTCAACATGGATCCGCCTCTGCATTGGCGGACCTATGAACGTATCTTGGGGTGGTCTTGACTTTCAATTTTCAAATGAAAATACATATCTAATACAAAATAATTTCATTCATCGTACATCAAATTACGGACATGTACTGTAATAAAGTCTTGCTCTTCTAAATATAATAAGGAAGCTAGAGTTTGTTTCTGTGTTATTGAAATTTTATGATTAGATTTAGCTGATATAAAATAGAAAAAAATTGCGAACACGTTTGAACGTGCACCCGGCTTTGTGGTGTTTAATTATTATAATTATATTTACATGGTATGATGTAAGAAAAAAATCAATATTTAATTTAGAAGATCTATTATTCAAAAAAAAAAAAAAAAAATTAAAAGAGCTAAGGCGAGGAGAAAAGCAAGATTATATTTATATTATATAAGATATGAAACACATGCTATAAGCATGTGCAGTGGTGTAAGTATAAAATAAAAATGAAAAAAAATGTGTAAGTGCAAAATAAAAATGAAAAAAATTATTGCTTCAAATATGTTTTGAACTCGTGACCTTTAGATAAAACAAGTAAAATGATAACTGTTAATACCACTAGGCTAATAAAGCATTCAACAAATATTAGAAGACTTAGATACATATACTATTACCAATACTAATACAAATACACAAAAATAATTGAGACCACCCCGGCTCTTTAGTGGGGTCCGCCCATGAATACATACATATCACAATTCACGTTCACACAGTTGTCTTTTGAAGGTCTCATGACTTTATTGAAGAAAAAAAGAGAATAAATAAAGAATAATTATTATTATCAAAGAAAAAATTATATAAATGAAGATTCAAATAAAATGAGCTTTCTTCTAAAAGTATGGCAAACGACATGTAATACTCTCTCCGTTTCGAAATAATTGAGGCAATTGTTAAAAAGATTTATTTTAAAATAACTCGAAGCGATGGATTTAAATGAAGCATTCTTGTATTTTTTTCTATATCTACTCTTATTTATTAAGAAATGTAAGAATAAATACAATATTGCATTAATTACAGACTAAAGTTTTTCAATCATTTTAATATTCAAATTAAAATATTGCATTCTTAATATATGCGTGTTATTTTATAACTGTATCACTAATTTTGGAACGAAGGGAATACCGCTACTTCGGGAAGTTCCGGTAATAAAACCCACATATATTCTTTCCTCCGTCTAAATTTATTCTTTCCTTTTAAAAAAAATAAAATAACATATTCTATACGTAATTTTTGTTTTTTGAGGGCAATATCGTATAAGTATGAGTATGGACTTTATGAAAATTATTATAGATGCGATGGGACCTACAAAAATTTTTAGTTGAAGATGGGACCTACAAAATATTGGTTGATAGTTTCTTGTTGGTAAAGTGGTCATTATAAAAAGGACATTTGGCGACAATTTATGCTCAACTGTCTCCCCTACACCGCCATTCTTTGTAGGTTAACCTACTTTATTTTAAAATTAGACTTTTATTTACAGTGGTAGCAAGTGGTATAATTACAACAAACTTTAATCTCTCACATACGATAAAATATATTATATAAAAAAAAAATTAAAATGAAAGATTGAATATGTCAATTGATACAATCTTTATACAACCCTTGTAACATAAAATTTCTCTTTTGTGTCCCATGTTCTACGCCTCCATTTTTTTTTTCTTAAAGGTGGAAGGATCATTTTTAAATTTAGATTATTCTATTTCTAGGCGGTATATATATATATATATATATATATATATATGAGATTCTGGGACTTGGCAATATGTTTGAGATTCTGGGACTTGGCAATATATGTATATGTTTCCAGTTTTTTCCAAGATTTTGTACTTAAGTATATGTTAGTGTCAAAACCTGTAAATTTAATGTTTCAAATAAAATAACGTATTAAGAAATGGTATACATCAACTACATATTTCATTAATTGATATAAAAATATGGCAATGTATGTATATTAGTATATGTGCAAGCACAATGTCATCACTGATTTATTTGTTTAGTTTTGCTCATTATTCAAGGAGGGAGTTTTTTTTCATATAATAAAATTATTAATTTTTACGCGTCAAAATTTGGCCCTTTAAAAGACCAAATGTTTTCTCATCAAAAAAAAAAAAAAAAAAAAAAAAACAAACCAAATGTTGTGTCATACATGATCTTTTTTATTTGTTACCATCAAGACCAGTTGCTTCTCATACCCAACATAAGAGTATCTCCAACCATACATCTATAAAAAGGTTTATAACCGTGTCACATCATCAATTTATAAACATTTTATCTATAAAATTTTTCTCCACAATCATAAACTTATTAAAAACCTTTATACCATGGGCCCACTATACATTTAAAAAAAACTCATTACACATAAAAAAAAATTTCTACACCACACAACCTTTAAAAGAAAATAGAAAAAAAAGAAGAAAAAAAAATCCACATGAATCGGTTGTAGCAGATCAACCTTTGTGATAAAGCTTTGCCTACTCACCACATCTCCAATGGTGTAAAGCCTTTGATAAAGCTTTAAAAAAAACATCAACCTTCCGTTGAAGCTCCTCTAAGCATAAACAACACCCAAAGTTGGCAAATGCCTATGGATACTCCGTAATCAAGCCATCATAAGATGTGAAATCATTGAACATAATGGAGGCGGCATAACAAGCATTGTGATTAAGGTCACATGAATGAGACTGAACCCTTGAGTTGACTCAAAAAAGAATCGTACTTACCTGTTAGGGCTCGCACCAACAAAGCGCTTTTTCCAAGCTTGAAGGACGTTCATTAACAAGTCTCAACTTTTGAATCATCAACCCATGCGGCTTGGGTTGGCATATCAAATCCCACGGGACACCGTGGAGACGTTGATGACCTCAATTTCAACCCGGCCCCATCCTTTCTTGAAAAAACCCACAAGTAAGTTTATCTGAAGTATCCAAGACACAACAAGACACACGCTTTGTATGAGTTTGAACCAAAAGGCTGCCGTACAAGGGTTACTACGCCCTAAAAAGTCATATAAAGGGTTTCTAAAACCCATATATGGAAAGTCTAAGGAAGAAGTATGTGCAGCACATTCCAGGTCCTCGTCGACATTAGAACAGCTATTCATCTCTACTTCTTTTTGTCTTTTTTCCATTGTCTAGATGTGTTCAATGGACAAAAGCTCGAATGAGGAGGCATATTGTTTTACGTATTGAGAGGGCTCTTGAGAAAATGGAAGAAAAGAGTAAATTGCATATAATAACTGAAGAGAGGTAAGAAAAGTAATATTACATAGACATATCCTCTGACATAGAAGATTGTCGAATGACATGTTTGAAACATCAAATATATCAAATGAATAATATATGTTGGTGTAATAGTTATACGTATACAAAAATTTATATAAAACCATATAGTTGTCATTTTATAAACGTTAAAACTTAAATCATAAATAATATTATTAAAAATGTATTCATTTTTTTAGTACAATCTATCTAAACAACTTGTTTATTTCCAAAAAAAAAAGTTGTTTATTTCATCGTAAAAAAAAAAAAAAAGTAAATTAGTATTTCCGGAGGGGAGGTAAACGTTGTGATCATTTACCCACAAGTTTTAGGTTCGAATCTCAATAGAAACAAAAATGAAAATTTTTATAGTCAAGAACCAGTTGTATAAAGGTTATGCAAGCAGTAAGATACTTTACCATATTTTATTTCTAACCTCTCACACACGCCAAAAGTGTATTATGTGAAAGAGAGTTAAAATGAATGACTTAAAGATCTTGACTTTATCTAACCTTCCTACAACCGTTGCACCATAAAATCATTCAACAAAAATACGTGTGCGTGTGTAAAAGAAAAGGGTAAATTAGTATTTCCGGCAGTCCTTGTTTGAACGAACTAAAAAATGGAGGGGAGGTTATATAACTATTCCAAATTGCTGGGCCCGAATTGTTAAACTGCTTCTGGTTTCCCATTTTTCGTCTCTTTAATACATATCCTATTCCAAATTCAGCGGCCCAGAAGGAGCAAATTAAAGAAAGGAATATTAATCCATAAATATATAATAATCAGAAAACCCAGAATTTTGCATCTTGATAAAAGATTCTGTCCCAGTATCAGATTGCGGAGCCTAATGCAAAAAATGGCTCTGTTGAAATCCATTTTCATCTTTGTGATTTGTTTTGTGTTGGTTTTTAATCGGATCGGAGCTGATAGTGTTGAGACTGCAACGGATGTGGAAGATGTACTACACCCAGCTCCCAAATCTGTTATTTCGGATTCTGTTGAATTATCCGAGCTCAAATTAAAGATCCAGCAACTTGGTTTGTTCAATTTTTATTTATTTATTTTATTTTATTTTTTTAATCTTTTTGGGTGTATTTGCCATATATAATTTATGTTCATAGTTTCAAATTTCTTGCTTTAGCTAGTTGTCTTGCCTATGTTCTGGTGCAGAGTATGTTAAATGTGCCAATCTTGAGTATTATTGTGAAGAGAACAATTCTTTTTCACTCTGCCAGAGAATGGAGTGAATACATCTCCCTTATTTTTAGTGGAGTTGCAGGAAAAAAATATTAAATTGAATATGAATATGGCTTGAATTGAAGAATTCTGTTGGAAGCAGGTGATTGTAAAGATTTCTTTGAAGAATAGTCGATCTAGACACCCCCCGGTCCCTCCCCTTGTGGTTTTTCCCTTGCAATTAGCTCAAAATGACCTTTTAGCTTTTTTTCTGGGAAGGACTTTGAAGTCTCGCGGAGAACCTTATTTCTGCCTTGGGGTACTGTTTTATATGTGGAGATACTCATATAGAGAAGGTTTGAGTGTTTGGGTAGTTATTGTGTGTATGTATATCAGACAAGCAGGATTGCCATTTTCCGTTTGCAGTTTGCTCTTTAGACTAAGATATGTTGTTGTTTGTTTATTTCAAGATTTAGCCATGCTGGTGTGTGTGGGCCTTGGTCTCTCTATCTGGTACCTCTTCCCCACAAACAAGAAAACCAGAAAACACTTATCTTTCCTTTTGGATTGCTGTTACCTCTCTTTCCTGTTGGATTGCTGTTACTAGTTTGGAATGACTGTGTCTACACTTAAAGAGAAGCCAAACCTAGAGCTGGCTTAGGAACCAAAGCCATGCCTTTCTATTGCTTGATTGATTGGCTGGTAAATATGCACTTATCTTCTCAAAGTTTGGTGAATGATCCAGCCCTTTCTCTCTGTTGCTGCTGCCTTGAATATGTTGCGTCTTTTATGACAATATGCCTTCGTTGGTGGCTCTCAATATATTAAATATTACCGATGAATCAGCAGTGTGCTTGGAATATCTTCTTTCAGTATTTCATGCCTTAAAGTTGATTCAATTTTGAGCACGTAATCCATATGCACTTCCAAGTGTGTTGTAGAAACTGTTACAAGTGACCCTATTTGCTCTGCTCACTCGGTCTGTTGTTTGCTTTCCATATTTCTAGAGTCGCATCTCGAGGAGAAGACACAAGAGCTGAAAAAGAAGGATGATGAGATTGCTAAGAAGGAAAAGGCAATTGTTGACAAGTCTAATAGCATTGCATTTCTGCAGAATGAAGTAACTTCTCTTCAAGTAAGGCATTGTTTTGCCATGCCATAATTAGTTTTATATTGATGTTTGTTCTTTCTATTTTGTCAAAGATTACCGAACAGCTACTATGTCTCATTCTGCATTTTGGCATTAAGTTTGAGGAGGTGTTTTGTAGAAAAAAGGAACAGTTGTTGCTGAGGAGATTGTCGGGAAGGTTCAGTCTGAAGCTGCTGAATTAGGGAAGCTGGCTGAGCAACTTAAGAAAGAGTTAGATGTGAAGAATAAGGAAAAGGAGGCTGCCGAGGCACAGGCGAACGATGCAGAAAAGAAGCTTCTTGAATTGAATTCCAAAGTTGAGAAAGTGAGTCCAGACATAATTGGTATATATCGAGTGGAAAAACCTTTTTATTTTTTATTTTTAATACTTATATATTTAAAAGACGCAGTGAAAGAAATTGGTATATAAGAATTTTTTTGGTGTTTGGAAGGAAATGAATGGTTGATATTCCTTGAATAACGGGCCCCGTTTTCTTGATTATCTAGCATTGCTAAATGGTAATTTCTTTGTACATTTTTTTTTCTGCAGCTACAAAAGGCTGCTGATGATCAGACGACTAAATTGCGTAAAACAGAACGTGCTCTTCAAATTGCTGAGGCATGTATATAAATTATCACAAAATACTTGGAATTTTATAGTTTGGGACTACGATGAATAACAGAAATTCTTACTTTTGCACAGGACGAATTGAAGAAAGCCAAGTTTGAAGCCCAGTCAAAGATTAATGAGCTGATGGAGGTAATTTAGATAAATATTTAGTGTGACTGGTTTCAAATTCTTGTAAAACTGCTCTCTTATCTGGTTCCCTGCAACACTTGTAATTGGATGGCATATTTTAGTATTTCTTTCAGATTGTAGATGTTGCAATTAGCTAAAAACGTGATATGAGCTGTGGATTACACTTTCCAGTTGTATAAAGTGGACTTATCTTTCTACGTTTTTGTTCAAACAATTTTCTATGGCTTTATTGAAGTTTCATCAGATGTAACATCCATTTCTACTTTGTCTTTTTCCACGGAAACACAAGGTTGGAGACATATATTTAAGAACTATATAATCCGTTTGTTCATTCTGATGTGTTGTGTTTGCAAATGTTTAATGCCAGGTTCATGGTGCCTGGCTTCCCCATTGGCTTGCAGTTCATGCCGCACGATATAAGGTAATGTTTGGTGCTGACGTGTGCGTATATTGGACTTGTACTTGATTCTCATGTTTTCTGGGAATTTTACAGACTGCTTTTGATAAGCATTGGAATGAGCATGGAAAACCTACTGCTGATGCACTTCTGAAGAAGGTATCTTTCCATTGAGTATTATGTGGTGCCTTAATAGCCAAGCATATATATACTTGTATTTTCATGTATTTTAGCTCTTAGTTAAGATTGATGAAAATTATTCAATCTGATTTTGTCTTCCCTGTAGGCTATTGAGAAGAAGGCAGAGGCTGAAAGATGGGCTGAACCGCACGTAGAAACTATCAAAACGGTAATGACTGATTTTATCTGGTTATGTGCTAGTAAGGCCTTAGTCCTTGCTGTCAAACATATGCATTCGTGCATGCAAACATACTTGCGTGAAATTGTATTGAAGGTGGCGAACATTGTTTTGATTTGATTTAGCTGCTAATGTACAGAAGTGGATCCCAGCCGTTCAAGAGCAGTGGGTAATCGTATCCTCTAATGTTGAACCCCATTTACAATCAATATCAGAGAAGGCGCTCGAGGCTTTTGAGGCATCTAAAACTACTGTAACACCACATATTCAAAAAGTTCAAGAATTGGTAGATCCTTACTATCAGGTAATTACAAAATGCTTGGTCCTTCACCTACTTACATCCGTCATACTGAACAAACTCCACAACATGTTGAAAGAATTGCTGTGCTTTACTATATGCAGGAAGTCAAGAAGTTCAGCGAACCATACATTGATCAAGTTGCCACTGCGACAAGACCACATGTCGATAAAGCACGAGTTGTTCTTACACCTTATACACAGCAGGCTGTTCACGTTTATGGGAAGTTTTTGGAATCTGCAACTAAATATCATGAGGAGGTATATTATCTTATAATTATCAATTGTTAGATTTATTGCCTGATATTTTCTTACTATCCTCTGCTGTTTTGGCACTTGTAGACTCATGTTTCTGTCCGGTGTCGGTTAAATATCTGTCTGATTTTTGAATTCATCTGTTGCATGTGGTGGGTCGGCTCGTAGGTGCAAGGGTCTGTACAAGAAAAGCTGAAGCAGCATGAGCTCACAAGGTCTCTTGCCACAAAGGAGTTAGTGTGGTTCATAGTACGTGTTTCTGTCTTGTAATTTAATATTTTTTTTAGCCACATCTGCTATTAATCCATTTAAAACAACATCAAATTCGATCCTAAGTTTTCCTATATCAACGTGATAGGCCTCAGCAGTTTTGGCTTTGCCGATCATAGTTGCATACAAATTTTTCTCGTCTATTTTCTGGTGAGTTATCTTGTGCATGAAAACTAATTGTTTTTTTCTTTCTTTCTGTAAAGACGATGTCAAAGAAGGAATGCTTACTCCTATAATCCTTTTGTATGTTGATCAATTCTCATTGTGTAATGTGGACATGGTTGCAGTAAGAAAACAAAGACACCCAGCCGTACTGGTAACTCAAACCGTTCACGTCGAAAGGCAAAAGGAGTGCAAGCAGGCCACTGATGCTTGGAAAGTTGTTTTGTGTGTAATGCAAGGTATGATTGATATACCGTACCTTTTTTTTTGTTTATAAAATATAAACATTACTGGATTACTGGGACCCACAACGAGCTAACGGTTTTAGATGTTTGATTAGTGTCGTAATTGCTGTTATTGTTCTTTCCTGCTCTGGTGCAGTTTTGTTGATCGCCTCTTGTGTTATATGTTGCAGGATGGATGGGGAGTTTGTCTTTGAATTCTCAGGAGTCTTTCGGATATTCTGAGTCCCCTCTACGTTTTATATTTAGTTGAGTTTTGTCTGTCGTCTATCCATAAATTATGGGATCATTCTCTCCCGGGTCGTGTTTTGATAATGTATGCCACAAAAGAAGGAAGGAAGGAAAGGGAAAAGCACAAAGAAAATAGTCTGTCTCTCTGCTTGTAATGAAAATTTTCATTAGTGTAGTTAAATCTTTGATGACTTTGTATGACACCCGGTCGTATGTTTTATGTTTCTGGGTGCTGTTTGTTGTCTCCTTTTTATTTTGTGTAATTTTGGTGCACATTTTGTAATCAATCAATGCTTCCATCGAACTCCATACATTACATGAGATTGCCATAGATTATATGGTGGTTTTCAGAAATAATCGGCGGCGCTTGTACTTAGCGCTATTGTGGCATTCATTCTATGCTTTATTTCTTCATCTTCGGGAAATTGGTAAATCAGGTCACTGTAATATCTGATATTTTTTTTCAGGTCAAACATTTTCTGACATTTTTTTTCAGGTTCCGCGTCTAAATACAGTCAAACCGTCTAAATTTGAATTCCTTTTCATCCCAATCCATTCACTGATCAAAATGGATGGAATCCGTCGAAAATTCGGACGCAACGTCCGATTTGTGATGAATTCCGTCCAAATTTAGACGTTTCGCCCAAATTCACATGTTGATGGAGAAGTGTTATCACTATATGGAAAGTTCATATGAGAAAGCTATGGAGATGAAAACAGAGCTAAATCTTATTTAGACAAATCTGTCCATGCTTCTCCTAATGATTGGTATAATAATCACTTCACTTTTCTTTTTTCTAGTCCAAATCTGATTTACAGAGTCTTCAACTCTATTTTGATTGAATGAATTAAACAGTAAAACTGCGAAAAAAGAGAGTAGATTTTGTCATATATGTCATTTAGCCATTGATTTTCGTTTTACAGTTGAATTAATGAATGGACTACTGATTGAATTTGCACTATGGTGTTGGGATCATATGCCCATTTCTTGTGGGAAACAGATGAAGAAGTGGTCACTGGTGTATTTGGGCGAGACGTCTAAATTTGGGCGAGAGGCGAATTTGGGCGAAACGTCCAAATTTAGACGGAATTCATCACAATTCGGACGTTGCGTCTAAATTTTAGACGGATTCCGTCTATTTTGGTCGGTGAATGGATTGGGACGAAAATGAATCCAAATTTAGAGGTTTATCAGTATTTGACGGCCGAAATCGTCCAAATTTGAACGTGAAGCACTCTGAAAAAATATCGAGGCATTCTGATGGCGCGATTTACTGATTTCTCTTCATCTCCTGCACCTCTTTATTTTTTCTTTTCTAATACATATATTACTGTCTCAATGTCTCATAATAAAATATATATCACACCTCACTTCGCGATTCAAACCGTTAGGTTACAATACAAATCTATAACATAGAGCTAGCCTTGGAGAGTACTTAAGCTTTGGCACTCCGATCGAATAGCATTTTACAAAACTCAAACCAAATATATATACCAATATGAAAACAGAAACTATAACACCAGTTTCTTTATACTTTTTATTAGATCATCTTATTATCCTACTATTACTACTTAGCTTGATTCATATGGTTGATCTCTTACAATTTGTTGCAAGACTGTTTCCCGATACGACACTCAACGGGGTATTAAAAAAAAAAAAAAAAAAAAATTCTTGTTCTCCACGTTCAGTTCTTCATACGCAGAAAAAAGGATGCATGCATGCTAATAGGCTGTCCAATAGGCGTCTAAATCGGCACATTGGATCATGCCTTCATATGATCTGCCATTCATTGAGTTTGCGTTATTGATCTGCTGGTCTGCTGTTGGAACGTACCCTCCTCCTCCTCCTCCTCCTGCACCCTCGTTTACAATACCGCCACTAGTCAACATTGATGAACCGACAACGTGTTGGTTGTTTATCCCCGGTGGAGGAGGGATCGGTGCTGGTGGTGCCATGTTAGCACCACCACCACCGAGGTTTAGGTTCAAACCAGATATGGTAAATGCAGCGGCTTCTGCTCCGTTGCCTAGATGATGACTGTAGTTCAATTGGGAATTGTTATGGATAGGAAGATTGAGCCCATTCGTTCCTCCTCCAACCCTAAAGACTCGTGAAAGCTGTTCCATTTCTGATTGGGACATCATGTAGTTTCTTCCCATTGTTTGGAGTTGATGATATGCATGATCAGCTTCTTGTTGTTGTTGTTGTTGCTGCTGCATCATCATTAATTGGGAGTGACTTTGCCGCCCTATTTCAAGATTGTATGGATTCATTGCCCTTGAGTGACTGGATGATGAGGTGTACTTTTTCACCCCACCACTCTTCTGTATTACTCGGCAAACCACCCATTCGTCCTGCTGATTTACGTGTATGCACACAAATGAAAGGACACGTTAGACTATATCAAATGATCGACATGTCTTTTTTATTGAAAAAAATAAATAAATGTTTGTTTCTTTCTAGGGGAACATGTATATAGATGAATGAGTCAATCTAGGATTACATATGGTGGTCTGACAGTATCACAAAAATGCAAAACAACATCTACGTACTGTGGCAACATATATATCGGATATATGGTGTTAGACTTCCGGATGTTGAATGTAGAAGTCAAAAATCAAACATGAGTATGATATCATGAAAGTAGGAAAATTGTGTAAAATGAAGTAGCAAACTTGTAATTGTGAAGCAAGAACATATATGTAAAAAAAGAGGAATATACTAAGGGAATGGAGTAATTTATAAGGATATTGAATTCAGCCACCAACTTTGTTACTTTGTTAATTTCTTCTTTAATAACAATAATAAAACAAAAGATTTTGATGAGAAAACATAACCAATTCGATTGTTACAAGTTTAGTATATAGCTGGCTTGTGTCAAAACGTTTTTGTTATACCAACAAAGGGTTATAATTAATTAAACCATGCATTTTATTTATTAATTTGTGACCTTAGTTTATCGCATGAAATATTATAACTATGTTATATATCATTCAAAACATATATAATGTGTACTGTCAGATTTTCTCTTTAAAATACTTTTTTTTAGGACTCTTTAAAATACTTAAGTAGCAATTGCAAAAAAAATAAAAAAAAAAAATTAAGTAGCTTATGGCAAATGGTTTTTGGTAAGTACTGTATTTGTGCTTTCTACATAGCATGGCCAAATTTAAGTGTATATTTCTTAAAACGATAATTAAAGCTTTATTATATATGTTCTCCCCAGAGATAAATAAAAACATGATTTAACTGTTTTTTTTATTCAGATTTAACTGTTATATATATAGCCTTATGATGATGAAGAATTTAATTTAAAAATACGATTTAACTGAAAAAGGCTTATAAAATGATCGCTTAATTATTGGAAATTGTTTTCCAGAAACTCATTTACTTTTAACTATAGGTAGATTTTTTTGTTGTGTCTTTACGACGTTGTTACGATAAATATATATATGTATTATCCATATCAATATATATATATTTTTTTGTTTCGTATTCTTCATTTCGAGATACTGATCACAACACTCTAAAGTCACAACAGAAATTAAAACCCTAGAAATGAAGGAGAAAAAAAAAAGTATGTAGCTAGGGTTAATTAATTAATTACCTTGGCAGCAGCAATAGTAGTAGTCCTGTAAGAAGACTTGGCATGAATACGATATTCATGCATAACCCAGTTGGTTTTCTCACCTCTAGGTGCTCTTCCTCTATAGAATACCAATGTTTTCTTCATTCCGACCAGCTCCGATGTTTGGCTGTTGTATATCTCTCTATCTTTCCCTGTCGTCTTCCAGTATCCACTGTTTGTCGCTCGGTTTGTTCTTACACCCGTCGGATACTTTCTATCTCTTAAGCTGAAGAAATACCACTCCTTAACTCCCATTTTTGCCTTTCCTGCAACGTAACACCGAAGAAAACACGTAATCAACCTCAGATCAGCTCACTGATTAATCTATAGATATGTGTAGTAATTAAGTAGTAACATATAGTGGTTCGATTAATTATATTCATGAAAACACTAAATTAATGCCAAATTATAAGAACATCATGAGATGAGAAATGACTTCTGAATCAGGAGTTTCACTTGCATCAAATCAAAACAAACACATATGTATCATGTTTGTAGTGTGTTTGCGGTGGTTTACATTGTTTCTAGGTTTGTTTGTTAACACACTTGTCGTGTTTTGATTGGATGCAAATGAAACTGCTCTTTGTGAACGACTGTCCTGTTTGCACTGTAAATAAATTAATAAAATTTCTGCAAAAAGATGTAACGAGAGCAATTAATTAAATTAATTAATTTACCAGGAAGATCCCAAGGCTCACACTTGTTGAGATCAACATCAGCAACAGCTCTTTCTGTGAAATTAGAATCATTGATCTTGTTGATCAAATAATACGTAATGAGCTCCTCATCCGTCGGATGAAACCTAAACCCGGGCGGCAGCTTTTCATCCTCCTTCCCTTTTAGATCTCCTGCCATTTCTACTTTTACTAGCTAGCTGATGATATAGGTCAAACCATCCTCAAGAATCAGCTGACATATTGTTGATCAAAAAGGAAAACCCTAAAACCAAACTATCCAGAAAAAAAATATCATAAAAAAATAAATATAATTAATATATATATATTATACGGTTAAGATTTTGAAGATTAAGTAACCTTACAAAATGGAAAAACTTGTTCAAGTTATCTACCCCCAAAAAAAGGTAAACAAATGGGGGGTTTTAAGTTTCTGAAGAAGTTTTTGCTTGATTAACGTGCACTTGGAAAATGGTTTTGAAAGTACGAATTCCTTAATTAAAGAGTGAATTAAAACAAGCAAAAGACTTACAAGGCATATTCTATGCAGGAGAATTGTTAGTATAATAACGGATATGATGATGAAGAGGGGTTATCTTGCAGGAGATGAGCAAGAAATTAAGAGGGCATTTAATGATAAATATGCAATCAGAGAAGAAAGAGAGTGTGTTTTATAAGCTCCCAACTACTAATGATCTTTTATCACACGGTTCTTGACTTGTTTGTCTCACGAGTTAAATACCACATTCATTATATATATATATATATATATATATATATTGTGTATAGATATTACATTTTTGCGCTCAGATCGAGCACTAGCTCAATGGTAGAAGAATAAGGGTGTTGTAGCGTTAGTCTTGTTTTTTAGCTGACATATAGGAGCTCGATATCGTGTATCAAACCTTGATCAATCTCTCAACGAAAAAAAATGTATAAGCAACATTTGCGTCACTTCATAGGTGCATGAATCCAAATTGCGTGTCTTCACATGGTGCATGTACGTATCTGAAACACAGATGCATCCATTCGAATTTCATAGGTGCATCCGTTTAACTGAAAGTGTTTAGCTTTCGATCGGAGGCGTTGCCCCCGAGCTCCCATGAGTAGGCGCTGCCCCCGAGACCCCTACGGCGAAAGGGCGCTGCCCCGTTTTGATACGGAAATCCGAATGCAACCGATAACAAAATATATAATTTATGAAAAATATCTAATAGGGAGGTCATGAGATCAAAAATCGTGGCCAACATTGTCTTCCCATTATATTGGGCAAGTGTTTGGTTTCTTTGTTGGCCTTATATTTATATGTTTTTGTGTGTCATACATGTTGGCATTGTAGTGCCCTTTTACATGCCTTTGTATGTCATGTGCTCATTCTTGGTATACGCCAACACTTGTGAGAGCGTGTTGATCGAAGTGCTTAAGACGTTAACTATCTATATACCTCCCCGTCAGCTTAACTGAAGACCGATGTCGTAATTCAACACCTTCTAGATTCTTCTCAAAAACATTTCCTAAACTATTACTTTTCTTCTCCCTTAACATTCTCATAATTGAAAAATGCGGGATCTTCTTCAATCCTTCCCTTTATAAAGTGTTGGTAAGCATCTTTTACACCATTTGGTTCTAAAATCAAAAGTTAGGATTTAGGTTTTGATCTTTACATGCATTAATCATCTTGATGTTGGAGCATTTCTTGTAGGAGAAGAAGGATTTTCATGTTTTGAAGAGGACAATTCTAAACTTAATTGGTTAGAAATTTAAAGTAAGCGGGAGCAATTATCAAATATTTTGATACATTTCACACATGTTTTACACATGTTTTACATCTAATTTTATCAATTTGAGCATCATTCCTATCACATCGACACTAATTTATCTTTAGTTATTATTACTCTCAGTTTCATTCATGTAATAAAGCAAACTTGTTTTTAATGATAAAATGTGTGCTTTTATCGCACAAACAAGGTATTGTATCCCATGATATTACTTGGGTGTTGTGAGATTTGAAGGTTTAAAGGGCTTAAGTGTTTATGAGGGATGATGATTAAAATTAAGAAGTTTAGATAATAATTAGAGGTTAATTAGGTAGAATTTTTCTCTACAAAATCATTATTTATTCACATACAATTAAACTAGCACATTCCCTAGAATAGTACCTTAATAAGTGCAAAACATACAAAGATTTGATGGAAAATTTTCACTATACGTACCTGTATATATATCCAAATCAAGCTATTAATTACTCCTTGGACAAAAATTAAAAATGTAGCTGACTCTTTATAAATAATAAATGTAGCAAAAAATGTACACTAATTTCATTTTTTGCAGCTATGTTACGTATATTTGTAAGTGGGTTAGTTGAGATTGAATGGAAATTATTATTACTTTATTTACACTGTGTTATCAAATACAATCACCATCTATCACAATCTTTGGTTAACTTGTATGATACTTCTTTATTTTTAATACATATATGTCTACATTAATCAATTTCACAAAAAGCCATTGTATTTTATTGACGATCATTTGGCTTCTATGCGATTAGTATGAGGAAACATTATTAAATTAAGGGAAAAATATCTCTCTCTATATATATATTGTCCAAGTTCGGAAGAAACCTTTGATAGCGGTTTGAACGACACTAACGTTATCTTGTCCCTAAAACAATTTTTTATTTTTTGAGGAATCAAATATTTTATTAAGGCAAGTCCGTCAAAACGGTGGAGATTACATTATATGGGGATAAACACTCCAAGAAATAGAACCCACAGCCGCGACACAATGTCTAGCAAGAAGGTGCGCTGAGATATTACCAGACCGTTTAACAAAAACAAACTGACTGGACTCAAAGGACGCCGAAGCAGAAAGACAATCACGAGCTAGGCAGCCCAAGACAGAAAGATCCTCAGATGACCGAGACAGTGCCTGGACGCATGAAAGACAGTCGCTCTCGACGATCATACATGGTAGACCCAACCGATCAGCCTCTGCTATAGCCAAAAGAACCGCACGCATCTCCAACAACTCTGGGGTATCACCCGGGTCAATATGGAAAGAGAAAGCCGCGACAATAACCCCCACCGAGTCTCTAAAGATCAGCCCAATACCCGAGCCGGCTTCCGCAACTGAGGCATCAGTGTTACACTTTCAAGAACCTAAGGGCGGGGCAGACCATGCAACCGGGTGAGAAGGCCCCTCACCCACCTCCGGCGAACTAACCATCGCCTGGGTATACTCCAACGCTGCTGTTACGGAGGCTGAAGCCACGCGAGAAGCATAGATCGGCGCCCCGTCAAAAACCGCACTACAACGCGCTTTCTAGAGGTACCACAAGGTCATGCAGAATTGAGACATTTTCTCCGCAGATAACTGGACCACAAGACTCCCAAAGAGCTCCCGAAACCCAGAAGATTGTCGATGTAACTGGGTTGCAAAAGTCGACGCTCTCCAAACCGCCCTAGCACAATCACAATCAAACAAAACATGATGCATAGACTCCCGCTCCCTACCACACGCCAAACAAACGCCGTCTCCAACATGCCGCTTAAGGAGGTTCTCCCCAATCGGCAGGCACCCTTGTAAACACCGCCCGAGAAAATCTTTGCACACGTGGCGCACAAATGACCATTAAACATCACGCCATACCCTATCTCGGTCTGACTGAGGATGCCCCACCTGCCCCCGAGTACAATCCTCCCCGCAATTGCAAAGATAAGAAATACCCAGACTTAACCGTGTATCGCTCCCTCCGATCATAGTGCCAAATACGTCTGTCCGGGTGAGATGGCCCAGCTAAAGAAGTCTGGAGAATCGCGTCCACCTCTCAAGGATGAAAAGACTGTTGGAGCAAAGGGAGATTCCAGCGACGCCCATCAGCTAACAAAAGATCATGCACCAGTAAGCTCGTCGGCAGTGCATGGGAGGCGTGTGCAATGCGAAACGAAGGAGGCTGCTAAAACAACTAATTAATTAATCATTTTTATACTAAATGCTTTATAACTTGTATATATATATATATATATATATATATATATATATATATATATATATATATATATATATATATATAATTTGACATCATCAACCGAGAGAATACGACATCGGCATATGATGAATGGTCCATTGTAGATAATCATTTTCACGGATGGTTTTTTTTATCTACGACAAAACAAGCTTTTAGTGAGGTTGTTGGTTGTGCAACATCTCATGAGGTATGGTCAAGATTCTTGTATAATTGAATACAAGGATGCAATCACCAAAACAAATCAAAGGGTCTCGTTCTACGGCTGATTATCTGGCTCTGTACAATGGTGATTTAGATGTTACAATGGTGATTTAGATGTTGTTGGGTACCCAATATCCAGCTTTGAGCTTATATAGTATACCAAGAATCAATCGTAAAAAACATTTCCATAATCACACCATGATCCATGCATATCAATAACACACAAATCAAGCACTTAGAGTAAAGTATAATGAGAAATAAAGATTTTAATAGTTATATATATTATTATTCTAGCATCCTTCAAGTTGGAGCATGCAAATTATAAATACCCAACTTGCATAAAAGAGTATCAAAAGCACGGCGACCAAGGGATATTTGGTGAAGATGTAGGCTAACTGCAAGTTTGTGGGAGTGTAGCTCTCACTTGAATCTGACCAAGATCGAGTAATTGCATCTCAAATAAAATGACAATAGATCTCAATATGTTTTGTGCGTTTGTGAAGCACCACTTTTGCTGCGATGTGTTAAGTGGATTGACTATCACAAAAGAGAGACATCACTTGGGATTGACGAACAGCCAAATCAGATAAAAGTGCATTTAACCATTTGAGTTTGCATGTAGTTGTAGCCATTGATTTATATTTAGCTTCGGTGGATGACCGAGAAACATTATGTTGTTTTTGGTTTTCTAAGAGATAGTAGATTTACCAAGAAACACAACCTAACCAATTAATGTAGAATTTATTGAATTGAAGAAGAAACAATGTATGAAACTCAAGAAAAGAGGAAGAATTTCATTAACTAGAAGAAAATGTTACAACAGTGAACCAGAGAAGAAGAAAATGCATCATTTCTTGACAAATGACCAAGTCTGTAGTGCCAGACCTATTCATTTGTGATAGAAGACTGATTATCTAACAAAGATACATTATTAGCAACTACAGACTGTTGTGTATGCTTATGTTCACTATTCAAAATATAAAGCCCTCTAGACTTGCTAGCTGATCCAATCTGAATCCCAAGCCTCTTGTCCTGAATCAAACAAGAATCAAGATCAAATACAATAGCTAAATCAGGATTAGCAGTTAGTTTAGCCAAAGAAATAAGATTAAAACTGAAAACTGGTATGCACAGAACATCTGTTAGTACTAGATTATCATTTATGCAAACTGTGCCTATATGTGTAACTTTCACATTAGCACCATTTGGTAAGCCTACAAACATGTTATCAGCAGGCTTTGAGGATTGCAGATAGTGGATGCTACTGACTATATGATCAGTAGCACCAGAATCTATAATCCAAGTCAAAGAGTTACTAGGCTTAGATAAACCTGGTGTATCAGCTGCAAGAACAAAGTTTGTTGTCAATCAAGGTGCTTTGATTGGCTACATGCTCAAATGATTCTGCCTTCTGGACATCCAAAATCTTCATTAGTTGTTGAAACTGAGCCTTATTCAAGGTGTAACCTTAAGAATCCTTACTATTGGTCAAAGGGTTGCCAGAACTCACACCATGGACATCTGCAACTGATTATGCCATGTTTACTCTACTTTTAG
The DNA here is from genome assembly GCA_026214975.1 of Gentiana macrophylla. Classification (NCBI taxonomy): domain Eukaryota; kingdom Viridiplantae; phylum Streptophyta; class Magnoliopsida; order Gentianales; family Gentianaceae; genus Gentiana; species Gentiana macrophylla. The sequence continues at coordinate 103,207,312 of CM047807.1, forward strand.
GTTTCCAACCAGGTGGAAAACCATTCTTCTTATAGCACTTATCTACTGTGTGCCCTGTAAAGCCGCAAAAAGGTACATTGCACCTTTTTACCAGATGGTATACTCCCAGTATTTTTTCTTGAATGTAGATGCATCACTAGCTGCAGTCCTATTCCAATTCTGTTGATAACTAAGGTTTTGTGTACTAGCAGCAATGTTATTAGACAAATTGGGAGTAAAGGCCCTGTTATACAAGAATGTGGCCTCTGAAAACCTACTGTCAGACTCTTTTTGGTCTTCCAATTTCAAAGCCATGGCAAAAACTGTATCTAGATCTGGCACATGCACCATTAACTGTGCTTGTGTCAAAACATGAGAGAATTCAGAATTTAACCCTCTCAAAAACTTGACAACTTTCTCTGTTTCAGCATAACCAGTAAAAGTCTTGATGACATCAATGACATCTAGGAACACAAGAACACACATGGTCTGATTTCATGATGGCTATTTCATCCCACAATGTTTTGAGTCTTGTAAAATAACTAGTGACATCATAATCTCCCTGTTTAAGAGCATGAACCCGCTCTAACAAATCTCCCAAACCAAATACATCCAGCCTATAAAATCTTGACTGCAAATCTAGCCAAATCTGTCTAGCAGTTTCTTTGTACATTACACTTTGAGAAATCAAAGGTATGACTGAATTCAGGATTGAACTCTTTACAAATGTATTACATTGCAACCAAACTCGAAACTCTGGGGAATCTACATCAGGAGTAGTAATTGTTCCATCTATGAAACCAATTTTGTTCTTGATTATTAAAGCCATCTTCATGGAATGGCTCCATGGATGGTAGTTCTTATTATTCAACAGTGGTTGTACCAATACTAAGGTCGGATTTTCATTAGGATGTAGCTACAAAGGATTACCTGGCAAAATGCCTTGATTTTGAACTGCAGAATCCATGGAGAAAAAAAAACCAATCGAAGCAGGAACAAGCAAACAAAGCAAAACACGTTCCAAGAACTTCAACCACCACCAGAATTCTGCAAAACTTGGAAAACTTGTGCATGATCACAGCGGATGAGCAAGAAAATTCTCTAATACCATGTAGAATTTATTGAATTGAAGAAGAAACAATGTATGAAACTCAAGAAAAGCAGAAGGATTTCATTAACTAGAAGAAAATGTTACAACAGTGAATCAAAGAAGAAGAAAACGCAGCATTTCTATAGAATTTCTAGTATATCAACTTACACATTACTTCCTCATACTAATGAGGTATTTATAGGAGTGCCTTGAGCTATAAGATACAACAATAACCGCCTATAACAGCTCCAACAACTTATTAACTAACTTTTGACTTGAATGTTTGATGAAATGTCTACAAGAGCACTTGAACACCTCTAAACACTTGTAGATATATCTTCAATAATTAAAAAACAACGAGTGAGCGGGCAGTTTCCCCAATCAGAATTACACCAAGCTTGCAATTTGATCATAATGATGAGACAACATAATGCTTTCAATTGTTTAAGGCGAGGTTGATTCATGAATTGGGCTAAAATATGCACGCAGTAAGATAGATCCGAACGAGAGGTGCCAAGATAACCAATACAAATAACCAAGCGGTGGTAAGGTTCCAAATCCGTCAACAAAGGGCTTTCATCAACAGCCAGATTGTGATGTGTTCGATAGGAAGAATTGTTGGTTTGACACTGTTAGGTGTGATGCCCGAAAGACAATTTTGTAATTGTTTTATTTAATAAATGAAATGATATTATTATTCATATTTATTATTCTCATATTCACCGATGTGACAATAGTATTTACACTACTAGAAACCCAAAAGTATATCGTTTATGTAATCACTTAACTCAAAGTGTATGGGATATACACGGAGGATTGAGTTAGTGAAGATGTACTTAAAATACAATTAGCCCGTAGTGAAGTTAATTGAGAGTATCGGTCTCTCCTTTAACGTGCTATTAATGCGCCTGAACACACAATAGGTGTGATAGTCCTATCCGGACTTTCGGTTAAGAGAACCTAATGGGGCATTTATATATGATAGATATATCATATAGAAATTTGACCGATTTGATTAGAGTTCACGATATAATTCCGTAATCGAGAATTCTATCGAATCAATGGATGATCATATTTATGGATATATCTTAATCACGAGGTGATCACGATCAACCGCTTGAATCGATATGAAGTTTGACTTGACGGTTAAGGATTACACCGAGTCTGTGGTCCGAATTACCCCATCTTGGCATTGTCTTGGATTGAGTGAGTAGTCCGTGTTATCACGAATACGGAATCCATTCCTTCCATTTATGGAAGTAGATGAAACGATTCCTTATTTGTTAATCCTAGAAACCGATCGATCGCGAGTTCATATTACACACGATTAGCTACCAGGTGAGTTGTATGAATTAATTGATCACTTAGGGTTAATGGTAAATAATGATAAGAGGTTCTAGAAAGGGTTAACGGTATCTTCCCGATTTAGAATGAGCAACGATCTATGGAGGATTAATCCATATGTAATGATTATATCAATGGGCGCTTATTATTATTCTCGTGAGGAGATAAATATAATCTTATAATCGGAGGAGTGCGATCACGGGATTATGGTGGCATATTCACTCGTGATTGATTTATCGAATATAATTATTCGATGATTATTTATTTGATTTATCGGAGTCGCGATTATTAGTCCATAGTCCCGACGTGCTTCTCACAATATAAGCATATATTTATTCTCGGACGTCGAATCCTAATAATATTAATTTAGTTCTTATTGGACTTTATTAAAACGATATGTGAATTAATTGTTTAGTGGACTATTAAATTAGTTTGGACTAAATAATTAAATACACTAAAAGACATTTTTAATTAATTTCACTGAATTGGTGTGTTGACCATTTTTTTGACCTAATTGGTCAAAAAGGATAAAAGATGCGTGTGACCTATTCTTTTAGTAAAAGTGCGCATATTTTATGTATTATTAGGAAATTTGTTTTCCTAAATTAATTAATAAGACATGCTGCATGAAATATTTATTGGATAAATATTTATGGTAAATAATAAAGATAAATATTATTCTAGATTTGTTCTAATATTATGGAATTATCTTTTATTAAAGTTTATTTTGTTTGATAAATAAAAATCCTTGGAGGTTTAAAGCTTTTACTCTCCTATAAAGAGAGTTATAAAATTTATATACACACAATAAAATTTCGACTTCCATCTCTTAGAGAAGGAAATTTCGCCAAGGAGTAGTTGAGGAAGATCTTGGAGATTTTTCCGAAAGATATCGGAAGGATTCGAGACGAGGATTTCCTTCCACCGAGTTCTTTGGATCACACGTCACGGAAGATCGTGGTGCTCTTCACACCTTCGTTCGTTTTTCTATTGCGGTTCTCCAACTTGGATTTTGAGATCCAAGAGGTATGTTCTACAACCCAGTAGAGTAGATCTAGTTATTTTATTACGTGTATTTTATAGATCTGATCCTTAAAATCACTTCAGCTGCGGATGATATTACTAACAGACACCAAGTAAACCAATTTCCGAGACAATATCCAAAGAGTATTTGCGCCGACATAATGGGGTTCTGACCACTTCAATTCCGAGAAAATATCATGATTTCCCGGGATATTTTCTGGTTTACCACCACTTTCTGGAACAAATTGTGAGAATACCACCCAAGGCAAAAAGATACCAATTTTGATTCGCGATTTTCTCCGTTTTTTCACCTTTGTGCACGATCTTGGGACACCCTTCCCTATTGGGTTCTTCCTAATTGGGTTTAGTTTGGTTCAAAAACACCTAAAACGCGAAAATGGGAGTGGTATTTCGACAAGAGAGCCAGGTAGTGCACAAATGGCGAAAGTAGTGGTAGATCGTGCAAAAAATTTCATGATTTCCCAAGATCTTTTATGTTAAAACACTATCAAAGCCAGAGCGAATCGTTGTTTTGAAATGATAGATCATCAACATTTACCAAAAGATGAATGATAACATTAGATTAATTCATAATAAACAGAGAATAATCACGGTAAGAAAACAAAGTGAGTATGAATTACAATAGAAGCGTGCAAACAAACACGAATAAGTGGCAAATTAGAAAAATAAAACATGAGCCTTAGCTAAAAAAAATCCTTTTTTCGTTCGACTCGACTCTTTGTACCAAAAGGTGGAATCGCCCACCCCAGGCGCCCCCCACCCCCAGACTCGACTCTTTCTTTCACTGCCAGACGGTGACATTTCCGTTAGTTTATGAGCCCTGCCTGCGATTCCATAAGATTTCAAATTGCAACCATTTAAAATCAAGGTTGAAGATTTATATTCGATGAAAAAGCATCACCAAATTGAATCGATTGATGAAAGGGATGTTTAATATTGTAGTGAAGATTTTCTTTTTCTCCAAATAACAAACCCTCGCCACTGTCTTCTCCGTTGCCTCCGGCGAATAAATCATTTCTCCAATTTTAGTGTTCCTTTTTACTTCATTTGATTGACTCAATTGGCTCCATCGATTATCACTTCACTGCTGCTCTTCACAGGTTTTTTTGTATTTAGTTTTTATCATCTATTTGAGGCTGATGCGTGTACTTGTTTTTTCTTGAAATTTTTTAGGCATGATAATGAGAGAACAAGAGATTTTGTTGTGCACTGCTATGAGATTTTTTTTAGGTAAGCTGTAAAAATATAATATAAAGAAGAAAAAATTGTGAAATCTAAAATGTGTGAAAAATTGAGTAGATGTTTGGGTAGTATAATGTCTTCAAAATTGCTAGAATCTGTAAAATATCACTCAATTGATAAATCCATTGAATTTGTTCAATGCTTATGCTTGAATTGACCAGAGAGGGGTCGAATTGTTCTTTCAAACTTAAAGTACGATGCTTTAATGCTTAACCATTTATTATTAATTCATTTTCTTCTTGTAAGATGGCAACAAACAAACTGGCCAATTGAGTCGTTTTAGATTTGTCAGAAGCCATTTGAAGTGCTCAATTATTTTAAAAGCAAAGGAAGAATGTTTTCCGAATTCATGAATTGCTTTTAAAAATACTTTTGACGATTCTGGTTATGGTTGCTTATGAACAAAGAAGTTTTTCAAAGTTGAAGTTGATTAAGAATTATCTCTGGTCAATAAAGTCACAGGAAAGGATGATGGCCTGTTCATGTTGTCGATTGAGAAAACTTTGGTAGATGACATTGACTACACAAGTTTAGTCGGTACTTTGCCCCTAGAAATGTTCAACGACAATTGTTAGGGTGATACTTTTGCTGAAAATGTTAATGACTAAAACATTTCTTTTGCACTATTCATAATACTTTTAGTTGATTTTACATGTTTGATTTTACTTCATATCAAAATAGTTTAGGGCCCCAATAAAAGTATTTGGCCTATGACCCTGGATTTCGCAGAAACAACTCCGGTGGGGGCGAAGTGGGGTTGGTGTGTGGTAAAGGTGTGGTACAGGTTGACGAGGTGGGGTGAGGGTGCGTGACGGTAAGGGTATATGTTAGGTAGTGCAAGTGTAGTTGTGGGGGGTTGGGGTGGGTGGAGGTGAGGAGTGGTGGTGTTATTTGTCATAACTTATTAACTTTTATTCATTTTATTACGTTGCATATTACACGCCGTAATGCAATGCTTACATCCTTTCATTTCATTATCTTTTTCTTTCTTTTTGACCTTCTATTCAATATATTTCATTACATCAATCCAAATGGCTTTTAACATCTCCTCTAATTACCAATTTCCCAAAAAAGAAAATTTATTTACATATTTCAATTCTTCCCTCCCCTCCTCTCCTCAAACCAAACCCGATTGCAGGCTTTCCACCCCCTCATTTTTCAGCCCCTAACTCTGGCAGCCACCACAGTCCACCACCTCCAACTCCGGCACTCCAGTCTTGACTCCAGCATCCTAGGAGGAAGCAGCAGCTGGCCTGGGCAAGGAGCTGAAGAAGAGCACATCAGCCCCTGCGCTCGCTGTTACTCCGTGAGCTTCACTGTGAATAATCTTTTATTTGTTCTATTGTCCCAGACTCCCAGGCTAAATTCAAATAGAGTTATTTAATTCTCCGAATCCTTCCAAACTTGTCAGTCTGTTTGCCTTTTTTTTCGGGATGTTACCATTTACCTGTGTTTATTCTGGAAGCGGATCCTCGGCTTTGAGGTCGCAGCTTTGGCCCAGCTTTGGGGACGTGGCTGCACATCGACCGCCTGATGATTTCGACCTCCTCTCTCCTCAAACTCGATGCACGGACGTGATGCCGCCACCGCGACAAAAGCAGGGGGGAAGCAGGGTTCCCAAAGCCGAGGATCCTGATCCGTTTATTCTAGCTTATGCGGTTTTCCCTTCTTCTGTATCCGTTGATTTAGGTCAGTGAACATCAACATTCCTGTATCTGAGAATGTCTAAGTGTTGAATTCTTGAATATATGTAGTTTTTCTTGCTGCTTTTGAGAAGATGATTACATGAGTATAATGTATATTCCTTGTTTTGCTTCATTTATGTATACCTCACAAAAAAAAATTAAGTCACAAACATACAATGCAACAGAAAATATGTGAGCTACGCAATGTAATGAAATTTTATTATTTTTTGGACCCTGCTTGAAACATTTTCTAGATATATATATATGGACAATGTAATAATTTCAGCATTACTAGTTTAAAAAGATTGGTTTACTTGTGTGATTGGGGGCCTTGAGAAGAGTACAGCCACAGGCAAAGGTAACTACAACCAAACTCATACATCATATGTTGGAAAAATGTGGAAAGGTCTCCCTCACTAAGTAAAAGCACTGTTGAATTTCCTTCTCTGGTACCCAGATGGCATAGATTGCGGTGGTCTGAACCAGTTTTCATGTTTCATCTTGTCGAATTTGTTGATTGTAGCTACTTCTTATAGTTGATACCTTTTTTTCACAAATCCGTTGTTCCTTTTATCGTGAATTCCTCTGCTCCATGTTTGTTATTTCTCTTGATTTTTGTTAATAATTGAGATACGTCAATTAAAAATGCCTTATTTATGAATTAGGGAATAATTTGGATTGGATATTCTTCATATCATGGCGAAATTCAAGGACAGAACTGAAGATTTCAGAGACGCTGTCCGCCAAAGTGCAATTTCATTGGGCTTAAGCGAGGTAACTGTACATATATGAATGAAATTGTCTCTAGTTTTGTTAGGAGGCTAGATGATGTTTTGGATCTTCACATGTGCTGGATTTAGATGTTGCTTGCTGTTGCTGGTTGTAATTTTAGTCCTTTGTTGTTTTGTAATCATTCTTTAAGGCATTGTAGAATTTCCTTCAAGTATCTTAGTTGATTTCTCATTCACTATTTGAAAGGAATTACATGATTATATATGATCTCATTTCTTATGAGTTATACTGATATATGTGTGTGTTGATATTCTCTATCTTCACATTTTACTTGGATTCTTTTCATGTCTCCACATGCAGTCAGTATTTAGTGCTTATTACGATTTATCCTCGAAAATGCTCTAGTCTTTGACTACGAATTTGTTATCATTGACAGGCAAAAACTGCGAATGTATTGACCTCTTTTATTAAACCTCGAGAAAGGACATCTTTCATGAAAGCTGCACTGAGGACGGTAAGAAATTGCCTGAACAGATATATTTGTTTACTTCTGTTTTATATCATCTATAGTTTGCCACCATATCTGGAGTGTCCTATTAACAGTTTTGCGATCTGTCATATACTTTGAGCTTTTGGTAGTGTTGGAATGGTTTGATAAGTGTGGTTGTAATTGGGAAAAATATTGTAGTATTGTAATGCCTTTTACGCAGTATTATCTGGTTTTCTTGCTCTATATAATGATCAAGGTTTCATTTCACCTGTCAATATATCTTATTTTTGTAAATACCCTGTTTGTATGATATGAAGTTTTGATTCAAACTCCAGTTAGAAAGCATTGAAGCTTTGCAACAGTTTCTAATGAAGCATAAGAAGGATTATGTAGATTTGCACCGCACCACTGGACAGGAAAGAGATAGTATTGAGAATGAGGTAAGTTCCTTCATATTTGTACATTTAAATATCACTGTTTGTTGCTAAGAGTGGTAGATACTTAACTTGCCGAATTAATACTATATATTCAGATGTTTTCCTGTGATACCTTTTCCGTTGCAGGTATTGATGTTTATTAAAGCTTGCAAAGATCAAATAGATGTTGTAAAAAATATGATAAACGACGAAGAAGCAAATTCTAAGGGTTGGCTTGGTATCCGGGGTGACCATAAGAATGCAGATACTATAGCCCACAAGCATGGAGTGGTATGTCGACTGTCGAGAAATTTTCTGATACTTGGCCTTGCATATTCACCTGAACTATAGTTTCCCTTTTCTTTTCAAATAACTAACTAACTCCGCATAGAAAATTCAAAGGTCCCATAAAAATGAATATATAAATATAAAACAGTGCCTGCGCATTGGATATACTTCTGATAGGAAGTTTTAAAAGGGTCGAGGCAGTTATATTATGCAGCTCGAAAGGTGTTTTTATGGCTTTCATTTGAACACTCAGCTCTGCTTCACTTTACAGGTCCTTATATTAAGCGAGAATCTTCATTCTGTCACATCAAATTTCGATAAGTTGAGAGCTGTGCGATTCCAAGATGCTATTAATAAGGTAACACCAAGGATTAAAAGAAAGAAGGCTGACAAGGAAAACGAGTCAGGAGCTACCAAATCGAGTACTATTGCACCATCAGATATGTATAATACTGAGATCAGAGAGTCTGATGAAGGTCAACAAGCCCCTATGAAGGTGCAGGACCAAATATTAGACGACGAAACACGTTACCTTCAGGTAAAATCCGTATTTGCTGTAATAGAGGTTTTCAAGTTCCTGCATGATATGTTTAAAGGACCTTTTAAACGCTCCACAACCACTTACTGTGGCATCACACTGAAAATCGACTTCTAAAAGTCAAATATGAACAGTATAATCGGCAAGTGGATTTTAAACATGGTGTTTTGGTAGATGTGGTGTGAAAGTAAGTTGGATGTGTTGCATTAAAAACAAGACACCCGTGTTTGAAACGTTTAAATTTGTGGCTGCTATTGGTACAACTGAAAGCCTATGTTTTGTTGCATGGTTTTGCCGCGGCAATGTAGGCGGAGTTGTCAAGCCTTCTGGATGCTGCTCAACAAACAGAGGCAAAGATGTTGGAGATGTCTGCACTGAACCATCTCATGTCTACACATGTTTGGCAACAGGCACAACAAATCGAGCAATTATATGATCAGGTTCATCATCATAATGTTGTGTTTTTTTGTTTTTTTACACTGTCGAGTTCTATCTCTGTGGATTACAATTTTGAACTTGTTCTTGTACTCGAGTAAAACAGGCGGTGGAAGCTACAATGAATGTAGAAATGGGAAACAAGGAGTTGAGTCAAGCAATACAAAGGAATAGCAGTAGCAGAACGTTTTTGTTGCTGTTTCTGGTTGTACTTACTTTTTCTATCCTTTTTCTTGATTGGTATAGTTAAATCCTACTCCTTCCATCTTTTTAATGTATGTTATTTATTTATGAGTGTTGTTATCTTCATAGAGATTAACATCACCTTCATTTTTCGTGGCAGTCTTTTTTTTTTTTTTTATCGCACTTCTTCTTGTTGTGTACCAATATTTTCTTCCAATAGTAAAAGTATAAACTAGCTGCTCTTTTTTTTTTTTTTTTTTTGGCCGATGACGCATGTGGGGCCCTTTAGTAAATGTTGAGGCCTATAGCCGATTGATCTGAGTTGAGTTCTGAGTTCAAACCGGCTTCCCCCGTAATTAATTAGAAAAAAATTATATTAATGAATCAGTCTTTTGCATCAAAATAAGGAGAACCACAAACAATAAGATTTCAAATTTTATGGTAAGGCCGATATTGCTCCGATGGTAATTATTCCGGCATTTAATAAACCTTTTGCGCTTTTTTCGTGTGGGAGCATATGCATACTTTTATTAGATTCTTTATTTTACAAATATAGTATTATACTCCTCAAAAAAAAATTAAGTATTATATTTTTGTGTTGTATTTAAGGTTAATTGCATCAAATCTCTATTTAAGGGAAGATGATTTTTTATTCCGGCAAGAATCAGAATCAAATTATGATTCTCGTCTCGAAGTGTAATAACATGTACTATATAAGCCATGGAACCAAACCGGTCCAAGCCGGAAAAACGTAAATCATAATTTTTTGTTGGCTCTTTTGAGAGATTTTATGGTGCAACGGTTGTAGGAAGGTTATACCAAGTGACATACATTAGATCCTCTCATTTTTACTCTCTTTCACATACAGTGTCACCCCTGTTTATATATAAGCCATTCTGCGCCAAATATTATTTTAGTAGCTTCAAAAAGGTTAACAAAAAAAAAAAAAAATTGCCTCTAACAAGAATTGAACCATGGTTGCTTATAAAGTTATACTTGACTTCTTACCATTAAAGCAATGTCTTATTTACTTTTAAAAATGCAATATATATCTATCAGTTAAAATTTAGTGGTAGCCAAATTCATAGATTTTGGAGAGGTGCTCAAGCCACGCCCCTTGCCCCTCAGGCGCGCGCTGCTCACATAATACTGTTTTATCGTGTGTGAGAGGTTAAAAATGAGTGGTTAGAACGTATCACTTTGCAGATATACCTTCCTACAACTGGTTGTATTTTAAAATTTCACCTTTTTGTTATGTAAAGAATACAGAAGATAAAAACCAGAACCAAGTGAATTCAAATCGAATCGAATAAAATGATTTTACTTAGTTATGGTTCGATTTTAATTAATAAAATTTAAAATCGTAAAAAATAGTTTGGTTTTAAAAATTATAAAAACCGAAAAAAAGTTATTGTGTCACTTCACGCGAGATTTTATGAGATAATGCGGTTGTAAAAGCGTTGTACTGTCATAATATACGTTATAAACTCCATTTTTACTCTTTTTCACATAATACACTTTTATCGTGTGTGAGAGGTTAGAAATAAATGGTTAGAATCGATCATCTGATACAACTCTGCCTTCTTCTGACAGGTTGTATTATAAAATTTGTCATCGTACACAAACGTTGTGTCAGTAGGAAATGCTGGGGACCTATTGTTGAAGAGAACGTGGAATTCCTAGAACCGCAGTATTTCTCGTTGTTTTTTATTAGCATAAAATAAACAGGGGAAGAAAATATCCTTTCTATCTCCCTTGCATCACCGACGTAAAAGTAGGAGAAGGCAGTAAAGGGAGAAAGAAAAAATGGCGTCGAGGCTGGCGATCTGCTGCGAAATTTTACTAGCTATATTTCTTCCGCCTCTTGGCGTTTGTCTCCGCCATGGCTGCTGCACGGTAAAAGCTCCGATCTTTCATTGTTTTTTTTTTTTGTAGAATCTGGTTTGATTTAAACATACTGCCACTGGGCACTGGCTGAATGAAATTATTGTTGCAGGTAGAGTTCTTGATCTGTTTAATTCTTACAATCCTAGGCTACGTTCCGGGAATCATTTACGCTCTCTACGTAATTGTCTTCATCGATCGCGACGTTTCTCGCGGCGATGATTATCGCCCTCTCGCCTAGTACTACTACTACTACTACTATTACTCTGTTCATTTCCTTGTGTCAAATCAAACTTCAAATCGTTGACTTTCTCTGCTTTTCTTTTTGGTCAAGTTTCGCCCAATATCCTTTTGCATCTCAGATTTATGTTTCTGCCAAATTTGTATTTTGTCTACTTATGTATTATTAACTCAATTATATATTGTGATATTTGATCCATGTTTTTTCCTTATTATTTTTGCATTTAGAAATTGATTTGGGCTTGCTTGCTTACTTCTGGATGGATGTTTACTTTTTTTTTTTTTGGTTGATTTCACAAAGATGTATTCTGACTGAAGGAGATAAGATAAAGTTAGTTGCTTAGAAGGATGAGAAGTTATTGGGTGGTGTCTCCACATAAACCGAAGTTATTCGTTTAAATTCTGGAGGTGGTTCTGATCAATCCAAAGGTATAAATTACATCACCGTATAATAACTTCCCGCTTAAAAGATAATTGTTGATTGGAAAGTAGATTGATACAAAGCAATATGATGAGACTTTATTTGGATAGGAGATACATATGCATATATATACACATATACAATGATGCATTAACTCATTGCAAAAGTGAGGCCATGGTAGAAGCCGAAAGCTTTGCCCACTTCAACTTCTGGAACCAATGGAGAATTGGATTTCGCGAGAGAGAATTGCCTCGTCATTGATCTTCTTGTGGTAATCTCTTCCAGGGTCGGAGTCCGAAAATATCCGGCTATTTGGGGTTGTGTTGAGGAGAATGTGGGGCATCCATTCATTCACAATAGTCTTGTCCATATGCTGCACATATTGAGTGAATACTCATCCAAACCAGGCTCCTCAAAAGTAAACTAGACAAATCCCCGGGCCAGGGCCGGCCCTATAGTGAGGCTAGAGAGACCGCGATCTTAAGTCCAACGGTACATGTTTCGCTAAAAGAAAATAAAAATTCCGTGTAGATTCAATCCGATCTAACATAATATAATATGTTTTTTTTTAAAGCGCATTTTTTTTTTTCTCCTTGAATGAATCTCGATGACGATTGGTTTAGGTTTGGCGTTCTCCCAACCCCGCGTTATTTCGCGATAACATTATTTCGTTCGGCAACTCGTATGCAAGAGATTACAAAAAAATATCTAACAAAATATCCCAATAAAAAAATTTACTTGACCAAAAAATAGACTACTATGTATGTTTTGAGATTATCAATAAATTAAATTTTGTATTTACGGATGTTAAAAACGCAACAAGTATGTTTTTTAAAAAAAAAAAAAAAAAACTAAAAAGCACCCAATTCGGTAACCTCGACTTTAAACTCCAATATATACTGCGCGGCCTACTTCCGGCCCCGCACTCCCGGAATTATCTATCAAATCCCCTTGGACGTGGGAATGACTTTCTTCAAAGGCCAAAAGCTACAAACAAGACGTTCAAGGGTTGCGAGTTTGCGACAATTGGATGGGAGCTAGATGCTTCATGTGCTCATGATAATATACTTTTTCAGTATCTCGATTTTACCGAATAAATTTCATTTGATGTATGAGGCCAGAAAAGTTTCGTCATCAACATATAATTGAATGCTTACAATAGACTTAGACAACAAACAATCATGTTGAATAGATTCACTTCTTCCCTCCTCTCTTGAATGACTTTTGACTGCACAAATTAATCTCACTGGCAACAAACAAACCACCAACGATCTTTAAAAAAATGCTACTATTAATCTCAGAATTTTATAGTAACCCTATTTTTTTATTTTTTTGAGGATGATAAACCTATTTAAATTCAAGGGATTAAATCATATCAACTTTCAAAAAATACAAAAAATTTATCTTTTGTTTTCAAAATTTAATCAGAGGGGTAATGGAAAAAAGATAAAGATAAAGATTAAAAAACAGAATGTGATATATTTGTAACCGTAGGGAGAATGGCTTAAAACAAGAATCTGCATATTGCCAGAATTTAGAACTAAATTAAAATATTATCTTTCCCTATATTTCTGGGTAAATTCTATTGCAAAAACTCTTATAAAAAAAAGGTTTCATTTGAATGCAATACAAACACAACACGTGTCATTAAATAAACTATAAAATGACCATTACAAATAAATTAGAATAGTTATATTGTCACAGCAATACCATTGAGTACAACTGCATTTGTAATATTTGATGTGACAATTTAACGCAGTACAAACATTTCTTTAAAAAAAAAATATATATATAATAATAAAAAAATTAAACAATGCCACTTGTAGTTTATTGCCGTATTTGTCTGCATATAAATAAATTAAAATATATCATTTTTCTCTTCACACAACGCCCGACTCTTTGTATCTCGTGTGCTCCGTTCATCCTTTTGCCCAGGTACCATTTTTTTTTTTTTTTTTTTTTTTTTTTTTTTTTTTTTTTTTTTTGATTGATCTTTGATCTCCAAACCTTTAGTAAATGTTTTCTTCGTTCCCACTTCCCACCTGGTTTATGTTGTGGGTCAACTTTGGTGATTTTTATTTTCTCTTTGGGAATTTACAGCCTCATGGATTGGGAAATCGATTTTACCGTGTTGATGATTTTTTTCTTCTTCGTTTTGGTTCGATAACTGCTATATTTCTTTTTGTTTTTGAGTTCTGTCTGGTTTGAAGAATTGATGTATGATATAGCCTTTTTTAACGTCATGCATTTTTGCTACAGCGTGAAAATCTATATTTATTTTCCAATGCATCTTGACAAAAAGGTTTGTTATTTAACTGGTTTTCACATTGATGGGATGGGATGTTTTCTTTTAGGTCACTTCACAATTGTGATGAGTTTCAAAAAGCCATCTTTTGACGTTTTCTCTTCCATTCCTCTTTAAGAATCACTCACACACACATACACTTTTTTTTTCCTCCTTCACCACTATATCGGTTAGGATGTGAAATTTTTCGATTTGATTCAACGCAATTCAGATAAATTATGGTTGAAATGTTGTTTGATTTGTATTGTGTTTTGTGTGTAATCAAATATATGGGATGTTTGTAAAGAGAGCTTTAAAAGATAGAAATGGATAAAGCGGTTTATTAATTTGATCCAAGTTGAATCATTAGTGATTTCCATGTTCAAACATTGTATGCGTTTGATTTGGTTTATATGTGGCAGGTAAAGTGAACGAGGGTGTGATTCCGATGGCGGCAACAATGAAGCACATGGCATTGTTGATAGCCACACTTGGGGTTATCTCTTTCATTCTTGGAGTTATTGCTGAAAACAATAAGGTTTGACCACCTCGAAGCATTTCTTGAATTCCAATTGCCTTCATTTTGGTTTACTTATTATCTAGCTGGTAGAAAAATATGGGTTCAGGGTTCTTTTGGCAATTGGAAATCGATAGGGTCACTGCATAGTGCCATACGGACCACTCATAAAAGAGTGGAGCCGTATTAGTTCAGTTGTTCCCACTATTATGATCAGTGGTTTGCGTATTTGTAATGGCACGATGTTGTGACTCAGTATTATGGCAGAATAATTTTCCTTCAACCACATTTATATGCATAATGGAGGGTTTAGTTCTAGTAGGACCTTTTTAAAACAAGAGATACAACAGAAGCTCTTTTATCTCCCTTTTTGAATGAAGAAAAAAAAAAAGAAAGGAACTTGGGGGTCCCTGACACTACGAACATGATTCATTTGTTTACTTTTGTAGCTCAAAGTGGCACTTTTGTTTTTATATTCTTTTAAGCAACAATATACCTTTAAGTAAAGCGTCAAAAACTAGGATAGAGAGAACATAGTGTCCTTTTTTTTCCATCAATAATTAGGAAAACATATGACTGAAATACTAGGCTTTTTCATATTCTTGTTTACTACTATTTTATATAATACCTTGTGCATCATCCATCGATAACATGTGAGACTGTTGGTTGTTTGGGTAAATCTTTCTACAGCCTCCATCTGGAACCCCAGTGACCATGAAAGATGTTGTCGTGTGCAAGTATCCACGCGATCCAACTGTTGCCTTAGGCTATTTGTCGGTGGTGTTTCTTGTGGCCACTTCATTGGCTGGATATTTTTCAGTGTTTTACCCCTACAAAGGAAAGTCTGTTCCACAAGGAGCCCTCTTTCAAAGTACCGGTCTTTTGGTTTTCTTCAATATTGCTCTGTAAGTCTCCTCTCTTTTCCGTCTCTTTTGAATCTTGTTCCAAAACCACAACTTGTATTTTCTCTCATAATATTAAGTTGTTGAAATCAAATATGTAGTTAACCTAAATTTGGTTGCTTGTTTGTTTAAACGAACAATCTGGTGAACCAAAGGGGCTTGACTGGATTGGCAGCGACGTTTCTATTGTGGCCAACGATCACAGAACAACTTCACTTGAGTCGGAATGTCCATCACAATCTGCAAACAGAGTGCCCTACTGCTAAGACAGGTCTTCTTGGTGGAGGTGCCTTTCTGTCTCTAAATACGTCACTTATGTGGCTGGTTTCATTGATGTTAGCAGACAACGCGCGCGAGGACTACTTTGATGATACAGAAGGAAATAAAGGAGGGCGTGATGTTCAGCTCACTACTGAGTATGAGGATACAGACAGAGCCGTCACAGGCGATGCTTAAGTCTACTTATTCGAAGAAAATGTAGCTTTTGTTTAATAATTGTGTCGTTATTTACACTTGAACGTTCATGGTTACTTTGCTTAAAATACGGAGTTTCTTTTGCATGTATTGTCTTTACATATTAGCTACTGGATTATCATTTCCAAACAGCTTCACTGTTTTTCATGCTTGTTTCTTTTGTATGTATTATCTATACATTTTAGCCAATGGATTATCATTACCAAACAGCTTCACTGCTTTTCATGCTCGTCTCTTTTTTTTTCCTTCTTTCTGTGGATGAATGAATGATGAGGCATCGGTGTGTTTGAGTAGGGGGTTGGTTCTCATCTTTCTATTTTTTAAAAACTTTTGTGTATGGCAAAGTTATACACTTGGGCTCAAAGAATTTCTCACATAAAAATGTCTAATTAAAAGAATTCCGTGATTTGATCAAAAATGAGTCTAACACAAAAACTCTGTATCAAATCCCATAAACACCCCTACATTGCACATCCAACCCCTCTTTGAATTCTAAAATTATAAAAAAAAATAATAAAAAGGCCTCATACTCTGCCAACCCCTCCAACCCCCATTATGTGGACCGATTCGGTTGGTGCCTCTATCCCTTTCCTGATGTGCCAATTCCATTCATTTTTTCTCAATCACTCGAAGTTTAGCACTGCGACTTCTTGGATTCAATGCCTCTTCTTTCACAGAGGGGCTTATTGGTCTCTTTGTCAAGATAGTACCTTTTTGCCCTTGTACAATTTGTTTAATCCATTCTTCTTTTTCACAATCTGAATTCAATAGTATGCTGCTGCTGCTGCTGCTGCGAATTTCTGCTGTTTTTTTATCATCGCCGCCGCTGCCACCTCCTCCATTGGAGTTGTTGACAAGGTTAAGAAATGCCTGCTTCACAATCCTGTCCTCCAAGCTGTGGAATGATATGACAGCAAGCCTTCCTCCCGGACTCAGGCAATCAAAACACGCGTTGATGGCATCACGTAATGTGTTGAGTTCGTCATTCACAGCTATCCTTAGAGCTTGAAATACTCTTGTTGCTGTCTTAATCCAGCCCTGCCTCCCTCCTGTGACATATATATTTAAACACGACTAATTGCTTGCTGCATTTTCAACCTAATAATATAACACACCATGACTGACATCAAAGCAAGAGATACAACACACAAATTGATCCCTAATCAACTGAAAATATATTAAAGACTCTTTTTTTTTTATTATCACACCGATATGTAGCTTCTTGTTTCTAAGGTCCAACACACCAAATGCCGTAAAAAACGGACTCAAAAACATCAGGAATATGTTGTATTTTTCAACTTACTTTGACTGCTAATCCCCAAGAATTTGAAGTCTGTTTGTTACGCTGTTGGGTGTTAATCCCTGGAAACAAGAGTCATCATTGGTGCAATACGTGTCATTTTTAATTGATTAGGGGTCCATTTGTTACAAGGGCCAAAATGTTAAAAGGACGATAGTTAAAAGGGACCAAGTGTTCTTTGCCCTAAATAAATAGAATATGTCTAACCATTTAACAGCCAGACTCGAAAGAGGAATAATACTAGTTGATGACATCAAAAACTGTACACTAGCAGGGAAAAAAAAAATAACTTCCTACCTCTTGCCCACGAAGTTGAGCCCCGGATCAAATCTACTAAATCATTAGTGGAATGCAACCCACCATGTTGGCGGGCCTTGACAATCTTGTTCTGGAGATGGTACCAGTTGCTTTCTTCTCCATAATCCCTTATTACTTTTCCCACCTCATCCTCTGGCCATGAGTTGAGAATATCTTCCGCTTTCAAGCTGGCCTGTCATAGCCCTGTTTCAATCAGTTAGCGGACAAAGGTGTAAATATGAAGACGGAAAACATTCCTGGAAACTTTGTGGTGCTGCTCTACACAGTTATAGAAGGGCAACGGCAGTTCTTTACAGGGATAGATCAGTTTATCTCATGATTTACACAGCCTTCTACAATTCATAGTCCCTAGGCTAATTCAATCTGTGCAGCATACCCTGGTCACATTTCATACAACCAAAATGAGAATAGATTATTCAGAAGTTTGGTTTGCCGGTAATGGTGACTAGAACTGCCATTGAGAATTTCATCAGTTTTGCCTCCATTGTAGTTCAGATATTTTATGCCAACGTTGTATTATATACTCAACGTCCTTGATCTTTTTCAGGATACGTAAATTTATTCTTCTAAGATCCATACTTCATCTTCTTCGGTATCTTTAACAAGTTCTTATCTGCACCACTAATTGGGATTCTTGCATGCAGTTCTAGATATTATCAGGACAATCGAACAGTTAACATACTTCTTTTTAACAAGTAATTGACCACTAGACAAATAAACTCTATCGAGTTCCAAACCAACAAGTTTACAACTGAGAAGACCCTCCATACACCACTGCTTATAGAGATGTGCATTGCATCGAGAGAAGCCAAAAGTAGAAAAGAAAAGGATAAATACTTCATTGCAAAATTAAAAACATAGCAGCTACCTCAGGATTCATGCGCATATCAAGAGGTCCATTCCCAAGAACACTAAAACCTCTGGCAGCATTGTTGACCTGAACAAGTGAGAGTAGAGAATTATTTCATGAGACCTTTCTCAACAATTAAAGATAAAAATATGGTCGTCTAAAGAGCTGAAATTGGACCATGTCTTCTGGAAACTAATCACAAAGAAATGCCTAGCCCTAGGAGGGTAAGAAGATCATAGAGGCAGAGTTCTAGGCCAACAGAGGGAGACGGCAAGGAGGAAGACATATAAAGATACAGTGAGAGAAGAAAATAACGGAGCTACAACCAACAGTCAAAGAAAACAAGCGCAAATGGACAAACAAGAATTGATGATGAAGAAATAGAACACTTGTTGCAGAAATACAATGGCTAGAAAGTAGTAAACCTGCATTGACGACATTCCCAGGTCCATTAGGATCCCATTGACTCCAGAGCCTACTAACTGGCCATCGACACTAGAAAGAACAGATTTGATATGCCTAAAGTTTTTGACAAATGTATGCACTTGTAATCCTGTTGTTGAGGCAGAAACATTTCCATCCAAGAGTCCTTTTATTCGTCTTTGAGACATCTCACTTGCAACTGGATCAACATCCATTCCAACGAATAATTTCATCTCCGGATGCGCCTTTATTATCTGTTATGTCCCAAATCAGTTAAACATAACACATACCTATCGAAAAGACCGATAAGCACAGCACGTCTAAATACAATCAACACATAATAATAAGCACACTAACCGCAGAAGAATGTCCGGCGGCGCCGAGAGTGCAATCGACAAAGGAAGAAAGACTAACAGAAGAAAAAACGTCCAAAACTTCGCCTAATAACACGGGCACATGCGCACAGTTTCCATTTCCGTAGTGTTTCAGAAAGGACTCCTCGTCGATCTCTCTATCTGAGCGCGTCCGTTTTTTCAAATGCGAGTCCAAAAACCCACCTTTCTTCTGCTTTTGCTTTCCCGCTGTGCTTTTCAGACTGTTCTTCAGAGTGTTGGTGGTTGAGAATAGGACGTCGAACCGCCGTAAGATGGCTCTTGGTGGTGGTTTGACGAAGGGGCAGTGGAAGAACATCCTTTTCAAAAGTAATCTTTCTGTAGCTGCCGGTATCGCCATGGAGGATTCCGACGATAGTTGCCGCCGACGGATTTAGTGTCGTATTTTTTTAATTTTTTATTTTATTATTATCTTTGTTTAAGCTTGTTATTACTACAACTATTCTTCAGCCTAGTCTAATTGGATTCCATTCTTTTCTATGAAAAAAAAAAAAAAAAAAAAAAAAGGTTGAGCTGAATCAAATTTGTATATCCTCAAAAAAAAAAAAAAAAAAACCAAATTTGTTTTCCTAAGGTTCAGTTTGCAAAAGATCGCATTTACATTTTATTTTTTTTTCTATGATAAGTCGATACATGATATCAGAATCATACTCTTACATTTTTCTTTTGTAAGATAAATCGATACATGATATCATACTCGTGCAGGGAAGTTTTTATGTGGTATATCCACATGCACCAAATTGACAGGTAAAAAAATTTGGACTAAACAGTTTGCATTTAGTTTAAAAACAAAAATGTCGAGATCCCGCCACATTTGTGCAATCCTCGTATGGTGGGTGCACCATATAAGGGCACTCCCAGCAGATGCCTAAATTTTATCCCTAAAATAATATAAAATAATACATATCCCTATTTTACAACATCTCAATTCAAAAACCTCTACAACAACATCCCTATCATTATCCATATAACATTTCAAATAATATTAAATAATACATATTCTACCTCACAACCCTATTTATATACATTAAATATTTATTATTTCACTCCAGCAGCATCCGTATCCCTATCCCTGTAATTTTTAACAATTAAATATGTTTAGAAGGCGATTGAATAGTGATCCCCACAAGTAGGGATCAGACTGTTCATATCCCTAAAAATAAATAGAGATAGAGACTCACTTTGTAGGAAATTATTGAGGAGAAAACTCTATTTTTATCTTCATTTTAGGGATAGAAGACCGTATATAGCTCTCTGTTGAGGAGTCTAACTTCCCACTCCCACTGCCGCATTCTCACTTCAAAGACAATACAGTAAACTCTCGATAAATGAATATCCGATAAAGTAATATCCTCACTAAGATAATAATTTCTTCCGGTCCCGACTTGGGCATGTGTACTAAAGTAATAATTTCGCTAAATAAATTAAGTAATAAAAAGAAATTGAATACAGTAAAACCTAATAAAAATATAAAATATTAAACTTACATATTTTCAAAATTTCACATTTCACTTCATATTTTCTGAAAAAAAATATGTATATAGAGTAACTTGTTTCTTCTTAGTGGTTAAACCAAATTCGATCACATCTTTAACTTTTTGTAGAGCATACGCAACTTTAGGAATATTTTGTTCATGTTGTAGCAAGTAGTTCTGTAAGGTGATAGTTGCTTGAAAGGCTTCTTTCGATGAAACATTGGGTAAAACCGAACTATCGTCCGGTTCAGGATCATTCTCATCACCATTAGACGTATTCATCACAACTTGAATAATTTCATCAGCTAGATGTAATTATTTCTTTGTAAAGTAATAAATATTAATTTATCGATAAATGAATAAATTATTCATTTATCGATAAACAAATAAACTCGTTAAAGTAATAATTTTGTTATTTTCCCTAATGGGGTTCGAACACTGGTCTCCATGAGACGTTATAGTCTAGCTCACCACTAGACCGATGCACCTTGTGCGTTAAAGTAATAATTTTGGTCGATTCTAAATGTATGAATTTATCGAGAGTTTACTGTATAGTCGTTACAATAAGTAGGAAAAAGTTTTCTAAGGGAAAGTTCTACCAACATTATATGGGAAAATATTCATACATAATTGTTTTAGGACATTTTGGTATCAAATTTGAAATGATCTTTGCGAATGTAGTATTTGATATTTCATTGAACTTTCATCTTTTTTTTTTTCCGAAACAAAATATTGTATTGATCAAGAAAGATAACATAGAGACGAGATGATGAAGTTCAAGGAGCACATCGTTGACTCAGTGAACTTCATCATCACAATAAGAAGAAAGAGGGCGTTTTATATCACATCAATCACATATGTATATATGCACTAAGTGCATTAGAATGTCCTCCTTTAAACGGAAAATACTTGTGTGGTGTCTCACCTCTCCACACGTGTAGAGCATTATGAACCACACGGTTTCATTATGTATTTAAATTTTATGGTTCTAATCGTTTCATCCGTCACTTCACCTCACAATACACTCCCCACCATGGTTCAAAGTCTCGGCCGAGTCGGAGACGACTCGGCCGAATCGACTCCGACTCGGGGCTTACCTGTACAAAGTTACAGATTCATCTCGATTTAGACATGACTCTGGAATGTATTGGTCTGACTCGGCAAAACTCGGCCGAGGCAATCTGATATCACCAGTGACTCAGCCTGAGATTTTTTTCAAATTTTTTAAATCATTTTATATTGGAGAAAACCCGTCACGCCCGAAACAATACCGATACGCGACGATACATATGACTCGGTGACGACTCGGCCGAATCGACTCCGACTCGGGGCTTACCTGTACAAAGTTACAGATTCATCTCGATTTAGACATGACTCTCGTATGTATTGGCCTGACTCGGCCGAGGCAATCCGATATCCCCAGTGACTCGGCCTAAGATTTTTTTCAAAATTTTTAAATCATTTTATATTGGAGAAAACCCGTCACGCCCGAAACAATACCGATACACGACGATACATATGACTCGGTGGTCTCCGAGTCGGTTACCGCGACCGCGACCGCGACTCTGAACCATGCTCCCCACACAAGTATTTCCTCCTAACAAACCAGCTACTGAACACACACAATCAAATAAACAAAGTTACCTATCAAAAAAATAACACTTGATCACAGAAACGGTATATTCAGTAATGACGGTCAAAATTTTAGTATCACCATATAACCCTGATTAAATTAGCCAACAACATGGCTCTCAACTCATACTTAGTAGCAGCATTATCATCCAAATTTTAATTGCAACCAGCCAACGTGGTTTTCCGCAATTCCACAATCCAATGGAGCATTTTAACGACGCTTCCTACCGCCTTGTTTCTTCTTGCCATGATTCTTCTTTTTGCCACCACCACGTTTCTTCATTCCTTTACTCCTAACCTTCAACCCATCATCACTGACTTTAGGTGCGGCAGGTCGTAATAAATGCTTGACATCAAGCACTCCTTTTCTGAAATGCCCTCCGGTTGACATCAATACCGAGTCTTCAGGTTTACGCCTCTCCACCGGCTTCTCAGAACCCCCTCCAACACGATAGCCCCCGAATTTCCCAAGAATCAAGCTCTAACAAATAGTTCTTAAAGTTATAATTTGGTTTTAAAATGCAAATCTGAACAAAAAGATAGAAAATGTGGCGCATATACCTCTTGATGCCTTTTTTGTTCCTTTTCCTTTTGATTCTTCATGGAAAACTTAGCAACACTCAACGGCATTCTTTGTTTCTTGGGAGGCTGACACAAGACAATGACATGCTCTCTAACAACTTAACTTACTGTAAAAACCAAACTACGCAAAGAAGGGATATATATATATATATATATATATATATATATATATAGCAGAGTAAGTACCTTTCCACCAAGTTCGACTACCTTCTTGTTTTCCAGTGCTTTTTTCTCTTTCCATGTCATGTGTGTGGAGCCTATAATAAAGAAATATAACAATATAAAGAAACAATTAAAAAAGGTGTCTGAGGAAGAGCATGCACTCACATAGTGCATTAAGATTGATATACTAGAATATTCACACATAAAATAGAGAATATCAGTCGTTGAGACATAATTATTAAGTAACAGGACCACATCTTGATCCCTGTTTGGAGAAGCAAAGCATGTGAACTATTACAACATATAATTGCTTGATGTCAAACTCAAACTACAACAGGATATGCGTTAAAAGGTTCTAATGGCACCCTCGTATAGTCAACAAGTTTCGAGTACCTGAAGCACAAAGTTTGTTTATCAACCAGTTTCGATATGACGAAACTTTGTCCATGTATGATACGATTCATACATGGAATGGAACTTTCCAATCTATGTTCACTTTTCAGACAAAAGGGCCAACAGATAGAACAACCTGATTAAGTTAAATACTTTTGATTGTTATGAGCTAGTAACATCAAAATGTCCAAGGGCCACGTTATCAAACGAAAAAAATTAAAACCGGACATAATATGTTGTGGATCGATTAATTTTAGAACCTAGTGATCAAAGGAGGTGTCTTGATTGTAACAATGCATGAAGATATCAAATCCAATTCACTAATTTCTTCAACCCCAGCCCACCAGACAACCCTACTCATGCACAAGAAGAAAGGAAAAAAGAAACATGTGAGAAAAAGACTGCCATTGAAATGTCTTATGTCCAAGAGCAATGCGAAAAAAATGCTGCTTAAGTTTATGAGACAGAGAGAGAAATATTACCCAAACTATAGATTTCCTTCCGAATGGACGTAATGTCCATCTTTTGTCCCCCCAACTCCATAAAGCTAGTTGATGATTCCACTCTGGTTTCCTTCTTTTTAGTCATTTTCCAACAGTTTTAGAGCTGCATCAAACAGTGGCACCATGACACAATAAAGTCAGATGAGAAATATACAAGGATTTAAAACTCAAAAGCATCAGAGGTTAGGCAAATCGATTACACATATTACATAGCATTAAAACTAAGGGAAGGGTAAACCAACCATAAAATTAACAGTCCATGCTTGTTTCTAGTTGGCATTTCATGTTCTTTTCTTTTAAGAGGCATCTTTTGCAATTTGCATTAGTTACACAAGATAATTGTAACAACAACAACTGTGCATACATATGATTACTTTACAACAACACCAAAACAAAAAAAAAATTGACGATAACAACAATAATGAAACTAATGATGGAAAGATAACCATACAAAGAATTAATTACACAGTCTACCTAATGATTAACACAGAGAAAATCCCACACATTATGGGTCATGGTGAACCTCATATGAGTTCCAGCAAGTTCCAAGTGTTGGCCAAATTGGGCAGTAAAGCTATCGATACAAGGTTACAAATTCATCTAGTATTACGAAACAGAAGCCGAATACAGATTCAACAACCCGGTAAAAATCGATTGATTTATTCCGATACAAATCAGATATGATATTTCCATACAAAAAAAAAAAAAAAAAAAAAAAAAAAATCAAAGAAGAGGACAAGTGAAATCTCAAGCACAATAGTAAGTAGAATAAGGAAAAATGATGAAGCTTGAAAATTCTTAACGAAATGAGGAGAAATTTGGCAAAATATGACAAAAAACTAGTCAGGTCGTGACTAATATTACCTTGATTCAAATAACTTCAAGCCTCTATATAATACTGCTGCTTCTTCTAACGTCTATGAAGAACGAAAAAAGTCACAGGTGGTAATAGTACTCAAACGGGAAGAGCAAGGCCAGAAAAAATATGAAGCCAGCGGCGGAGAAACAAGCGTCCCAGCGGCGGCACCACCAGGTGTGTTTCTCGTCGTCCCCTGCAGTAAGCCCTTTTGTTTTGTTTTGTTTTGTTTTGTTTTGTTTTGTTTTATGATATTATGGGTAATTTCTCTTCTTTTTCTAAGGTTCTTTTTTCTTCTTTTAAGGGTAAGACCAATTTAATTTAATAAAAATTACAACCGATAGGAGGAGAATTAAGGCAATCCGTCATTATTTTTACTTAAGAAATAACTTTGATTAACCCTATTTGCGAAAAAAAAAGTTGGATTAATAGTCTATAGTACACACATAGTGGCTATATAATCATCATACATTATATTAACAGAGAATTTATTCATTTTATGATTGTCTCGGAACTTAAATCGGAGAATTTAGTAAATTTTATTACCGGCTATATTCGTTTTACAAGAAAAAACAACAAAATTACTACTTAAAATCAAAATCATCTAATTCTTGACACAACTTCTCCGTGAATGTAAAACCATCTATGTTTGTTATTTGATTGCATTCGGATATCGGTTGAAAGCACCCGTGATTGGCATTGGGAATCTGGGATCCATCCCTTGAGGAAAAAAAATGGTGGTTTCCAAATCAGAAGCAACAATAATCAATCATTTTTAAGGCAGGGTGTTCGAGCTTGCTGCTTCTGCCATCCTAAAAACGTCTTCCTTTAAACGTAAGAGCTTTATCCATGGATGATATTGCTTTATACATCCCATTGATTTCGATTGTATGCAGAAGAAGATAATTGTTTAAATGTCTTTGCAGGAACATTTTTCGTTTTATTTGTATGGTTGTGTCCAGTAGTTGGCTGGAGGTATTCCGATGGTTGTCTGCCATTTATCCGGTTGTAGTTCTTGTACTGTTTTTATGGTGGTTTAATAAATTTCTTTCGTTTCGAAAAATAAATAAATTCGTGCTAATAAATTGTTTGATTTATATTTTGGTTTCATGTCGATTAATAGAAGAAAGAAGCAAATATGCAAAAAGAATGAAATGATCTGCTCTGCATTTCGATGAAAATTGTTGTTCTTGGGATGAAAATTTGTGTGCATACATTTATATCAAAATGTACACTTTTCCTCTTTTTTTGATTGGTTTGACTATAAAGCCAAACACACTCATCACTAACTGCAGTGTAACTATCCCCCCCTCCCCCCCTATGAAAAAGAAGTGTTACATAGGACAGTAAGATAGAAATGGATAAAATAGAGGGGACTCCCCCTCACAAAAAAAAAACAAAAACAAAAATTGATCCGCGGAGCTGTCAAAATCATCAAACCTGAACTGCCATATATATACAGCATTTACATGAAGTGCAGCTGTGATCAATCTCCGGAAAGACCAGGTTTGAGGCATCCTTAAAGACCGACCCCAAAAATCATACGGGGCAAAGCAAATGAATGCTGAAAAACCTCAGCCATCTAGTTTTGCTAAGAACTGTGTCAGGTCATATTCTTCAGTGTATTGAGAATGATCCCAAAGTTCCTCCAGCCCACCAAGAATGGCCTTGAGTCCTTTACTGCCTCCTGGCAATTTCTCCCCATGATCGTTCAAAGTTGATCTCTTTGTGATGCTAGAACTCTGTGCAATCAATCAAGTACTACGCGTAAGTAGATGGAAACATAACGAAACGACAATTAGAAAAACAAACATGAAAACCAGAGCGCTGCAGAAATTATTGAAAAGAAAGAAAAAAAAACACCTTGGAATTGACAGGGGTAAGAGATCTCTTTAGCAATTATTAGAACGGAAAATTTTATAATCTAATCGCAACTTCTTTACACAATCCACAAAGACGGAACACAAAGATTCTCACCTTTTGATTTTCTGCTGGAGTAAATAGGTCTAATAGCTGGTCAGTGTTCATCGTTTTGAGACTGGAATTATCAGCATTTATGACAGCATTAGCAACGGACACTTTAAACCTCTGGAGACTCATAACTTTCTCCTCCAAGGTGCCTCTCATTATTAGACGATGAACATTAACCACTTTGCGCTGCCCTAACCTGTGTGCCCTGTCCATTGCCTGCAAGCGCACAAGATCGGAGGATACACAATTAACTTGAGCAAACATCAAAAGGTCATCATTTTTTTAAGTAATTTTTTCCCCACGGACAACAATCAGAATAAAACTAAAGCAATTCAAATGAGGATAAAAACAATTCATTAGAATGTATCAATTGAAGAGCAAGTATATCTTTTCTTTTTTTTTTTTTGAGGAAAGAGCAAGTATATCTGATCCCAAAAAAAAAATAAACACAGTGAAGCTGATGACGACTTTCAAATTGAGAGGGGCAAGGGCTTAGGCATCGACAAATGGCTGGCAGCCCAGTAGGGGTAGAGATGCCCGAACAAGCAGAGTCACAAGAGGACACGAATGAATTTTCTGAACTATGGGTTTCCATTTTCCCAAAAAGTGTAAGATATATAAGTGAGCAAGTGAACAGCTAAAGGTAGAAGCAGGCAACGACATCGAGGAATGTCTACAACAACAATAATACTAGTAGAGCCTTTTTGCCATTAGTTAGGGTCTAGTCTAAAGCAAAGATGATTGGCTCAGCAACCCAATAATAAAGCAATCACTGGATAAAGTGATAGTATATGCAATAGCTTTTTAAATGGAGTTCACCTACAGCAGAGGGTGGGGGTGGGTGTCCCTAATTGTCTTTTCACTTTCTTTCCAGCATGCCTATGCCGCACAGAGAGAAGGTCTAAGTTAATTGGTTATCCTTCTTTTTTGGCAGACCAATAACATCCTAAAAGAATCACTCGTTTGTTAAACCTACAGCTTACGCTAGTGAGCTAAATCTAGTATCTAATATAGATTATGAATCCAAGGTGAGTTGAGCCTCTTGTTCACCCTTGCAATTATTCCAGAAGAGTCTGGTTTGAGTTCCAAAGATCTTTACGTATGATCAGAAACCCATAATGTAGAAATTAGGAAGATAGAAGAAAGAGAGAAGAGAATATTATTCTTCTTATTACAAAAGAGCTTAAGCAGCTAAGTATATAAAGACAATTACAAGTAGTGGGAGACAAGTACTTAAATGCTAGGTGGCTAATAAATAGGTTTAAGGCTAAACGGCTAACTAAAGCACTAGATGATTAACTACAAAATACTACAACTTTATAATATATTTGTAATAAATGTATTTACAATAAGATTAATTTAAATAGCATAAACATGCCTCTGCTGAGTAATATTCAGCATACTTGTAATACTTCAGCAGACTTGTAATACTTCAGCAGAGTTGTTACCCTGCTGACTTACCATCAGCAATACTCCTCCTCAAGCTGGTTTATATATGTCTAATAAACCAAACTTGCCACGGAATTGTTGGAATGGGCCCTAGGTATACCTTTTGTAAATACATCAGCAACTTGTTGTTTGGTGTTGATGTAGGTTAGGTAGATGCTGCCATCTTCTTGTTTTTCTTTGATAAATTGTCTGTCAATCTCTATATGTTTAGTCCTATCATGTTGGACTGGATTGTTAGAGATTTCAATAGCAGATTTACTATCACTGAACAGATTTACAGGGCTTGAGTAGGAAATCTTTAATTCTTTCATGATTCTTTGGATCCACAGTAGCTAACACATTCCTAAGGCAATTGCCCTAAACTCTGCTTCTGCAGAACTTCTTGCAACAACAGATTGTTTTTTACTCCTCCATGACACCATATTCCCAAACAGATAGATGCACCACCCAGAAGTAGATCTTTTGTCCGTGGCTGAACCAGCCCAATCAGCATCAACATAGCCTTCAATCTTGGATGTTCCTTGTGACTTGAACAGGATACCCTTGCCTGGACTTCCTTTTAGAAATTTCAGTAGTCTTATAGCTCCATCAATGTGAATTTGTTTGGGGGAGTGCATAAACTGGCTCAGTTGGCTGACAACAAATGATA
Source organism: Gentiana macrophylla (assembly GCA_026214975.1). NCBI lineage: Eukaryota > Viridiplantae > Streptophyta > Magnoliopsida > Gentianales > Gentianaceae > Gentiana > Gentiana macrophylla. Next base: position 103,236,455 of record CM047807.1, read on the forward strand.
TGTCAGGTCTTGTATGGGATAAGTATATTAGTCTTCCCATTAATCTTTGAAAGTTCTCTTGATTTACAGGAGCACCATCTTCATCTTTTCCAAACTTGACTGTATTATCCACTGGGGTATCAACTGGTTTGCACCCCAGCAGCCCATACTCTTTGAGCAGATCCATAGTGTACTTCCTTTGTGTAAGGAGGATGCCTTCCCTGGATCTGGCAACCTCTATTCCTAAGAAATACTTAGTGGTCCAAGATCTTTGATTTCAAACTCAGTTTTCAGAAGCTGCTTGAGAGTAACAATATCACAACTGGAGTTTCCAGTGATGACAATGTCATCAACATAAACAATGTAGAACAGAGTGTGATCACTATGCCCTTGAGCATATCCTCCTTTTTTCATAACTTTAGAGAATCTGTCAAACCATGCTCTGGGAGATTGTTTAAGTCCATATAAGGACTTATGCAATCTACACACATGGTTAGGTTTAACAACAATAATGATTCTCACAGTGTTAAGTCTGGCCACTGGGCAAATGTTTCATGAAAATCAACACCATAGGTTTGTGTATATCCTTTGGCAACCAATCTGGCTTTGTGCCTATTGATTGTGCCATCAGGGTTGTGCTTTACACCCTTTGTAGGTGTTTTAAAGCCAAGGATTTTAGATGGCATTCTGTTTATAAGGAAAGCTGCTGTGAGGACAGCTTCTCCCCAATAATTAGCAAGCACATCATAAGAAAACAAGAGAGTTCTTGTGACTTCTAAAAGATGTCTATTTTTCTCCTCTGCCACACCATTTTGTTGTGGAGTGTTGGGGCAAGAGGTTTGATGGCCAATGCCTTTATCAGTTAAAAAAGGTCCAAGACAGGAGCAAATACTCAGTTCCATTATCAGATCTAAGTATTTGGATTCTTGTTTGGAACCGAGTTTCAATCATTTTGTAAAAGTTCTCAAAGATTAGACTAACTTCTGATTTGTGTTTCATAAGATAGACCCAACTCACTCTAGTATGGTCATTTATGAAGGTCACAAACCATTTTTTGTGTGTGAGGTTAGGGTTTTGAGAAGGACCCCACACATCTGTGTGAATGAGTTTAAAAGGTACAGACTCTTTATAGGTAACAGCTTTGAAAATATTTCTAGAATGCTTTGAAAGTTCACAAAACTCACATTTTAAGTCATCAACTTTTACATTAACAAATAAGGTAGGGTACATCCTTTTTAAATACTGATAATTAGGATGTCCTAATCTTAAGTGCAACATTCTGATTTTGGTACATTTAGGGGAATCAGGGGAAACTCTCAAACCCTCAACAGTCTTTATTTTCTTGCCATGAAAGAGGTAGAGACCTTCCATCTTCTTAGCACTGTCAATCCTCTCCAAAGATGCCATGTCCTGAAACTCACAATGATCAGGATGGAAGTTAACAATGCATTTTTTGTCCTTGCAAAATTGACTGACGGAAAAAAGATTACAGTCCAATTTTGCAACATATAACACAGATGTGAGAGTAAGATGATTATCAAGTGTGATAGTGCCTTTTCCTTCAACTTTAGGAAACAAGAGCCATCAGCAATTTTAACAAAGTGTGGGTGAGTGATTTTGTGAAAAAGAGTCAAATAAGGAGAAGTCACCTGTCATATGACTTCATGCACCTGAATCTAGAATCCAGGTGTTCTTACCATTCTGAGCTGATGCACCAACAGAGGTATCAGCAGCAGGTTGTGGTATCATTTTGTCAAAGAGTTGATTCAGAGCCTCCATTTGTTCCTTTGAGAAGAGGTTTGGCTGTTTCATGGCATTGTATGCTTTTTTTGATCAGTCCAGTTGCCTTCACTTTTGTTGGTTTGTTTCTTTTGCAAATGAGGAGGCTTGCCATGGAGGTTCCGACATGAGTCTTTGGTATGACCCTTCTTTTTGCAGTGGTCATACTGTAGGTTGCCTTTCTGATCATTCCTTTTGTAGAAGTTCTTGTTGTGTCCTCCCAGAAAAGCAGAGTCACCATTCCCAGCAACCAGAGCAGAATGGTCTCCTCCTGAAGTGGGGAGTAGACCTCCCATGACACCCTTATTGCTTTCCTCCTTTCTGAGAGTAGCAAAGGCTTCTAGTACAGAAGGGAGGGGAACCTGTGCAAGGATCCTTTCCCTAGCTGCTTCAAAGATTGGGTTAAGGCCACTAAGGAAGTCAAAAACCCTTTCTTTTTCAATCAGTTTTTGAAATTTGCCTGCATCTCCAATGCAGTCCCATTCAGTTAGGGTTAACTGGTCATATTCTTGCCACTGCTTCGTGAGAGAATTGAAGTACCTAGTTACATCAAGGGACCCTGTTTGGTGTTTTTCAGAGTGTTTCTGACACCAAAAGCTTGAGCGAAATTCCCTTGATCAGAGTAAGAGTGTGCAAGATTATCCCAAATAGCTTTTGCAGATGGATAGAATAGGTGAACCCGGTTTATCTCATCTTCCATTGAGTTGAGCAGCCACCCAGTGATGATAGTTTCCCAAACTTCATGGGCCTCTTCGTCAGTTTTGTCTGGAATTTTGACAATTCCAGTGAGATATCCCAGTTTCCTCCTTCCGGTGATAAAGATTTTAACTGACTGTCATTGCAGGTAGTTTGATCCTCCTTTGAGTTTTACATTGGTGATTTGGAGAGTAGGATTATCTAATCCACTCATTTGTTTGGAAGAATTTTTAGAAGTTACTTCGGAGGTCGTTTCATATTCCGACATTTTGAGGAGAAAGAAAGGATGGAAGAAGAGGAACGGTTACAGATAGGCTCTGATACCCATGTAGAAATTAGGAAGATAGAAGAAAGAGAGAAGAGAATATTATTCTTCTTATTACAAAAGAGCTTAAGCAGCTAAGTATATAAAGACAATTACATGTAGTGGGAGACAAGTACTTAAATGCTAGGTGGCTAATAAATAGGTAGTTGGGGATAAAGGTATTAAGGCTAAACGGCTAACTAAAGCACTAGATGATTAACTACAAAATACTACAACTTTATAATATAGTTGTAATAAATGTATTTACAATAAGATTAATTTAAATAGCATAAACATGCCTCTGCCGAGTAATATTCAGCATACTTGTAATACTTCAGCAGACTTGTATTACTTTAGCAGACTTGTTATATTCAGCAGAGTAGTTACTCTGCTGACTTACCATCAGCAATACATACAATGGAGGTTTTGGAATGGGTATTTGATGACAAACAGCAGCTACAATACATGGAATTATGGATTATGACATGACGGAAATATCAGTATGTGTTCTTACCAATTAAATGGTCCAATGCATAAAGCTCAATACCTAATCTCCAATATTAAACTGTTAGCCAACTTACAAAGGGTTCGGGGTGAACGGGACAAATTGAAAATTTGTTCCCCTACACAGGGTTTCCGGGAAAAGGCTGGGCCATTTAAGTTTTTTGCACGCAGCATTCCCTTATATTTGTTGTTATAAGAGACTGTTTCTACGGGTTTAACCAATTAATGAAATGATGCTAATTCACAACTGTTAAAAGGAAGAAACCTTTTTTTAATTAAGGCTTCGATATATTATTCATAGACTGGAATGAGGTATTTATACAATTAGACTTAGGAGTCTTGACTAGTTAGGTCTCTAGGTATGAATGAGATCCTAACAGAATCAGAAAATAAATATAAGAGTAAATGCCTCATATTACGGCTACAATCAAAAATAATAAACAATAAAATCCCCACAAATCATGGCAACAAATCATGGCAATTAATGACATCCTGGCAGAAGATCTTTTCTCAACACTCCCCCTCAAGTTGGGGAAAAGATATCTATCAGACCCAACTTGCTCACAAAGTATTCAAACTGTCTTCTTGCCAGTGCTTTAGTTAGGCCATCTGCAATTTGCTGTGTAGATGGAAGAAAGGGCACACAGAACAATCCACTCTCCAACTTTTCCTTAATAAAGTGCCTATCTATTTCCACATGCTTGGTCCCGTCATGTTGCACAGATCATTAGCAATGTCAATGGTGACTTGTTGTCACAATATAGTCTTATAGGGCGAGATATCTCTGCTCCAATGTTCTCCATAACTGCTTTGATCCACAGTGCCTTCACACATTCCCAAGCCCTCGAACTCGCTTGGCCAGCACTTCTTGCTACAACAGCTTGCTTTTGCTTCTCCAAGTAACTAGATTCCCATACATAGGTACAATACCTGTTATGGACCTCCTTTCCTTGGTACAGTTCCCGAATGCATCATCATACACAACAACATTCCTACTTTCACACTTCTTGAAGTATAGCCCTTTTCCTCTGGTGTGGTTTTAGATACCTCAACAGTCCTCTAAATTGCCTCCATGTGGGTCTCATTTGGTGAGTGCATAAACCGCTCAAGGTAATCTTCAGCATAGGATACATCCGGCCTTGTATATGCCGTATATCAACTTGCCAACTAGTCTTTGATAGCTTCCCACATCTACAGTTTCACCTTTAGCACTTCCTGACTTCAAATTGCACTCCATTGGTGTGTTTTGCTTGGTCTAGCACCTTCCAATATTTGTTTCATTCAAGAGGTCTAGGGTGTAGTTTCTTTGAGTTAGTACCAACCCCCAGAGGACCTAGCTACCTCCATTCCCGAAAGTGTCTTAGTTGCCCCGGATCCCTTGATCTCAAATTCATTGCAAGTTGTTTCTTCACACCTGTTATTTCCTCCTCATCATTCCCAGTGAGGATGATATCATCCACATACACAATCGTGAGCAATCACCTGCCTTTTCCAAATTTCTCTTTATGAACAAAGTATGGTCTCGACCTCCCTTGTACAAACCCTATCCTTTTCATGAACTTCATAAACCTGTCAAACCATGCTTGGTGAGTTTGCACACCTTGTTTCCAAATTCTTTATTGAATCCTGGGGGAGGATCTATATATACTTCTTCCTTCAATTCTCCATGAAGGAAGGCATTCTTTACATCCAGTTGCATGAGTGGCCAATCTAGGTTTACTGCCACAGATAACAAAATCCTGATTGTGTTGAGCTTAGCAACAGGAGAGAAAGTCTCTGAGTAGTCGATCCCATGAGTTTGAGAGTATCCCTTGGCCACCAACCTGGCCTTGTGTCTCTCAATGCTGCCATCAGCGTTATATTTCACTACAAACACCCATTTGCACCCCACTGTTTTCCTACCTTCTGGCAAGGATACAGTTTCCCAGGTCCCATTCTTCCTCAGTGCCCTCATTTCTTCAAGAACTGCTTCCCTCCACTCAGGTACCATAAGAGCTTCATTAACATCTTTGGGTATGGTGGTGGATGACACACTAGTAGTGAAGGCTTTGAAGGATGGTGATAGACTGGCATAGGACAAGTATTTGGAGATGGGGTGTTTTGTACAGGCTCTGGTTGGTTTTCTAATGGCTATGGGAACATCAAGGAGCATTTTTTCTGCTTTTGTTCTGGGAGAGTCAGGTTTTGTTGTAGGAATTTGTGAGGTTGATTCTGTTTCACTGTCTGATGCAACCTCTGTGTGTTCTGATCCTTCCTCAAGATGGTTGTCCATATCAGTGACAGGATCAGGAGCTGATAATTGTGTGGACTCATTGTTGGACTTATCTGCCTTTGTAGGATACTTCCTCACATAAGTTTTGCCTTGGAATGGTCTTTCCTTGAGAGGTTCTATGGGATCAATGTTTCTGATCTCATTTTGATGGCAGTTTTCCCCACAATTGTCCATTTGTTCACCAGAATCAGGTTCTAGGTTATGCCCTGCACTCTTAATTTCTAAAAATCATAGGATTCTTCAAGATGTCATCCTGACACACGATACTCTTTATCGATTAACACTTGTATTCCTAGTCTCCCCTCAAATTGAACCTTGTCAAAAACATTTTTCTTCAACAAAAGTGACATCCATGGTGACTATAAACTTTCCAAGTAATGTGTGTCAAGACACTTGTAACCTTTTTGTGTGGGAGAATATCCCAGAAAACAACACTTTTTTGACCTAGGTTCTAATTTCCCTTGGTTATAAGTGTGGACATATACTGTGCATCCAAAAATCTTTAAAGGTAGTTTGCCTACTAGCTTTGTTTCTGGAAAAACACTTTGAAACAGATTGATAGGTGTTTGAAAGCTCAAAACCCTAGATGGAAGTCTGTTGATAAGGTATGTGGCAGTCAGGACACTCTCTCCCCAGAATGTCTTTGGGCATTTTGAGGTAAACAAGAGTGCTCTGGCCACTTCCAACAAGTGTCTGTTTTTCCTTTCTGCAACTCCATTTTGTTGTGGAGTTTTGACACATGAACTTTGGTGTATTATACCTTTTCAATCAGAAATCCATCTAAGTACTGGTTGAAATACTGTTCCATTATCACTCCTTACAATCAATTTGTGTATGGAATTGAGTTTTTACCATTTCAAAGAATCTTTTAAAAATCATTTCTACTTCTGATTTGTCTTTCATTAAATACACCCAAGTTAAACGTGTGTGGTCATCTATAAGTGTGATGAACCACCTTTTTCCATTAAAGGTGCTTACTTGAGATGGCTCTACACATCACTATGAATCATAGTGAATGGTTTTGAGGGGACATAGGGTTGAGCAGGGTATGGTTGTCAGTCCTGCTTTTTGCAAGGATACAAACTTCACACTGAAAATTCAAATCTTTATTGCTGACAAAATGTTCAGAAACAACTTTTCATGTAATTAAAACTAGGGTGTCCTAATCTCTTATGCATGACTAGGATCTTATTCTGGTGTGATTGGACAATTGTGTGGTAACCTCCTCTCATAAGGCTCTTCTTATGTGGTTCAGTTCCAGATTCCAGCACATATAGGCCACCAGTGAGCTTACACTTGCCAATCATCTTCCCCAATACCTTGTCCTGAAATAGACAACCATCCTTAGAAAACATAGCCTCACGCTTTGATCAAGAGCTAGTTTCCTATTGACAATAAATTACATGCTAGTTTAGGAACATAAGGACATTTTTAGGATTATGTCTTTTGATATATAGATGGATCCCTTCCAAAGAATAGTGGAAAAAGAGCCATCACCTGATCTGATTTTATGGTTTCTGGACACGGGTTATAGTTTAAAAATAGTTCGAGGATCCAGTCATGTGGTCGATTGCCCCGAGTCAACTATCCACTCGTGTTTGTGGACTGATTCCTAACAAAGAAAGGGAGAAATGGTTACCCGACTCGACAAAGGAGCGAGTTTGGTTTCTTTGTCATGAGAGTTGTGAATTTAGAAGCTTACTCAATTGTTCTAGTGGGTCCTGAGTGAATGGGAGGAGCCTACAGCAGATGTGGCACGAATCGAAGACACCTGGTTAGCCTTTCCTTGCTCGAGACTGGTCCCTTGCTTCTCCAGGTTTGGCTTTCCATGTATGCCCCAACATATGTCCTTAGTGTGTCCGATCTTCTCTGCAATGTTCACATTCAAGTTTCGCTTTTCCATTCTCCTTGTTGAATCTGATCTACTTGCCACCATTGCGAGATCCTTCCATTTCGGTTTGTGGAGGCTCAGACATCACTTTCCTTCTTGATTCTTCCCTTCTAACTTCAGAGAAAGTTTCTCTAAGGGATGGTAGGGGGTTCCTTCCAAGGATTCTGCCTCTGACTTCATCCAGATCAGAGTTCAAACCTGCCAGGAATGAGTATACCCTTTCATTTTCTTCTCTTTTGTGAAATTTCACACAGTCAGCAGTACACTCCCATTTATCCTCATGGCATAGATCCAGTTCTTGCCAGAGGGACACAATGTCATTATAGTATGATGTAACATTCCTGTCCCCCTGCTTGAGGCTCCACAGTTTGGTTTTGATCTCATATATTTGAGATGAATTCTCCAAATCCGAGTACATTTCTTTTCTCAGCATCCCGTATATCCTTGGTGATTTCAAGAACATGTGTGGTTTGGCAATGGTCAACTCCATACAGCTTTATAAGCCGTGCCCTTACCATTGAGTCCTCGATTTCCAAGTCTTGAACCTTGGATCGGTTTAGTGGTGTGACCTCATCTCCAGTCAAATATCCCAATTTTCCTTTCCATCAATGGTGAGTGTGACGATCAGTGCTCACTGAGGGTAATTCTTGCCATCTAGTTTTCTGGCAGGAAGTAGGATTGGACCCGAATTTTTTGAATGGTCATCGCTGGAGAGGAGTTGTGTCTCTATTCCAGTTGATGATCCATCGGAGATGGTGCCCCCAGAGCTAGAGGTCCTTTCTCCGGTGAAAGCTGCCCGATAGTTCATCGGAATTATGTGCGGAAAAACGTTTTTGTGTGGGATGGCTCTGATACCATGTTAAAAGGAAGAAACCTTTTTTTAATTAAGGCTTCGATATATTATTCATAGACTGGAATGAGGTATTTATACAATTAGACTTAGGAGTCTTGACTAGTTAGGTCTCTAGGTATGAATGAGATCCTAACAGAATCAGAAAATAAATATAAAAGTAAATGCCTCATATTACGGCTACAATCAAAAATAATAAACAATAAAATCCCCACAAATCATGGCAACAAATCATGGCAATTAATGACATCCTGGCAGAAGATCTTTTCTCAACAACAACTAAAGAAGAACAATCCAAACAGAATTTATTCATACTCAGGTAGTCAGGTAACAAGTTCACTGGGCCTTGAACAATCAGAATAAATCCTTGACCCAAATTCAGAACTTTACAGTAAAATAGGAAAAGTTGTAATTATAAAGCACCTGATGATCACGCATTGGATTCCAATCATGTTCCATAAAAACAAGAGTATCGGCTGATGTCAAGTTCAACCCTAGCCCGCCGACTGCAAAAAAATGAGTACTTTTTAGAATGAACTTACTTCAAATCAAAATCTAGATAAATAAATTATATTGTTGAAGTATATAACATGTTAATTATCTACCTCCTCATAAGCTTAAGCTTTTTGGAGAGATGGGTAAATGAACATGGTATCAAAGCCACTCAATTATATTGTGCAAGGGTTGGGCTCTTTGTTATAGGCCCACACTTGAGGGGGCTGTTGAAGTTATCCCACATTGGGCACTTGCTATTGTGTCACCCACCATATTAACAGATGGACTTCCCTCACCACATAACCTAGGTTTTAAGTATGAGGGCCGTCCTCTTATATGTTATTGGGCTAGATTTTCAACATGGTATCAGAGCAGGAGGTCACGGGTCCAAACTTCTCTACAAACATTGTCTTCCAATAAAAAATTATATTGTTTCAAGTGTTGACTTCTCTTAGCCTTATTATAGGACCACACTTGAGGGGGTGTGTTGAAGTACATACCATGTGTTGTAAGCAGCAGCACATCAATGGTAGGGTCTGAATTGAAGGCTTTCACAATTTCAAAACGCTTTTCTGAAGGGACAGAGCCATCCAACCGCAAGTAGGTAACACTGTTCAACCAAGCTCTAGACATTAGTCAACTGGGATGCTTAAACACATGCTCATTAATATACCAATATGGTGCAAATCCAGGAAATGAAACTAGAATTTTTGCCCTGTGAATGTTTTGATGTTGAATTGCAAGAAAGAAGAGGAAAAAGCACTATTGGACAACTAAACTAGAACAGTCGTTCAATAATGATGCGAAACGTTCAAAACTCATTGAAGATAAGCAAATGCTAATTATTGATTGATCAAAATACTTGTTTAGATGTTTTACAGCCAGGAAAGAATAATTATCGACAGGTAGTCTAATTCAAGAATGATGTCAGGCCTTACGACTTCAAGCCAAAAAACAATGTTGAGTCATGATTTGCTAAAAGCTCCTACATATTCTTGTTCCATATATACTGATTGGGTATGGGAGTCAACTACTTTCATCAATTAGATGGTGTGAACACTATGCAGTAGAAAAATTATTTTTGTGCAAACGATGAAGAGGACTTAGTTTTCATACGCGTTTCCTTTTACCTTTTCCTTGTTGGGGCCTTTTCCTGTACATTTGGGTTTTGAAAAAGAGGTTCACAATATATCAAAAACTAGCCATGCCTAAAATCTAGCCAAATGACAAGCAGAGCCACGACTAACTGACCCCACCCAAATTGGAATATGGATTCTCATTCAAGCTCAGCAAGGTCGAGACAGTAAAAGGAAGGCAGTTAGTACTGATGTGTAAAGTTTACTTGCAAGACTAGTTATTAATAATTTAAAAATTATAAATTATCCTCCTTAACAGCTAACACCTATAACGTAGGAGGCGTTTATAAAGGTATTCATACAAAAATCATGTGGTCAAGTCGTAATGCCTTCCTTTGATAAAAGTTTGTGCATGTCTTGGAACCACCAGTAAAATTTGTGATTGGTCACCCTTATTGGCAGATGCTTTGTGTTTAATCGTGGTCCAAAATAAGAGCTTAAGCTTTTGGCCTCATGTGCTATTTATTAGTAGTTGAACCAATGTATATAGACGGGAATACAGAGGTATATATACATGGGAAATTATAGCAAATATCCATTACTCAAGAATCAATATATATAGGGAGAGAAAAGGCTTACCTTTTCATATGAGCATGAAACAAGTCTCTCTCGATTATGTCCAGAAAGGCCTACATTGAGTAGCTTCAATTACACACCAGAAGAATATAAACAGTTTTCTGTTAACAAGGTACTCATAAAAGTAATCTAGCAAAAATTACTTTATGTTGAGCAAATATCAGAACCCTGTGCTGTCCTATGCCAACAATTCCATCAGAAATAGATGAGGCCTCAGCGCCTATTCCGCATTCTTCCAAAATTTCCCTAAGGGCAATCAATTTAGGAGAGTGGCTGAGATCATGGAGTTCAGAGATTATATTCTCTGTCCCAGGGAATAGTTCTGATATCATCGGGGATAGTGATTCAGGTATTTTATCGCCAACCACGAGCAATGGGTGACTGCAGAGCTTTAGCAAGTATTGAAGAGCCTGAAAGCAACAAATCAACCCATGGATTAGAAAAAATGACAGAACCGGGAGGTTAAAATACTTCTCAGCATACCTGGAAAACATGAGATGAAGCTTTTGGGGATGCGCTTTCTTCTCTTACACCTGATTCATTCAGTTTGACTATACTAGAGATTTCTTGTTTGACATTTGAAACAGAAAACTGTTCATACAGTTTCAGCTGAACAAGGCTCAGGTTACAGTATCTATCTTGAATTATTTTTTCTGGAAGATCAGACAAGACTTCTCCTTTTGTTCGGCGTAGTAAGAAAGGCATAACCTGTTAAATTAGAAATCACTCAGCTAAAAGATTCCTGTAATATAGCCCAGAAGCCTACAGCGAAAATGTGTGTGTGTGTGTGGGGGGAGACAGTTGAAAGTGCAGCACCTGCTTATGCAATGCCTCCATTGCAAGAGCACCTCCTTCAGCATCCTTCGCTGAACATTTAGGATCCCTGGCAGCTAGTAATGGCTTACCATATGTGGCTTGGAACTATATACACCAACGTATGCAATAACAGTTAGAAATTCGAGCAACATGAGTCTTACAACTGCAAATAATATGTTTCTCCAAGTAAGAAGTTGGCAAAAATATCGTCTCAAATACTGAAGCTAGTGAAATATTTGCAGCCTGTAATACAAGTGTGAAAGATAAATCTTGTATTGTCAGACATAAACAATATCAATCAAAAGAAAATGGAGAGCCTAAACGATTCAGCTCCCACTGTTACTTTTTTAACTAGAAAAATTTGTCATTCAAGAAAGAAGCAAAAACATAACTTACATAGTAATGAGGGTACATAGATATTCCCCAAATCCCTTCAATCATTGAAAATATCCTAGGAGGACATAAGTAAGCAGCCAAGAGAATTACCTAGCACTAATTACATAAATGTATAATCTTAGGCCAATTAGCTCCTTCATTAGCTATATCAATTTTAAGCATAATGATGATAAATCCTTTTTTCTTCCAGGATGAAAAATGAAAAAATGCAATGTGGCATCAATCAGTATAACATGTTTTAAGAAGACTGAAGAAAGAGGTGGTAAGGTTTAGGCTGATGCTGATTAGGCTTGATCAGTATTAGAGAGGAGGTCGACATCTAGATATTGTACCTATGTTTGAGGGGACCTAGTCACCTGAATAAGTAACAAGCCTCGAGAGTAGTGCTGAGGCTGAGTTTCGTGACATGCCACTTGGTGTATGCGAAGGAATTCGGCTTAACAAGATCCTGAGAGAATTAAAGCTTCATATTTCTAGTCCTATCAGATTGATGCGTTACAACTTATCAGCCATAAGCACTGTAGAGAATCATGTGAATCATGACAGGACCAAACATGTAGAACATGTAGAAATTGATCGATATTTTATCAGACAAATGATTGAATGATTGATGAGAAGATAATCTCACTTGAATATAGCTCAACCAACATCAGATTGCTGATGTTCTTACTTAGGTAACTAGAATCAATTGTTTTCAAGATCTAAGCTCCAAGTTACGTTGCTTCAACATCTACGTCTACAAGCGCATAATTTACAAATTAAATCTTATTCGATTAATGTATATGTAGGTATAAATTTTTGTTTTGTGTTTATGCAATGTATTAAATATGTTGTTGGTAGACTCGCTCATATGCTGTTTCTTGTATGCTGCTAAGCTATTGGTAACTGTTTATTTATGAGGTAGGTAAAAGTAGTGTATTTACTCAGATCTATTTTATCAATAATAATAAAACAAGATTGAAACTACTTCCCTGATGATTCAAACAAGGCAAAGACGACAGCTTCCTAGATAGCTCAAACTACTTCATTCTTTTAACAAGAAAACATTTTAAGTGCTGTTTAAGGAAAGCAGAAACAAGAGGCCATTAAGGGAATGGCTTTCTTTAACCATGACTTTGCTAACATCAGACTTTTGTAACCTTGTCTCTAGTGATTACACAGGAAGATCTTCGGCAACAGGATATCTAACCATGCAGACATTAAAAGGAAAGCGAAGAGAAACAAGAAGCCTCTTAGGTGACGTACAACTTACTTGTCTTTCGGTTCCCAGAAATCCAGGCATTAGAAAGTCAAATAAAGACCACAGATCCAGCACGTTGTTCTGCAAGTAAGAGATAGGTCATAGGTTAAGCAAAGACAAACTTCAGTGAACACAAGACCAAAGCCTACCCAACAACGAACCTGAATTGGTGTTCCACTTAATATGAGGCGATGCTTGGCTTTTAATTGTTTCACAGCAACAGTAACTTTGGACTTTGCATTTTTTATTATGTGTCCTTCATCCAAGATACAGTAATTCCAGAAAAGTTCTCTAAGATGGTCAATATCTTTACGAACAACATCATATGACGTTATAATTACACTGTACTTATTAAATAAAGGCCGCAGGGAGCAGCGGTCTTGGGCAGAACCAACATACTGAAGTGTAGATAATAAAGAAGTGTCAATGAATTTCTCTATTTCATACTCCCAGTGTCCGACAAGGGTCGACGGACATATTATTAATGATGGAGGAATAATATTAATCTTGTCTGCAGCAGCATCCTCAGCAACAGCAGACGCCACAATTGCGGATGCTTGAAGAGTCTTACCAAGGCCCATATCATCACACAAAATGCCATGAAGGTTAAAGCGCTTTAGAAATGCCAACCAGTTTATACCTTCTTGTTGATACCTAATAGGAGACACATCGAAATAACTGCTAGTCATCAAAGGGGAAGGATACTACGTTACCATCACAATTAACTTGTCAATTCACCAGCTTTTAAATAAAGGATATTATGGGCACTATTAAATTGGTTCAAGCACCACCTAAATTAGTACATCACATTTTTCACGATTAATTTTCAAGAAAAAAAAAAGCAACCCCCACAGGAGTGTTTCCTAACTTTGATAAACTCAACAAGGTCACCCACCCCAAATAAAAAGAAAAAAGACAAATCAACAGCTACAAGGTATGCTAAAGAGTAAATACGACAAAGCAAAAACATAACTGAGGAAAAAGGAAAGGGTGGCAGGGATCACTAACTGATAAGGAGTTGGCCTGAACACTTTTCCAATCAAATAACAGTTAGAAAATAGACAAGGAGACCCCTGAATATGACTACTTGTACCATATATAAGACAAATCAACCACCACAGAGAATCTAGCTACCATTTTTTGGACATTTATCCACCCACTTTACGGTGCAACTCCAGTAAGGCAACTTTACTGCTTTCTTGCCTCTCAAGTAGTACTTTTGAGCTCAATAAAACATATTTCTGAAAGCTCTAACAATAAAGATTATCTCACACACAACAAATGATTAAGCAGTAGAGAAACCCCTGCTTCACTTGAATACTACCATAATCAACCAATATTTGAAAGAAAAAAAATTAAAAAAAAAAATTTAAAAAAACATTTAGTACAAGTCAACCAAAAGTCATGAAAAATTGGGACTATAAGTCGTGAAAAAATGGGACTATAAAGGCTAGTTTGCCTACATCTCTAATTTCAATGAGTCCAGAGACAGATAAAAGATATGCAAGCTGCCACGGTGATATGTTTTGGTTTTAGAGGAAAGAGACAAGAAGAAGAGAGATTCAATTGCAAGTTCAACAAATTAAACACCCTTAAACATATTCTAGTCAAACATTATCTCAACGACTGACAGTAATAAAAATCTGACAATTCATGCAAATAGGTAAAGGTTTTTCAAAGACTTGGTAAAGCTCAAGAACACAACAACGCTAAATAATCCAGAGACATTTGTCTAACCTTCTTAGAGATACTTTCAGGTCAGTGGCAAGCTTGTAATCATCAATATGAGAATTGTCAACAAGTTGCTCTAAGAACTGTGTGTCTTCTTTAGTCCTAGATAAGCGTTCACTGAGACCACCAGGAAGGGAAACACCGCGTGCCAGTGGAAGAAGAGGTACAAGGGTAGCAAAACTCTGTGTCACACTCTGTCTAACTGAATGGTCAGAATCACTCATGCATCTCAAAAGGGGAACTACCAACAAAGGAGCATAAGGAACCAGTTCCACACCAAGTCCCTGAACTAGCAAGCTAATAAGCATACCAGATCCTTGTCTGGCATGTACTGACATCATGTCACCTAACATAGGAACAACATTTTCAATCACGGGAATCATAACATCCCCTGTCATTGATTTCGCCATCGTCACTATACACCTTGACGCAGCAAGTCTAACAGCAATATGAGAGTGACGAACACATCTGAAAATGCATGGTTGAAGAACAAGAAATTTCGGCCTCAAAGACTCACCCACTAGCGGAGCAAGAGAACGGACCACCTACAATGCAAAGAAAGGAAAATCATGGTAAAGAGTATGCTTTTCAACTTTTTCTTTTCATTAATTAAAAGATCCATGAAGACATATCAAAGACGGCAATCCTACCCAAACAATAATCCTTTCAAACTGCTCTAAGGGGTCAGAGGCACATTACATTCCAAGACAAAACATAATGTCTCGTTTATGTTTTAATCGTTGGTGTTCATTGTCCCCCTAGTGTTCCATTAAAAAATTATATGAGGTTAGGGTAGGTTCTCTTCCTACCCTTCCTTCTCTCCTCAGTTTTAGCTGATGTGGATGAAGAGAAGGTATCAAGCTCTTCCTCAAACTCCTAGGAGTGCCCTTCTTCCTCTAGTTGTTTCAAGTTCCATATCTGACTACTTGTTTTCAAATTCCAAAATATGATTCTTATATTGAGATTTAATTTCATAAAAAATCTAAGTGCATATCCTGTAAATAATAAATATGGAAGTCTGAGAGAAATGCTCGAGTCTTTCATCTCAAGTATCAGCCTATATATACAACAGAAGAGATCAATTATGATCCCGGGAATAAGGATGTAATAACTAGGATTTAAAACTATTTAAGGAAACAACTGTTTAGTTATGCTACTCCCTGATTCTAGTAGTCGACAATAAATACAAAGAATGCAAAGAAAAGATCTCAATCAATCCCTAAGAATCCCAGACTAATTACATATTTTCCAGAGATCCTACATTAGTAGAACCCACAACACTTCTTAATTGTGCACCGAAAATTCTGCTCTGGTGGGTGGGAGAAAAGCAGGAAACTATATTTCAAGAAAAATGAGGCAGATGATTGTTTCTTTCAAATTAATAAGTCCAAACTTCATAGATATAATGCTACAAGATCTACGTAAACATCATCAATTACAAAATTGAGACTTTCGACATGGTATAGTCAAGAATCTTAATAAATAAAAGCCTATAAAGACAGGTATAATATATTTGGGGATCCTTAACTTTGAAAATAAAAGCATCACAAAACATATGAGCAAAAATACACTTTAACAATAGCAACATGTAAAATCTTAATGCTTTACCTGAATATTATTTATCAGGGTTTGAGGATCGTTAATAGAATCAAGGGCAGCACTGATGTGTTTTTCCTCTTCTTCAGTCAAAGCTTCAACATTACAAGGCTTAAGGATTTCGACAAGGCAATCCCAAAGCTTAGGAAGACAGTCAAACAATAAATCACCGAATTTCTGGCACAAGTACTTCAGTGCCAGTTCTGCTCCACGCCTACTGATGAACCCCTCTACTTTAGCTCGGTCTTCACCAGAGGCAAGCATATTAAGTTTTGACTTCTGCCTACTATTATTGAGCCCAAAAGACAGAAGCTCATGCTCTTCAATTGTGTCAATGGAACTCAACAGTGCAGCTTGAGGTGTCTCAAAAGGATCCATGCACGTCAAACTACAGATATTTTTAATCAGCTTCTCATTAGGACCAGGCTTGCGTGCAATACAGCCAGATATGAGCTCAGCAAGGGCTTCAGCAGCCTTGCTTTGCAACATTTCATCCTTATACAAGAAAGGAATGGTAATTAGAATAGATGGAAGTACTTCTTCAGAAAAAATCAACACTTAATTAGAATACCTGCTCCTTTTTGACAGATGCCATCAAAGGTAAGATAATTGGGTTGAGTTTTGAAGGAAGCTCTGACATCCAAACAAGTGCAGCAGCTTCTAAAGCAGATACAGCGATGTGCAAATTGCCCTGCAAATGCATAAAATAAACACACAAGCAAGTGAAACGCATACGGTAATATATATATATATATATATATATATATATATATATATATATATATATATATATGAAATTACACGCACACACACACTTCATGATGTCAATTATAGATGCTCTTCACAAAAAAATAAAATATGCTCTTCACATATCTATCCATTCTCCGATATTTTTTTCTTTTGGCCTTAATTGAGCAAAAAAAAATGACATTGTAATCAAAAAAGTGCATGATTCCTTGGTACATGTTTAGAGAATATTTTCCTTCCTAATTAATGTCACTTTAGAATATCAACGCGTCCTTTATTACTCTTCTTCTCAACTTACCCCTACACTACTACACACAAAATAAAGGTGCGTGCATTGATGACATCAAAAGGGCTACCTTGTTAGCATTAGACTTTTTCATCATATTCGAATCAAGATAGCCCATACAAAAGAAGATACAGTATTAACGAAATGTGTGGAACCTATACTACAAGTTCCAACTCAAATTTGCCTCCTTCACTTATTTCCGTGGATCGATACTACAGTTATACTGATGGATCAACTCAAATTTGTCTTCTTCACTTCTTTAAAAGTTCCTAAATAAAGCCTCGGAGTGTTTAAGGTCTCTTGGCCAACTTCTGTCACACGTTTCCTAGTTGAATAAAGTGTCTCCTGTTTCTCTCTTACCAGTCTGTAAATAGCTGCTGACAGCAGAAGTAGGTGTGGTGTGTTTCAGTTGTTTATCCAACAGACACCTGAATAAGCGCACTTCTTGTTTCTCTCTTTCCGGTCTGTAATAAACTGCAGACAACAGAAGTAGGTGTGGTGCGTTTTAGTTGTTTACCCAACAGACACCTGAAGCTCTTATTAGGAGACATTCTCAGGATCAGGTAGTTTTCTGTCCCTCTGCAACTAAATCATTTACACTGGCCTCGGCATTGCAGATTCAGAGAGTAGAGATTTGGAAGACGGCTGGCGGAAGTTAGTTTGGCATGGGAACTAAATATGCTTTTGTCTGTTGAAAGCGGGCTGGTGTAAGTAAAGGTTGATTGACTACTTTAAATATATTGATGGAATGGGGAGTCGCACAACCCAAGATTTGTTTGTTATGATTGGAGGGGGTGGAGTTACATGGTCATCTTTTCGTTGAGTTCTCCCTTTCTAGACAGATATGGTTTTGTTTAGTGAAGATTTTGCCAGTTCAGACGAGATGATATTGGTGGCCAGATGTGTTGATATGGCTGCTGGAAATCAGATTCCATAAGAAGTTGCGAAACAGCTGTTACATATGGGTCTTTATATTTCATTTAGGCGTATGGCGGAAGAGAAACCAGAGGCCATATTACGTAATTGAGCAGGAGGTGGTGAAGTTACTGCAAACGTGTGTGTCAGCTTGGAGGACTACAGTGAAGATTAAATGTGCAGGCCTTTGGCTGTAAATTGCTGTCTAGACATGAATATTTTCCATAGGAGCTTGTGGTTCTTGGCTTTTGTGTAAATTGAGCCTCTGGCTCTTGAGCGGATTGTAATGCTCAGTTTTGTAATCATCCATAGAATTTATGGATTTACAACACACGTACGCACACACGCACAAATGTAGACAGCCCACAACAAACTAGCTTCTGGATATTACTGCCCCCATAAATATTTAGCAGCCCAGTCCAAAATATCTTATCCTCTGCTTGCACATTTTGTGGTATAAGAAACGAACTTGCTTGGAAAAAGGACTAGCAAAAAAAACCTCGGGAGTTTCCAACAAAAAACTACATTAGTTCTGGTTGTCAGCAACAATCCTATTTCTCAAGCCTACCAAGTATAGTGAGCCTTTTCCAGCAGGAAAGCCATAGAACCATTGAATACCTAGGAATTCTTTTAGCAAATAAAACAATCTTAGACCATTTAGCCTCTTGCATCTGCAAATACTGAAAACCTACAACAGTTTATAAGTAGAAAATCTCAATTGCAGCGGAATCCAAGCCCAGGAATCTGCACGCCTTACCCAGCATAAAAGAGATTTAAGGAAGCTCCCAATTCATGTTTGCATCCCCTGATCTCTTCTTCTTACAGGCCATCTCCATTCCCGTGCTCTATCTATCATTTCTGCTACCTTTACCTCCACTTTCAGGCCCTGCTTTCTTTTCAGGAAGTCACAGCATGTATCCTTCAATCTTCCTCAGGGACGCCTATTATAATACATAATAAAGTACCCTCTCTATTTCCCAACTCACTCTCTTTATCTTTAACTTTCTGCTTGAAAGGAGATTTGTTTTCACATTGACGAGTAAGAGGATCAAGGCTTAACTAACCAAATGGACCTAACTCGTAATATGACAGTGCACTCACTTAATGATAAGAACTTTTTGTCAGCACGAGTACATTGTTTACCTACGTTACGTGTTAGGCAATCCAACCCCCCCAAAAAAAAATGCCGAGGTGAGGACAGTGTATCACTGTATCCCATTTAACCTTTGATACCTTAAATGTTTTCTTAATGTGCCCCCACAGAAAGACTTAAAAGGGTTTGCAGGTTGCCCAACTCTAAACCTTCCAGTTTAATGTATCACATCAAATGACATAAGAGTCTTTTGAATACCAAAAGTCAAACACTCTCCATCTTATTTAAGTGTCCAGCGTCAACTATATGACTTTTCAAACGGTTTAATAAAAGTGTGGTTAATGCATTAACTGCCATAAATTTATGCAAGATTTTACACATATACCCTTTAAGTGGTTATTGCAGCATTCAATGTTGCACACTTTTTATTGTAAACTATGCAAAGGTGCAAGGTCATATAAAGAAAGATACCAATAAATGCACGAAGTGTTCGGACACTATAAAAAGGAAAAGTGGACATTAAAAATGGGACGGACGGAGTACTGCCACCGTCTCCTAATAACAGACCCTTTTTTACTTTTGACAGAGAATATTTTTTAGGGGGCAGAGATTAAGAGACTAAATAAATGTGGCTTTTTGCTGTTATATTGACATATATACCATTTATTTTTATTTTTATTTTTGGAAGGTGAAAGGATTATGGGAAAGAATAGTAGTAAATGCTAGGGTAGATGCTTATGGGTGTATTTGAAAAAACAGTAGCAAGTGATGTACTGGCTTTCTAAAATCACATATTATGGGACAATTTTTTTGGTCAAAAAAGGAAAATTATTAAAGGGACATGTAGTAATATTTACTAAACCCTAGATATGTGTCCTAACCTTAAACCACTGTAAATAGGAATGGAGGAAATACGAACATAGAAGATATTAATGTAAAAGAAGGCTACGCAATAGTGCGGAAGGGACGATGATCACTGTATATCACACATACCTGCACACATTTGAGATACCCAGAAGTTGTCAGAAGTCTTTGCTTTAAAGACTCCAGTTCATCAACTGAGTTCTGTTCAAATGAGTCTTGTCCACCAGTACCCTTGGGTACAGATGGAATGTTTGAAGCAAAAGTTAATGCATCACCAGCAGTCAACTTCTCCAAATCAATTCGTGAAGATGATAACAGCTCCTGAAACATGCCAGATGCCTCAGCAGCACGGTGCAATTGAGAAGCTTCATTACGCATTTTAGCATAGGTCCTTGAAAGTTCAGCATAAGGAAGAAATGAGTCTTTGGTAGGGAATCCTGGATCAGTGCAAGCTAACAATTCTAGTAACCAGTTTCTGAAATTACTCGAGATTTCAGAGATGACCCCTCCAGACAGGGTAAAATCCTTTAATTTCAATTCCTTGAACCAAGCAATGAGTACCATTGAAGCCACCTGTTGCATAGTAAAAGTCAGATAAGAAACACACAAGACATTCAATCTGCAACAATAAATGACTCACGAAAACAAAAAGCTATTTTGTCTGAAATAAGCATGACCCCTACCTGCCGCTGAACTCCAGAACATGACCTCAGTGCCTTCCACAGTGGATCAATTATATATCCGAAGGAAATCTGATACAAATTAGAAGCTAAAATGCCCAATGCAGTAGCTGTAAGAACTCGTGTATTGGTCACTGATATATCCACATCAGCACCAACTATTATCTTGGTAGGGCCTGCATATGCATCTACATTTCTCTCCTGAACATAAGTTCCTTGTGCGGCATGCAAAATCACGTTTTGACCCAAATCATTTTCAAGCCTCGCTGCTCTCATCTTAGCAGCCGCTTTGAAGTGGCTCTTGCGAGGAAGGGCAGCAGGCCAAAACATTTTTGTGGCATCCAATGGTGATCCGTAAGGAGTAGTTGCTAATTCCATCCAAGAAGAAAAGTATGGCTCAACTGCAACAACCAGTTCTTCCAATGGGCACTGGTAATTTGGAAAAGCAAATAAGAATCCTGATTAGAAGAGAAATAAGAAAGCAGCAAACGAACCAATTGATGATGATAAAGATGATGATAATCTACATACTAATAATAACAACAAAATGAGTGATAGAGGATGTTTATTTTGTTTCCTCTACCTGGAGGAGGATCTTCCATACTCTCTCACTGCACTGTAAAATTCTCTCATTAGACTCCAGCAGCAGATTTTGGAAAACAATCCTTAGTGTATCACCTAAAAGAGAAGAAGGCCAAAAAGAGCTAGACGGATCAGAGATCTTTCTCCTATATCCAGCTTCAAGCAACCGCTCCTGCACAGTACCAGTGATGAAATGTCCTCAATTACAATGATTCATTACAAGGAAAAGCACTCAAAAATCATGTCAAAGCAGAAAGCCAGAAATTGTCTAATTTGGTCTCCTCGCACATGTGGTTGGATCAGGTACATATACACAATGGTGTTGCATCTCCACATCAAGGTAAGATAAAAACAAGAAAAGGAGAAAAGGGATTTACCAAAGTGCGAATTGCAGAATATCGTACAGAAGTAATGTTGTGCCTCATAAATGGCCATAACCTTGGGGCTAAGGTTGACAACATATGGGGATTTTGAAAAGAATTCAATCCTTGATGATCATTAATATATCCAGTTTCATTTAGATCAAAAACCTCTTTCTGGCAGAAACCAAGAGTGCCCTGTAATGTTGGAAGTATCTTGTCTTGAGAATAGATTTCTGCCAATAAATTCATGACACTGCAATACAAAGAAATTAGCAACATGAAATATTCAACAATACACAAATCATCATAGCTACACTAGCAGAATTCAATTTTTAAGTTTCAAGGACCGGAGAGATGAATATAAATATTGGGATATCAAAGAAAAATAGCCATATGCTACAAATAATGCTTGTATAAAGATGTTAGAACTCCAGCACTCCACCTCCCAACTATCATACACTTAGTATAGGCAACACATCAGTTCTTCTGTATGGGAAATCAATGCTTGATTAGATGTACATATGGTGAAGAATTAGACAAAGCTTTGCACTTCCCTGATTGACAGCAAAACGAGATTTCTTTAATGCTTTAGAAACAGTGCTAAGTGAAGCAAAATGCGATAATATGAAAACAGTCAACAGAAAGTGCACCATTGCAAAAAAAATACCTGCTAGTAGATGGACTCAAATCATCCAAGTCAAGCAAAATATCCCAGAGAAGCATAACTATAGAATGCAAAATTTGACCATCTTGAGAAAAAATAGCAGCTGCAGCTGGTATTAAGGCATCAGCAGCCACAGCTCTCACATCATCATCTGGATCCTCAAGGCCATATTTACATGAAGGAAGAATACTGCCGAGTAAAAGCTCAAGCATATCCTGAAGAGAGCAGTTATGAAGTCAGTAATTTACGGTAATTCGAGAGGGGAAAGCTACATTGCTACTACCTCTGGCCCCATATATAAGCCTTTGTCACACGATTTATTGGTCCAGTATTACAAGTCTTTTTACAATAGCGATCGAGCATTTATTACCTTTTTTTACCTCATCTCACCCCTAATTTATTATCCATCCCATCACTACTCATTACTTTACAACTGTTACATTTACCTACATTCTTAATTTATGTGAAAACCTCTAAAAAGGAACTGGGGTAGTACATGACATGTAATTCAGGCCGGTTGGATGCTGTATTTTACAAGGGCGTCAATCAACCCAGTCCAAACTAGGTCTTTTAAAAAGATAAATGCAAAACTAACATATTGACCCCAGTAAACAAAACTGGTGTTCTGTTTATGTGTAACTAAGATTGAAATATTCATAAGTCCACAGTTCGAATCAGATAAACAATCATTGAACCGCAGTAGATCGTGGGTAGAGCCTGGACCAACAGAGGTAGCATCAATTTAGCACATAAATAACAAGAATATAATATAGTACTAAAAGAACTAATAAGAAACTCCTCTGTGAAGTGCTCTCAAGCAGGAGACAAAACCAGAATTATCAAACCAAAAATAGGACATGAACCCAAACGCAGTGTGGCACAGCACAAAACTAGACTACACTTTCATTTTTGCCTGTTCCCATTCTTCGTATCAGAATAAGAAAATCAAAATATCCACTTAGGCACCTACTCAAAACATAGAAAAAGGAGAACTCATTCATCTTATTCCTGTTTGAAAGTGTACAAGCATAAATAGGTGTACAGATTAGCCATAACAACTAAAAGGTTGGGTTTAACGGCTAGAAGATTGAATTCCTGGACGGTGTTGCAACTTTTCCTTTCTTATTTAATACTTTATTTTCTAGGAACTTATTCTAATGGTAAAAATAACAATTTTACAATAATTTCTTCACACGCAAAAATCTAAAGCACTCCTTGTTTCGATAACAATCTGTAACATGAATGCTACAGAGTTTTGGTATATTACTACTGATTATCAATCATAAACTCTTTAAATGAAACCGCTCAAATCAACCAGTCTTTATTTGTGCATGTACACAATATAAAGCCTTTCACCTTATAGATAATAAATAATCACATTGGCGCAATCACCTTCATCACCTTCATCACCTTCCATGAAGCTACTTCAAGCCGCCTGTACCCATTTCAAACACACCTACTTGATGTACATTCTCATTTGACGATGGCATAAAAAACTAGAAACGCAATACTCTTTTGATGCTTAACACATACTGGACAGGAATTCTCTGTCAAGTACCATTCCCTCAATCTAAGGTAGATAATTTACCTAATAAAACAGCCATCCAACAGAAACATACTTATGTGTTTCTTCCTTTAGCTACTAGAGTGTTGAACAATTACCCAGCGAGTCATAGATAGACAATCTACTTTATAAACCGTCATCCTTCAAAATCATAAGTATGTGCCTCTTACCAAGGTATTCCAATGTTGAACACTAAACCAGCGATATCAGCTAACTGACCTTCTAACAGACAAATGAATGTTAAAATAAAAGAACTTGACGGCGTCTATACTTTTAAATCTTGTCATACTATATCAACGGGCCGAAGAGTTGCTTCAATAATCAAGCACCCTCCTGGACGTTTAAAGGCTCCTAAAAAGTTCTTACCTGATATAACAGCTTCATCTCCTACAGCCATCAGCCCCACCAGTTCACCAATCAACTTATTTGCTAAGAGACCAACAGGTTCCAAATGGGAAAGCACTAGACATCTAACTTGCTTAGCTTGCGATCTGTGATAGAGATTCCCACCCCCCCCCCCCCCCCAAAAAAAAAAAAAATCAAGTTCTGATTCTTTACAACCAATGAACCAAAGGGGTAGTTGAGGAGACAGAATAAAACTATTTGAAAATGATGATAATGAGGATAGAGACTAGAATAGAAGCAGTGCAGCAGCCTAAAATGCAGGGCGGGAGGGGGATGGAATAAGGTGGTTTGGGAGAGATGCGATGGAATAAATGATGGAACTGACAGAAACAACTAGCCGAGAGCTATAAAATTATCAGAAAAAACACTTTATAAACCAAAGAATAAATTATAAGCACATATGCTGAGGAGTCAAAAATAACAGAAGTAAATATAATCACAAAAAAAAGTCAAGTTACAAGTCAGAAAATACCTGTCGCACAGCTACCAGATACTTGATACCCAAAAGACTTCCGTGGCGAATTTCCCACTCTGGTCTACGCTGAAAGAAACGGAAGTGTCAACTAGAACTGGAGAATAAATACACTATCCTCGTAAGTACATGTCCTCTGAGAGTGAAGCAAACATTTGATGGCTTACATACCTGCATCTCAAGTAAGATGCTCAGCGTCTCATTTACTAAGACAGGGTGCATGAACTTAAGTACAGCACCTAAAGCTTGAGCACATGTTTCCCGTACCGGAGCAACAACCTGGTCAGACACATAATCTCCAAACCTATCACAGTGGAAAACGTTTAGATGAAGTGATTTAATGAAGATATAAAGACACACAAATCAGAAAAACATATAACAAGAAACCTGATAACAGAGATGTTATTTATATGGAAAAAAACTACAATCAAAAGTACAAAAATACAGAGAGGGATTTTTTTTGTAAGCAAGATGATATTATATATATGATAAGCAGTCCAATCATACCATCGTTAAGGGAACAAGGGCCTGAATACAAGACAAATCCTTCAGACTACTGAGAATATACGCATGTCTATTAGTTGAGAAAAACAGATTAATCCTGCCTTGCTAAACAATGTGATGCAGACAATGTCTTCTAGATTAGAAGTTTAGACATATCTCTTTTTTTGTATATAAACAATTCAAAATTCCAAATCAGCAACCCCTCAGAATCAAGAAAAGAAATATCGTCTTTTTTTTGTCATCAACAGTAAATCTTTTGTTGCTTTTGAAACAACTCAAAAGAAGCCATGCACCGCTAGATGTATTTGATAGTTGATAAAACACTAAATAATACTAAATCATACCGATCCAGTGACAAGATGCACAAGCAGCGAACAGCACATTCTCGCAGAAATTCACAATTTCTAAGCCATGAATCCCTAGCCAGATTAACTAAGCTCGTTTGCTCAGCACTCATGGGAAGATTTTCTAGTGCAAGTGTCTTTTCCATGGAACCTTTCAACTCCGAGCACACATTTGCTTCTGGTAAGCCATTTTGGGGGTCCCACACAGTAATAAGTTGAGATTTAGTCTCAACCTCTCCTTTGACATAACCAAGGTTAGACTCTCCATTTGTCTGCCCAGGATGCAAGTCCAAACTAGTGTTTTCAACTTTTATGTGATAAGCTTGAAGATCATCTTTACTGCTGGAAGGGGCACCAGCGTCCATCAGTTCATATGCAAATTCAACTTTTGGCCTCTTCAGTTCTGTCCCCACCCCATCAGACAAGATCTGCATATTCAGATCAATTTTTCTTTTTCCATTGGTATTCTTTTCTTGAAATTCATCTTTCAAATCAGGGACTAATGCACCAGCATCAGTTAAGTCGGGCATAAAAACTCCAGCACAACCACCTTGATGAGTAATTATCTCCCTCAAAGCCATAATACTGCCATGTCGGACCTCCCAAACTGCGAAGAATAAACCACACGACTAATCTCACCACAAAATAATACAGAAGAACAATTGTATATTAAACAGAAGCCTGTCCTGACAGTTCTTTTTAAAGAAAGAGTAATGTCACACATTTCCCCTGTGGATGATAATCCCTCCGTCCCAAATTCTAGCACTTTTTTAGACATGTTCACACAGACTGAGAAAACGGATGAATGTCATAAATATTAACAAAAAAGGTCTGAAATACCCATTGACCATCATTAATGCAATAGTTTTAAAGTACTGAAAAGTGATTGAATTGATAATAAATTAGGGGTAAGATGAAGACAAAAAGTAATATATGCTCTATTGGTATTCTAAAAAGACATATATTATGGGACAAAAACGAAAAATCAAAAAGACCTATATTATGGGATGGCGGGAGTACAATATAGTCTTCACCGTACCCAAAAAAAAACGCCAACACAACCTATCCATGATACAATATTGTCTTCAGCATTACCCAAAGAAATTGCCTGGCCATTTCTGAGAGGAATTGTCATGAAGGGGAATGAAAGTGGGGAAAAATAGGTTAAGATCCCCACAGTAACGTGTGCACAGCAACGGCCTAAAAAATAAGATGGCTAGATATCGATCTTCAATGGCCCAAAGGATACTGTGCAGCTTTCTTCATGGGTAAAGGCAGATTATGGTTTAAAGTGCTAATATCATCACAAAAGAAGCAGGCTTGAGAAGAAAGAGGCAGGCCACAAAGTGATTCCTTTTTGCACCCAAGGTGTTAAACATTTTTCTTAACAAAACTGACAAATTACCAACTCAACTAAAAGCCCAGGTTATTAAGGAGAATTGTAAATTATACGCTTTAATTTTAACAGAAACAATTACAGGACCATATTAATTGTAGCTATAAAGTCTTGTGGATTATATCAATAGCAGAACGTATTCTGAAATTTTTACACCGCAGTTGAACAACCCTAAGCAATGAAGAAAATTACAAATCCATAGCACCTAAGGGTTTAAATTAGTAAGGACAAATAGCCACTTACTAGAATCAAACATATCAAGAAGCAGTTGTTCAACAAAACTTTGGAAAGGCCATCCACCATCTCCATCAATATCCAAGTTTTCATCATCGATAGCAGTATCTTTGAGTTGCTACATGAAATAAAACAGAAATGAGCAGTTGGCATCAAAAGACATACAGCATAGTAATCTAAAGACAATTTTATTTCAGGTGCAAAAGATTGTTCAGGAAACAAATGCAGCTAATGCACTAGAGCTCTCACTCGTGTGGGAACTGTTGGGAAGATATAGGCAGCCGTACCTCGTACTTCAATAAGAATTGGCCCCATTTCAAAGCCAAATGAACATATAGTAACTAAAAGTGTAATAATTTTTACAAGAGAATAACTTGCTATTTACCGACATTTCTTTCTTGATAAACTTGATCTTCAGCTGTTTTCTACAACAAATTCAGCGCTAAACTAATGACATAACACCTAATGGACCTTTCATCCAAAAAACACATTATTATTGTCAAAGATTTATCGATCATCATGCCTTCACTTGCTTTTTGAATAAATGCTGCCTAGTATTAATAAATATAAGAAATTATTAGACTGAAGTTGTCCTCGTCATTGCCCATGTCAAAGCTGATTTGCATGAGATTCAAAAATATGTATTTTGTTTGGAAGAAAGATCATTGTCATTTAATTAGCACAGTGTCAAATTCGGCTCTCAAAACAAAAGTTTGGTGTAGGAAGTGTAAAAACCCACATAGTTCAAGGGTTTCTAGTGCACTTTGCCCTAATTTTTTTCCAAGAGAATAAAACACAAGTGCCAAGATCATAGTTTATTTTGGGGGGCTTAGCCCCCCGGTCTGTACCAAAAAAAGTGCCATTATTTGTTTAAACTCTATAGGAACAGCTGATGAAAATAGAATTGCATTTTGTTGGTTGTTCACTGCAAAAAAGTATGCAATTCATGTATCCAACATAATGGAGTCTTATAATCATGTTTGGAGGTAGCATGGAGAGTATGGCTTGCCAAGTTAGCTCTGGCTCGAGTTATACTCCTAGAGCTCAACTGATACATCGAAGGGAACTGAACAGCAAAAGGACCTTGCTATGTGAAGAATCAGTGATACGGTGCAAGCTATCATGTATACAAAGATGCCATCAGTAGGCATAAAGTTGAAGGATTTCACAGAATAAGAAGCTTTTTCATGCACGGTTATTGAATGGTTTTGAAAAAGGTGTTGGATTACCATCTCTCCCAAAAGCTTAAGCTGATGAGGAGGTAGATAATTAAGATTTTATATACTTTAACACGTCCCCTCAAGTGTGGGCCTTTAATATAAAAAAAATTCAAAGAGGCCCAATACTTTTTTTTTTTTTTGTTTGGGAAGACTGTGCGTGCAGCGGGGTTTGAACTTTAGCGGGGTTTGAACTTAGGACCTCCTGCTCTGATATTTGTTGTATTATCATCTCTCCCAAAAGCTTAAGATGCTGGGGAGGTAGATAATTAACCTTTTATATACTTTTAACATAAGGGTCACCAAATATGATCATATTCTTCTTATGGATGGCACACTAGCAAAGACTATCATCATGAGATAGATAGATATATAGTACAACAGAATGAGTGTTTCCTCGTCAGCAAATCCATTTTTAAAGTTCTAGGAAAAGGCATGCAACTCTCTATTTATATACTGCTATAAAGAAGTTGGCAACTCAAATGACAAAGTCTGCTGGAACGGGAGAAGAAAGCAGAGAATGTGATCGCAGAGGTTGGTAGAAATAGTGAAAAGGGAAGTTCAAAGCAAGTTTAGAGATGTTTAAAAAGCTTGGAATGGCAATGAATTGACCACTCGCTGTGATTGGCAGGAAAGCAATAACAGGGATGATCAACAGATCGGAGAAATGTCGAATGCTAGTCAAGGATTGTAACTTGTTCCAGAATGACAGCAGGAAGCTGGAGGAGGATTTGACTAGAATAAATGCATGCATGCTTACCATGAGCTGCAAGTTAGGGTCAAAAAAAATTCTTCAATAAATACCATAACCGAATTTACCGCAATGAATCTATACATTCTATAGAAAGATAGCCGTACTCCCTCAATTCGAGGTACAAGTAGGAAGTTCCCTTTCCTTTAAGGAATCTGCTTAACATGAAAAATGCATCCCTGAACAGGTTTCTATTATCTAGAGTCCCTGAAAAATGCAATAAGTCATCTAAAAATGAGTTCGTACTTCGTGCTAAAGAAATTAGCCAAATAAAGAGAAGTTATTCTTATAGAATCTATCGGTCGTTCTCTCCTGATGGCCATTCTAGTGCATCTTCAAGAAATAGGTTATTCAAGTACAATCAAGTTCCCACCAGTATTCTCCACAAGAAACCAATGTACGTTCAGAATACTGAGTAGTACCTTGCTTGAGTTCAGCACGTTTAGATAATTGCCTTTTGGTGATGCCATGTCTTGTTCTTCTGATTGGGGTCCCTCAGCATGTCCCTCCTTCAAAAAGCCTTTCGATTGGTCCTTAGAATTTGTCTTTGCTTTACGCTTCAGTAGATTCAATTCTCTAGCACTTGGCCCCCTAGACTTTATGCTAGGAACCATGTTTGAAACAAAAAGATTGATATTCCGTGTAGACCCAGATGAAAAATATCGAGGGGTAACACCATTTCCAGAAAAATATATGTTCTCCGCAAGGTCCTCATCTCTTATCATATCATTAACATCCATGAACTGCTCACAGACATCTAAACCTGTATATGACTTTACTTGTCAGAAAACAATTTTCTACACTAGGTGAAAAGAAAATTGTCATAAATTCAGGAAGGAAAAAAAAAAAACATTAGGCAAGCTTGAGACGATAGCTTACAGAAACTGCTAGCATACTTACAACTTACAGTACACAAAGATATCATGGGTATAATGCTGAACAGAGGTACTATAAAACCTAATGCAAGTTCAATATAAAGACGATAACAACGGCCACACATCATCATATTCTGGTAAGCAACAGCTATACCCAAAAAGAATATTTATATATCTATTGCAAACTGAAAGTGCAGAAGAAGAAATCCATACTATTTAAATATTGTTTGGATTACATAATCAGAAGCGTTAAAAAGGTATTGCAAACACACCTAAGCGCCGCCGAAGATTTTGTTTCTGACGTGCCAATCTCTCCCTTGGATTCTTGCTGTTATCATTGGCAACATCATACTCCTAAAACCAGCACGAAAACTGAATTAGATGACTATGCATACAACAAACCAACACAAAAAGTTATGCAGATTAAGTGATGAAGGAGGTGAAGGGTAGCCTTGCCACAACGATAAAGCTACGGTCATGTGACCAGAGATCACAAATTTTAATTCAACTTAACGTCATTTGGCCAGAGTTACTCTTTTTTCCATTTTTACAGATCTTTTTTGGATTTAGTAAGAGATATTATAAGTATAAGAAGTAACAGACAAATAAAAAACAACAGAACAATTAATTAATAATTAAGTATAACTTATTAACTAAACTTACAAAAAAAAATTCATTTTGATGAGATACTAAACTAAATAGAGTCAAACTCAAAATGAAAAAGAGAAAGAGAATGTAGTTTATTGAAACGGGAGAAGAGGGAATCCTTTTTTTTAG
This sequence comes from Gentiana macrophylla, assembly GCA_026214975.1. Classification (NCBI taxonomy): domain Eukaryota; kingdom Viridiplantae; phylum Streptophyta; class Magnoliopsida; order Gentianales; family Gentianaceae; genus Gentiana; species Gentiana macrophylla. Next base: position 103,267,448 of record CM047807.1, read on the forward strand.
TTATACGAAAAAAAAGATATGATTTCTAAGAACTCAACGGGATTCCCTTTTTTGTTTGTCGGATTCTAGGGAAAAGTGCCCGTTGAGTTCTTACGTTTTCATCTCTACGACTCAATTCATTCGAGTACTACAGGGATGACCCCAATCCGGAATATGAACCATAAAAGAAAACACCTATTAAACCGATCACAAGAATACCAGTTACAGTACCTATTATCCAAAGAGGAATCCTTCCAGTAGTATCGGCAAACTCACACTACAAATAGGGTGTTTACGAAAAGGGTAGTCACTTGGACAATCGCAAACATCCTCATGACACATATCTGATTCTCCCCACGATGCTACTACTTCATTATAGTATGTTGTGACATTTTTAGACTCATGGTCCAAAGCTATGTCTTTAACTCAGTAAATATGAGATGAATTCTCAATGTCAGAATACATCTCTTTGAAGGTTTCCCAGATGTCCTTTGTTGTGGGGTAAGAACATGTGGAGTTCAGCAAAGAATGGCTCCATGGGATTGATAAGCCATGCTATCATCAATTAATTTTCAGACTTCCAGGTCCTGGCTTTGGGGTCATCTGCACCTGGTTCGTTAATCTCCCCTGTTAAATGTCCTAATTTTCTCTAGCCATCAATTGCAAGTTTGATTGTCTAGGCCCACTTAAGGTAGTTTTTACCCATGAGTTCGCTGATCATGGCAGAATTGAGGAGTTATTGGCAGGAGCAGGTTCTTCCTCTCCAGATGGGGCTACTGTTCCTGTGACAGTTGCAGGTAGACCTGGGTTGGATCTGGATGTAGGGGAGGAGCTACTCCTTTCACAGGTCATGGCGGCTTTGTGTTAGGGTTTTTGGTAGAACATGGCTCTGAAATCATGTTAAAATATTGAGGTGAAAGAAATAGATTTCTTACTATCTCTAAAACGAGTACAATGCTCTTAAATAGTGGAAGAAACTCTAAGAAATATAATCCTAGTAGGCGCAGGAAACTAATAAAACCTAGTGGCCAAAGACTGGACAATCATCCTTATCATGTGTGTAACTTAACCAATTAGAAGTTTATTTCCCAACATTTAGACAATAAAATTAACAATCAAAATACAATAATAAAATCATTATGAAGCCTTATAGACTGATGCTTTTCTACGTTTACTTATCATCAAATCCATACACTACAGAAAGCAAGAATTCCTCATTTTAATGCTTGGTTACCTTACAAGAAATGCACTGGTGCATAGAGCCAAGGACACATTGGACAAGCGTTGGATGTCATTCAACAAAAACTCTGGACATGGTACTCAGTGAAGTATAATGGAAAATGCGCCACTTAGATACCAGTTTATTAGTACTATTTATCATGAACTTCTGCTTGCTAGTTTTATTAGCACAAGGTCCACGATATCAAACTAATTCCTACTCAAAAATAGATTCACGTCAAATTGTTTAATGGGGCCATTGAGCCCCTAAAATACCAAGAACATATCTTCACTTGATAAGGCTGAGATAAGTGGATCATGCTACCCAAAATTACATCAAGGTTCTAGCCCATCGCTGTTCATGGCAAAAGGCTAACCCAAGTCTGAAGCACCCAAACAGGGCTTCCTAAGGAAAGCTAGCAGCCACAGAATGAGCACAAAGCTAACTACTTTTTCGCCTTTTACTAAAGAATACCCCTAAGTAAGAGTCGGACTCTGCAGACACGACCCGGGCCGAACTCCGGATTAGTCGGACCAGTGGGTTTCAGATACCGGGGGCTTTAAGCAAAAAAAAAAAAAAAAAAAACGAACACCGTGTGCTCATTGCAATAACTACATGTCAGCATAACCAGATAAAATAACCGCCGCACCAAGTACCATAATTGAAAGCAGCTAATTATTTTTTTAAAATAAATTGCACAAAAGATTAACCACTGATCCATATTTCAGTAAACAAGCAAAGAGAACATATTCATAAAGCAAAGTAGGGCAAAAGAAAAGTACAAGATAAAATAGTAATCAGAAGCATAAAGGGAAACAAAGCAGAGGAAGCATAGAAGGATCTTGAATGAAGAAATACAATAAACAGTTGGTTCGTGTTTGCAACGAATGACACAAGGTACTTGTGCTATTTTATGTAAGTTTGTTTCAGTTATTCAATACAGTTGCACTTTGGATCCCCAGTCAGACAGCAAAGAGTCCATAGAGGAAGGTAAAGTAGAAAAAACTGAATAAAATTCACATTCTTAACCTCTAAATATTAATAGCAGCAGAACCTAATGTGGGGGTAATTTGAAGATAGAGAAACTCCTACACTAAGAACGCCTCTAAAGTTCAAGGGCAAACAACTTCAAATACGGATGCACTTCAGAATTCGGCAAAGGTGTCGGGACAAAAGTTCCTAAAGCTGGTTAAACATGGTGGTGCTTGAACATACAAAATAACAATTTTGAGAGAGGGGGTGGGGGGTTACAGTAGCAGTATCGCCCGAGACAAAAGCAGTCAGTGTTCAGCCTAAACTATCCTACTAACCCCTTTGGAAATTAGAAAATACCGGACCCCTTTGGAAATTAGAAAATACCGGACATTAATTTATATTTCCAATAGTTCTTTTCCAGCAAACATGAGATAACCATATATGGACTTTTACTGATCAGACGTGATTCATTCAAAGAGCCCAAAATGAGCAATTGGGAAGAAAGCATACTACAACACCAAGCTTTGATGTTCAAATCAAAGCTAACGTCTTCTGTGACAAAGTGCTGTTATAATCCACCCAGGTCCTGATAAGCAATATCAGAAAAAGGCTTTCCCGGACTCTCTTTTTTTTATGTTCCAAAGATCAAATAAAAGAATATCTCAAATTATTAGTCATAGATCTGACTACGATGGGCACATTTCTACCAAAGCAACTACCGAGCACAACCAAACTTTCGTAATTCATAATTTGTTAACAATCCAGGAACAAAGAAACTCCTAACTAAACACACAGCACAAGAAACCAACTAGTATTGGAAACATCAAATTATTGACACAAGAAACATGGCTGAAGAACTAAGAAGCCACCATGACAACAAACAAATGAGATGTACCTGTCCACCTGATGCCAGTAGAGCCCCAAATTCCAGTATTTTGTTCAAATCAAAACTGCAAAAGTCCAAGTCAGCTGAGTTATTAAGACACAGAAATATGTGCATTCAGATATTTTTGCAAAGCACCAGTATCCAATCAAAGAAAACCAACCAAACTGAGCTAGGTTGAAAGTAGATTTTCATAGAGTACAGAACAACCTTTTAAATGAAGTATTTGCTGCAATTTTGCCAGACATGTCCAGCATATCATGAACAGAACCAGAAACCCCAGAATCCGACATTTTCGTCTCAAGGCATGAGTATAACTCAGTCAAAGATGAGTGTTTTACACTCTGAGCAATAGCTCCAATTGCATTAGCTGCAGCAACGCGTGTATCCCATCTTTTACTGCGCAGATATGGGGCAACCTGCAGCACTTACAGCATCAGCAACATGAATGAGCAGCTAAGAAAACGAACAGAAGCATATAAGTTAGAAAGTGCATGACTACTACAGCATTCAGAAATGTGAGAATATTGTTCTATGCTAAAGAAATTAACCATCTTTCACAGGAGAGATGTGCAGGTACATTAAACATCCAAAGCTAAAGAAAAAACCGCCAACTATACGTCAGGAAAAGCATACTGTCACCTAATAAACATAACTATATTTATACGATAATTTCAGTGCTTTATTACCGCCAAGCTACTAACTGCTGCACTAAAAAATTACAAAATAGGGCCTAATACAATGACTTCATCAGAAGTATTTCAAGTTTCAACTCTAGCTAAACATGTTATTTAATATAATCTGAGCATATCATAAACAGCACACATCAACAGAATACGTCTATTTTTTCTTCAAAATTTTTGAGAAGTCGTTGGATTAGCTTTGTCGACTTGAAAAGTTTTGTTCTTTGTATTTTACAAAGATGAAACAAAAAAAGGGTCCATTGAATCAGTATGCTAAAGGATTTAACTATAAGTGGCAGCACTCCATCTATGAGTTTTCTTAAGAAGCCCACTAAAACTCATTCAGCAAGAACCACGATAAGAATTCTACTTAATGATCCGATTGCAAACCTTGCTTAGCAGAGAATGCAGGTCGTGCGGATGTGATTTTGCAATTTCTCCTATCTGCTTAGCTGCAGTGAATCTCGTCACTTGAGTTGAACCAGCTTAGATTGTGTTAAAGAAACTTCAAGTAACCAACTCAAACAAAAGAGATGCGATGATGGAGAATATATGATCAAAATATTCAGAATAGACCAAAAAACAGAAAAAGCAAAATAAGATCAGCATACGCTATCCAAAATAAATAATCAATGCAGAAGAAATATACAAAAACTACAATGCAACAACGCAAAACAGATAAAGTTAACATCATCTGCATAAACATAGCTCGGAAATGAAGGATACTGTCCAGTAGTGTGAGCAGACGATTAAGACGAGATGACTGCTGCTGAGCCATGCTGCTTTCTTCACTCTATGTAGCATATAATATACACTCTAAATAGGCATGTTATCCTTTCCGCGCGTATGCCCAATGCAAAAGACACATGGTCCAGCCGGTCCTATAAACAGTACTGTTACACAAAAGCGCCGGCACTTGAGATTGCCTGAATTTGGCTTTCCTAAAGAGATGCGATGATGGGGAATCCCCTGCCAATTCTGATTACGATGGCAATACAACTTGCTGCAGATTCAGGAACGAGAAATCAGAGTTGTTGCAGTTAACGGGGAAATTCAATTAGATTCAGAAGTGAAACCTAGGGTTGTTCATTGGATTTGCAGATGTGAAGTCCCTTTTATAGGCTGGAAGTGAAGCCTATCTATGTCGATTTTGTTTGGGAAGATTGAGAAGCAGGCCGTTAACTCTGAAGAGCACTCTTTTTTTTTTTTTTTTTTTTTTTTTTTTTTTTTTCCATTTCCTTTTTTTTTTTTTTTTGTTTCTCCAGGTTGACATCTTATGGTATAACTATTTTATTTTATTTTTATGAAAACAAAATATACACACTTTTTTTCATTAAAAATTTGAATTCGAAAATTCCAGGTTAAAAACCACAATAACTACTATTGGGCCGATGTCCTGCTGATATGGTATAACTATTTTTATTTTATTTTTTGGAGACGAAAGACCTAATTAATCTACGAGGGGAATCGAACCCGAGACCTCCCACTGGAGGCCTGGATAAACCCCTAATGGAAACCACTAAGGTAACGGGCCTTTGCACAATATATAACTATTCAATGTTATCAAATAAATGAATGATATGTATACACTTCATATACACGTGAATTGGATCTCTTTTAGCGACCGTCTCATCTGATAGCATAAAATAAGTTTACTTTATGTAAATCAAGTTTAATATTTTTGCATGGCAGTTTCTTCTTATGTAAATTTTAACATGACACAATTTATGAGTTTTTGTTTAAGTTTCGTATTTATAAGTTTGTTGTCCGTCATGTCAAAACTCGATATATAAACTAATTTACATGCTTTGATATATTGCACTTAGCCGGTATGCATGTGGCATGCTTTGGTTTGCAATATTGATTTATAGAATGGATTTTTCAACCACTTTCATTATGTTGATCGATTTGATATTAATTTAAAAGCACATGAAACCATTGTTTCCTTGAATAATAAATGCATATTTATCTAATGAAAAAACAATACAGTATTGTTTTCGATGCACCTTTCAATAATCGAAATTACCACATGAAATGAACATAATAATCCACACTACATTTGGTGGGACTCGAACTCATAATTCTGGAACCTCAGCTTAACTCAAAACTCTCATGGATACAATGTCTATTTAAATAATAAATGCATATTTATCTAATAAAAAATATATAATATTGCTTTCAATATTTGCCATATAAAGTGGACATAATAATCCACACTAGATTTGGTGGGACTCGAATCCAAAACCTCATGGTCCTGGAGCTTCAGCTTAACCCATAACTCTAAATGCATATCCACCTACTTATAAATTTGTAAGTGTTGAAGACCCCACATGAGGCCACGTCCCTCATGTGTGCCAAAAAAAAAAAAGTGTGATGCAAAACTGCCACGTGTTAACTACTTCTTCTAGTGTGTATAATGTATATAATATATATATATATATATATATATATATATATATATATATATATATATATATATATATATATATATAAAATATATTTTCTTGCTTTTACCTTCAGGTACAATAAAGCAAAAAAAAATTCTTTCCCTTTTTCATTTTCTATTCTTCTTCCGTTTCTTCTCATTCTCCTTCTTGGTCGGCATTTTTCTATGCATTTGCATCCCCCTCCCCCCCCTCCTCCTTCCGATTTCACATTTTGAAAGGAAGAAAAGATCATCTGATTAAGATGGCTGGATTTTGTTGTCACTCCTGTCAATCGGTTGCGGCTGCAGGCGGCGGGATGTGTAATATCCATCAGTTGCCCTATATTCCGGCGGGTATATGCTGGTTCCATGCATGTGTCATATCTACACTTATGTATCAGGATTTGGTCCTTTACCCGCTGGATATATGTGAAAAACCCTCTATATCCGAGCTAGGCCTTTTTGGTACAGGTAAACATCCTCTTTGCCCTGTATAATACAGTTCTTGCAATTACTTTCACTTACACAGCTTCTAGGTTAGTTTCACCACCGAAAAAACCAGATCTCACGTTGCATTTAATTTTCAGAGTTTGTTTTTTTCCGTATGTATTTGATTATATTCTGTTCTTTGAGTAAATGTGCTTCTAAAAGATCATAAATACTTTAAAGATTCCTCCTTTTTGGCTCGAAAATAAACTTGAGTTGCATTTACTTCTCTGGGTTGTTGTTCATGGTAGATGCATTAAATTTAATGCATGTTTTTAGTAAGATTTATTGATTGTCAGATGCAGCTTTTAAAATTTATTTGGATGGTTCGTTTATATCACAGCATAACATACTTATGTAGCTGGGTATATGTATGTTTTTCTTATGTATTCATGCATTTGATTTATGGGTTATGATGTTATGGCTTGCTTTCTGTGTGTATAGCATATTTAGTTGCAGAACCAAAAGGTTCCTGCCATATATGCTGCCTTATCGGTTCATGTTATGCACAAAAAATGTTGGTCTGCAAAAAAGGGTTTGCTGAATGGGATATTCCAGCAAATCATGTCTTCCAAAAAGGGTTTCTTGCATTTGGCTTCTGGGGAAAAAAGTTGTGAATGGGTGTGGTAGAAAAAAATGTTGCCTTTAAACGTTCTTGTGTGATGTTGTTGAATTTCTTACCATGCTTGAAGCCTTTAAAGATTTTTAAGTATTAAATTCATGCTTTTTCTACCCTTAATGAGAGATCTAAATGCTTGGTTAATGAGTTGTGGAAAAGAAATAGGCACCCAAAAGATGAGGTCTCGTTATTGATATGTGGTTGTGTCTGGAAAGCTGAGTGGTCTTTGTTTCTTTTGTTACCCAAAAAAATGTTGGTGTGTTAATAGGCTTGAATATTTGATTCATGAGTTTTGGGGAAAAGATTAGTGGTAAAATAGAGTGTCGTTCTTTGTTCATATCAATTTAAAAAAAAGTGCCTGAAGTTCATGTTTATGCTGAGTTCTAATTCTCTTTCAACTGCTTAGAGATGTTTGGATTGAAGTGTATATAATTTTGTTAGGAAATCACAATTACGCAGCTGAATTTAAAATTTGATTTCATTTTACTATATCGTTCTTCGTTTAATGCAATAAACACGTTAAGTAGTTTGACGGTTATACCTTAGATGATCTATAAGATCGTCGCTTTGACCGTCAACGGAGAGTAGTTCAGTGCGCAAGCCGTCCACACGTCCGGCCTCTATCGCTAATCCACACGAACCCCTTGCCGGAATCCTCCTTGGATTGCTATCGGAAAAACTCCGGTTGCTAGACCGGCATTTTTCTTCTCTCACAAACTCACTATAGGTAGCTCTTTATTTTGCACAAGAACTATGAGCTCTTGCAATTGTGATGTACAAAAGAGCTTGACACACACCTCTTATTTATGGTCAAAAGTGGCGCCCCATATGTATGGGGGAGAAGAAAATATTTTCCCAATAAAATAAGGAAAATCTTCTAGATTAATTTATCTCATTTATTATAATTAATTTTGCCAATATCTTATATTGAATATAATTAGGGGGGTTCTATTTGGACCCCCCTATTTACTACTTGCACCCATTTACTACTTGTACCACAAAAAATTACTTCGGGCACCACATGATTTTTATATAGGAAGTCGATCACACACCGGTGTTCTTGTGGAACACCAACGTCGATCCACAATGGCGTTGGTGTTCCTGCAAGAAACACCAATGTGGCCGACGCTCCTATATAAAAGTGTTAAATCTTAGACGTCGACCATGACTTTTCATTGGTGTTTACTATGGCATACCAACGTCGGTGACATCGACGTTGGTATGCCACTAGAAACACCAATAATGAGTGACGTTTTTTCACCGAAAAATATTCATTAATGCGGTGCAAGTAGTAAAAGAAGTCCCAAATAGAACCCACCTATAATTATCTTATTACCATAAATCTATTTTCCCAAAATCAATTAATATCTTATATTAATATTATGGTAATCTTATTAATTATTAAAGTGCACGATCCAAGTGTATCTCATACACTTAAAAGTGGCGCCCCATTAGTCAATTAATTGACTTCCGGAATATTTTTTAATTAATATAATTTATATATAATTAATATCTTGTATTTTATTTATTCATAATAAATAAATACCACCATATTAATTTACCACTATAACCTTTATAGTCTAGAGATAAACATTCCTTATTTGGTTATCAGCTATAACCGCATTTTAATCCGACTCGATGTTCATATGTGTGTGACCCGATAGGCTTCCGAATATGTTGGCTGTAGACACAAAGTGCAAATTACTAAAATGACCTTCATGCCTAACGATCACGGGATAGCGTCTAGCACACACCGTGACCCCGATCATCGGAAGAGTCAAAAGCAATGACTACTACCTTTCATGTGAAGCGATTATCGTGTAACTTACAATCCTATCATCAAACAATATCCATACGACCGCACCTCGAGTGTCAATACATTAACGATCGTATCTTATAATCTGGATATCATGCTCTCTCGAATAACACATTTACTCCCACTTTGCAAAGATTCTCGAGCTAGACATTCCTTATAAGAAGGCCATTTCGGATATTCGATCCCATTCATAGATACGCGATTCCCGGACGACCAATCATGTATACTCCGCGATGCTTCAATATCATACCCAATCACTACCGCATGATCGCCCCGTGGTTAGGAGAAATCTCAATAGTGTCAAAGCATGACAATCCACACCGTGATGCCATGAAAACTCCGGTCTAAAGGATAATTACACAACCGCCACATAGTGTGACACTTAATGTAAGTGGGTCAGTCTAACGTACGCATTCTCTAATACACGCCCACGCATGTCCACCAAGTATCCCTACACTTCGATAGACGAGATCTATCCCTATCATCTAAAAGATAGAAGACATCCAATACGTGCTAGTCTGATTATACTATCAATGTCCCATTTGACAATATGTAAGACTAGAGACATTTAAGTACCAAACTTGTTATAATGATTAGAGATCTTATCAACCATAATCACTATCATGGTTTCTCTTTCACAGTTTGATACTAGGGATGTTACTATATATATACAACAAATGATATGAAGATTAAACAATATATAATAACATAAGTGCTTTTATTAATCATAATAAAGTTATTACATGAACTAAATAGACTATAAATGACCTGACCCGGTCGGATCCGGTCCAACCCGATTGGGTTTAGGACACCTTTCCAACAGATTTATCTACATTTAAAAGTAACTTATATTAGTGCTCATTTGTGAATGTCTATGTGTCTGTGTAGAATTTTTTTTCTTTCTGAAATGATAGCCTGCTTGTATTGAATTGTGTCATGCCTTTTTTGTTCTACAGAGCTACTTGCTGATTGTTCTGGGTATAGCTGGCTATCTACTTCCTCTCTTCTCATCTACTTGCAATGGGTTCTCCCTCTCAGGTTTTCCTCTGATTGTTTTTCAGTTTAGTTATGCTTACATGCATATGCTTATTGCCTTCTGTTCTGTTCGATTGTTGTGCTTAGCTTTACTTTGGTGTTTACATTTCTAGAGCTTTCATTATATATCTGGAAATTAGCTATTATATAATCCAACGTCTTTTACAATGGACCTAAAACAAACCTCGAAAATTTACCGACAACTAGCAATATGTGGATGGCATAAGAAAAAAATGAAAAGACTTAGGGTGTGCACCAAAAATGTTGTCTTGCAGAAACCCAAAAAAAATACATCAAATGTGTCAACAAATGTGGGTTCTATAACCAATGACTTAATTCATGTATCCCAAAAACACCGTGTCATGGATCTTGATGCTTCTACAGTGAAAGGAAAAAATTATGTAGAGGTGTTAGTGTTAGATGTAATATCGTCGGATGGATCAAGATCCACCCGATTACGCAGCGGAATAATATAGATCTAGATCTAGTCAACCAAAATACATAAAATAAATAGATCTAACCTACGAGGGGGTTAGATTGCTTACCAGTTTATGGTGAATAAACTCCAAGAACAATCTTCAATCCTAGATCCAAGCTAGATGAGAAGCCACAGTCTTCCAACGTGTGTCTCCAAGCACCACCAGGTGGATGGTGTTTCAAGCCTCCGAACCTCCTCGATATGCTACCTTAGAAAAACCCGAAGTTTTTCTAAAACTCGAACCCAAGTAAATAGCCGAAAAATCCAAGCTAATTTACTTCACAAAATGACATGTTTTCATTGTGTCAAAAGGCTTGGGAGAACTCTCTTTATATAGGAGAGTAATCTTTGTCCTCCAATGATTTAATAATTAAGAGATAATTATTAGATTAATCCTTATTCCAAATAAAAGATAAATAAAATAATTATCCCAAACAAATTAGGATAAATCATATTATTATCTAATATTCCATGAATTATCAATTAACAAATAAAAGATAAATCATATGTTAAATAATTATCCAAGAAAACTAATTCCTTGATAATTATGTAACACAAAAATGTGCCCCAAATACCCTAGAAATAAGGGCCACGCATTTTACACACATATTGGGCCGAGACCACGAAAAATTTCTTTTCCGTGTATTTAATTATCTAGTCCAACTAAACAATTAATTCACATATCAATTAAATAGTCCAATCCAACTATTTAATTATAATTGAGGTGAAACGACGAGAAATCGTATATGCTATATTATGAGCCACGTCGGGGACCATGGACCCATATTCAGAAGCTACAATAAATTAAATAAAATTATTCGTCAGACCGAACAATTATATGCAATCTATTAATTCCGGGATTACACCACCATAAACCCGAAACTGAACTCTGCCGAATATAGATAACTTATACTCAACTATGAGTTGTAAGGTGTCCACTTATGTAATCATTACATACGGATAAATCCTCCATAGACTGTTCACTTCGATTCGGGATATTTCCGTAAACCCTTCTCGAAACATATTATCCTTATTTACCATTAACCCCCTAGTGATCAATTAGTTCATAACTAGCATGATATGAACTGGGTCCATCGATCAGTTTCTAGGGTTAACAAATAAGGGAACTGTCTGTCTACTTCCCGAGGGAAGGAATGGATTCCATATCTGTGATAGCACAGACTACTCACTCATCCCAGAATAGAGCCAACGAGAAGTGTTGGACCACATACTACGAAGTGATCCTTACTAACACATCAAACCCTACCCTAGTCTAAGCGGTTGTGCAGTGATCACCTCGAGATTGAGATTAATCCATATATGATCATCTTGTGATTTGATAAGACTTCTCGATTACGGAATTATATCGAGAACTCAAATCAAATCGGTCCAGCCCTATATGATTATCATCATATATAAATGCCCCACTAGGTACCCTATTACCGACAGTCCAGATAAGACTATCACACCTAAAGTGTTCTGGGCGCATTATTAACAAATTAATCATGAGACCCGTACTCAGATTAATAAACGCTACGGACTAAGTTAGTTTTAAGTACATCTCACTAACTCAATCCTTTTGTGTATAGTCATACACTGAGTTATGTGATTACATAAACGAGGTACTTAGGGTTTTCAGTAGTGTCTTAATTATATGCATACATGCATATAATAAGATGAATCATTAATTCTGTCCTAAAACAATTAGATAATTGTCTTTCGGGCACTACACCTAACAGTTAGGTATTTCCACTTTAATCTTTGCTGGTAAGGAAATGCTTGCTGATCATATGTGTAATGAATCAAACACATTAACTAAAGATCTAAACCATAATGCTAGTATAACTGAATGTTCAACTACAAAAATAAGTACATCCAATATTACGAAAAACAATAAAGCAGAAAAAATTAATCGTTGGCAGGCTAAACGTGCTGAAAGAAACTCGCATTCAGAATAATATCCAACCTAGAGAAAATAAAAATATTGTTGGATGAAATTTCAAAAAGAGTAATGTGCTAGAAGCAGTTGCTGACTGCACACATTGTCTTGCTAAAAAATTTGCACATGAAACTGATAATTTTTGTTGTTCTTCGGGAGAAATCGTTCTTGCTTCACCTAAATTGCCTAAAGTAATTGTTGATTTAATTACTGATCAGACACATGAAGCTGAAAATTTTAGGAACACTATTAGAACATACAATAATCATTTAGCATTTACATCTTTTGGAGCAACTTATGATAAAGATTTGACGAGAAGAAATAAAGGAATTTACACCTTTAGGGTTCAGGGGCAAGTATACCATTTCATTAATGATTTGTTGGGAAGTTCTGATAGTTGTTCAAACCTGCAACTGTACTTTCATGATTCTGAGTAGGAAAAGTCAATACGTCTTCAGAGTTGTCCTAGGCTTTTTGAGATGACACTAGATAGGATATTAACAGTTCTTGTAGAAAATCCATAAGCTAGGTTTTTCAGAGATCTAAGGAGTGCTACCAATCTTGATGAGCTACAAATAATGCTTTATTGTAATCCAAAAGTTGATCAAAAAGTTTATAACATACCGACAGTGCCTCAGATAGCTGGGATATTAGTTGATGGGCAAGAAAGTGAACAATGAAGCATAAGAGTCTATAGTCATGGTGGACATTCCCATAGTATATATTATTACTATGGATGCTATGACCCTCTACAGTATCCACTTATGTTTCCATATGGGCAGCTTGGTTGGCACCAAGGCATAAGCAAGGTTACTGTAAAAGAGAGAACACGAAAGCGGAAAAGAATGAATGAAATTAATAAATCTGTTAATCCAAGACTTGCTGAATCAGTTCAACAATTATTAAATGCAGAGAATGAAAATTTAAGTTCTATAGTAAATGATCATAATAATGTATCAGTACGTGAATATTACTGCTATAAATTTCAAATTAGAAACAATGATGAGTCTTATTTACTTCGATTTGGCAGATTGTTCCAGCAATATGTTGTAGATATGTTGGTCACGTTAGAAACACAACATCTAGATTATTTTAGGGTTCAACAAAAAAATATTAGGCAAGAGTTTCTCCAAGGCATTGTTGATGATGTTGCATGTGGCGAAGATGATGCTGGAAAGGTAGGTCAACGTACAATTCTACCGGCTTCTTTCACCGGAGGACCTAGGCATATGCGAAGAAAATACTTAGAGGCAATGACTTTAGTCCGCAAATTCGGGAAGCCTGATATATTTTTAACAATAACATGTAATCCTAATTGGCCTGAAATTAAAGAATTATTAAACGATAATGAAGAAGCTCAAAATAGACCTGATTTGTTAAGTAGAGTGTTTAGAGCAAAACTAGAAGAACTGAAAATTGAACTTTAAAAAAAAAAAATCTTTTTGTCAAAATAGATGCATATACATATGTTATATAATTCCAAAAGAGGGGTTTACCTCATGCACATTTTATTTTAATTCTGAAAGCTCAATATAAATTATATAGACCAGAACATTTTGATAAGATTGTTGCTGCTGAGCTTCCTGACAAACAGTTACATCCTTATCTATACAAATTGGTAGCTAAGAATATGTTGCATGGTCCATGTGGTGATTTAAATCCAACAAATGTTTTTATTAGAAGAGATGGTTTCTGTAAAAATTCATTTCCTAAAGAATTTTGTGAACAAACCACGATAACAAGTGATGCGTATCCAAAATATAAAAGATGTAATGATGGTCATAGAGTTAAGGTCAGGGGAGCATGCATAGATAATAGATGGGTTATACCATACAATCCATATATAATTGCTAAGTTTGATTGTCACATTAATGTAGAAATATGTTCTACTGTTAAAGCTATAAAATATATATACAAGTATATATGTAAAGGAAATGACAGAATAATGTTTAATATTGAATCTGAAAATTCATCTAAGGAAATAGATGAAATTGATCAATATCAATCTGGAAGGTGGATATCTCCACCTGAGGCATTATGGAGGATATACAGTTTCCTTTGGGGGATATGAAACCTGCAATTATACAATTGCAAGTTCACCTTGAAAATTATCAAACAGTCAGTTTTAACCCAAAGCTTAGGTTGGAAAACATAATGAATAATCCATTTTACAAAAAGACTATGTTAACAGAATATTTCTTCATGAGCATAACAAATGCCGAGGCAATAAAAAGAGAATGTACATACTCTCAATTCCCTGATTTCTTTGTTTGGGAACAAGATAAGAAAAAGATGGAAAGTGAGGACTAAAGGTGATTCAGTTGGAAGAATAGTAACAGTAAATCCAATTGAGGGAGAACGATATTATTTAAAATTGTTATTGTCTAATGTAAAATGTCCTATATCTTTTACTGATTTAAAGATACACAATGGTCAAATATTTCCAACATTTCATGAGGCTGCCCTAGCACCAGATTTCCTAGAACAAAACAATAGTCAGGCTATTTGTCTACAAAAAGCATCATTATATCAGATGCCTTACGAACTAAGACGATTATTTGCTACAATTTTAGTTTACACTTGTCCTAATGATCCTAGAAAACCGTGGCAAGAATTTGAATCTAACCTTTCTGAAGATATAGCTAAACAAAATGATCTTCCTAGGTATGAAATAAGAAGACTTGTTCTACAACAAATTAACTCATTCCTTAATTATATGGGGAAAGATATAGCTTCGTTTGGCTTGATACCTAAAGGAATGAATCCTAGCCAGTTTGAGGACTTAACTAAGGAACTAAGAGTTGAACAAAATATTGTTGTGTCTGAGGCAGAATTAAATTCGAAAACATTATTAAGTACCAAACAGGCAAAGGCTTTTAAAAGTATAATAAAACCAATATACGAAAACAAACATGAATGTTTTTTTATAGATGGTCCGGGGGGAACCAGAAAGACTTATCTGTATGGATCTTTATTAGCAGAAATTAGATCAAAAGGCCATTTGGCTTTAGCGACAGCCACAACGTGGATAGCAGCATCTTTGTTGCCAGGAGAACGGACAACACATTCCCGTTTTAAAATACCTATTGACGTAACAAATGATTCAGTTTGTAGAATAAGTAAACAAACATCACTAGCGCACATGATTAAAGAATCTAGATTAATTATATGGGATGAGGCTCCAATGTGTAAAAAGAAGGCTATTGAAACACTAGATGCTTTACTGCAAGATTTAATGGAGAATACTCAGGTTTTTTGAGGAAAATTTGTTGTGCTAGGAGGAGATTTTAGACAGACTTTACATGTTGTTTCCAAAGGTACCAAGCGTGATACAATAAATACATCTTTGATAAAGTCATACCTATGGCCTATGCTTAAAAAATTTACTTTGGTTCAAAACATGCGTGCCCATTTAGATCCTGCATTCACCAGCTTCCTTTTGAGGGTTGGTGATGGGGTGGATCAAAATCATGATGTTGAATCTATTCAAATCCCTTCAAATACAATCATTCCAACTAAAAACGATGGCACTGATTTAGATACTCTTATAAATGTAGTTTATCCTATTATGGACACAACAACAGCCATTAATTTAGAAAGTATTAACAAAGCAATTCTTAATACAAAAAACCAGTTTGTAGATGAAATAAATGATCTAATAATTCAACGCATTCATGGAGATGCAATTGATATGTTAGCTTTAACCAAACTGATAATCCAAATGACCAGGGGCATTATGATGACCTATTGAATAGTCTAGCCCCGTCTGGTTTACCGCCACATAAATTGATGCTTAAGGTTAATGTTCCTATAATTTTACTTAGAAATTTATATCCATCAGAGGGTTTATGTATTGGTACACGTTTAATTTGCAAACGTTTAGACAAAAACATAATACATACTGAAATCGCAGTGGGAGATCATACGGGGAAATCAGTATTCATACATAGAATACCTCATCAACCAACTAATGATGAGTTTTATTCTATTCCATTCAAAAGGATTCAATTTCCGGTTAGACTTTGCTTTGCGATGACAATAAATAAATCCCAAGGACAAATGATACGGATCTGATTTCGTAGGATCTAGGATTAAGGTATTTGGAATTTGATGGAAAGTCTCCTTGACACAACCCCAACTTGTGAGAAGGCACCTTGGAATAATGAGCTCCTTGACACAATCTCAACTCGTGAGAAGGCACCTTGGAATAGCACCTCGACACCTAGAAAACTTGTCTCTAAGCACCTTGGTATATTGGATACCTACAAGGGTTGCTCGGGCCCTTGATAATCCAGTTTTGAATACTCTATCCAGAGAATTCACACAACACTTAAAAAGTGAAGAAAATATATTTTTTTAGATCAAATATGATTTCCAAATTACAAGTACATGGAATGACTATTTATAGGAGTAAAATAACATAATCAAAGCTGAAAATATAAAATAAAATTCGTCCAACATGCATCAAGAAAGTCTCTTGGATGTTCAATGCAAGTCTCTTGGTAGATCCAATGTAAAGTCTCTTGGTTTCTTCAAAAAGTCTCTTGGTTGATCCATTGGATGTAGAAAAATTCCAAGGATGCTTCTTGTATCCAAAAGTGGCGCCATCTTCATCATTAATTCAGCTGAATATTATTTAACTTAAATATAGTAGTAACATATATTAACTAGAATAATTATTCCGACAGTCCGTTAGCATATATGATGGACTTGATGACTTCAAAAACTTGCAATTGCTTGGTCGTAGGATCTTCAAAAATTAAGTTGACCACTTTGTTCATAGAATAGAGCCTTAGTTTGCGTTGTTGGACCATTGCGAAATGTGATTGTAGGTGGTGTATCAGCCGGTTCTGGATTCACATCAGACCCTCCCGTTTGTGAAGGATCTGTCCTCAGATCATGTGGATTGTCGAATGTACGCAAATCTGCCACGTTGAAGGAGTTTGAAATACCCCAGTCGGATGGAATGTCGAGTTTGTAGGAATTGTTGTTGATTCTTTCCAACACCTGGTACGGACCATCTCCACGTGGATGTAATTTGGTCTTGCGCTTGTGCGGGAATCTGTCTTTGCGAAAATGAAACCATACCCAGTCGCCCGGGTCAAACACCATCTCTTTTCTTCTTTTATTCGCTTGTTTCTCATAGCGAGCCGTTTGAGCCTCCACTTTTTTCTTTGCCTTTGCATGCAAATCACGTACCATCGCAGCTTTCTTTTCCCCATCGAGACTCGTGAGCATATGTGGAGGTAAAGGAACCAAATCAATAGGAGTGATAGGATTAAAGTCATACACAATCTCAAATGGTGAATATTTCGTAGCAGAGTGAGTAGCACGATTATATGCAAATTCAACATAAGCCAAACAAGACTCCCAATTCTTTAAAGTCTTTTTGTACTACGGTGCGCAATAATTGACCCAAAGTTCGATTCACAACTTCTGTTTGTCCATCGGTTTGGGGAAGATAAGCAGTAGAATACAATAAAGTAGTCCCCAAACGCATCCATAATACTCGCCAAAAGTGGCTCACAAACTTAACATCACGATCACTAACAATTGACTTAGGAACACCATGTAGTCTCACAATTTCCTTAAAGAACAACTCAGCAATGTGTGAAGCATCATTTGTTTTATGACATGCAATAAAGTGAGCCATTTTAGAAAATCGATCAACCACCACAAAAATAGAATCTTTACCCGTTTGAGAACGCGGTAATCCAAGTACAAAATCCATAGAAAGATCAGTCCAATGTGACGAGGGAATGGGCAAAGGTAACCATGTGGCTGTGACTTTGACTTAGCCATAAGACAAGTAATACATGACTCACACACCCGATTAACATCACGAACCATCTTAGGCCAAAAAAATGTGTGTGCAGCACGTCTAAAGTTTTAGCAATGACAAAATGTCCCACAAGTCCGCCACCGTGTGCTTCACGCACCAAATATTCACATAAAGACCCTCGAGGAATACATAATCTATTTTCTTTAAACAAAAATCCCTCGTGTTGATAAAACTTATTATGAGCTGAAGGTTCAGTGGATTTATATAGCTCAGCAAAATCAAGACCAGATGCATACAACTCTTTAATGTGTTCAAACCAAGTAGCTTGGTTTGCATTTGTGTGATTAGAGTGTAGCGTCTCGACAAAGCATCGGCAACCGTGTTCTCTTTTCCCTTTTTATATTTAATCACATAGGGAAACGACTCAATGAATTCCATCCAACGAATATGACGCAAATGCAATTTAGATTGCCTTTTCAAATACTTATCAGAATGAATCACAAACTCTCTCGGATGCAAGTAGTGTTGCCATACACGTAAGCATTGAACAAGTGCATATAACTCTTTGTCATAGATGGCATAATTTAAGTGTGCGCCTTTTAATTTCTCACTATAATATGCAATAGGTCACCCCTCTTGTATTAAAACTCCACCAATACCCACCCCGGATGCATCACACTCAATCTCAAACATCTTAGAAAAATCAGGCAAAGCAAGTATAGGTGCAGAAATTAAACGGGTTTTTAGAGTTTCTAATGCTTCCCTTTGAGTAGGACCCCAATGGAATGGTGCGTTCTTTTTGACTAACTAGTTCAAAGGTGCGGCTATGCTGCTGAAATTCTTGATGAATCGTCGGTAAAAACTTGCAAGGCCATGAAAACTTTAGACCTCCGATGCGTTTCTTGGTTCAGGCCAGTCGGCCACCGCCTTTACCTTTTCTTGGTCCACCTCGATGCCCTGTCCACTTACAACAAATCCAAGGAAGACAACTCGTTCCAAACAAAAATGACATTTCTTAAGATTAGCAAAGAGTTGTGCTTTACGCAGGGCTTCCAAAATAGACCTTAGGTGTGATAGATGTGAATTTAAATCATGACTATAGATTAAAATATCATCAAAATAGACCACGACAAATCGACCAATAAATTCCCTAAGGTTTCATTCATTAACCGCATAAATGTACTTGGTGCATTGGTAAGACCAAAAGGCATAACGAGCCATTCATATAATCCAAACTTTGTTTTAAACGCAGTTTTTCATTCATCTCCCTCATGAATCCTCACTTGGTGATATCCACTTTTTAAATCAATTTTTGAAAATAATTTGGCACCATGCAATTCATCCAACATATCATTAAGAAGGGGAATAGGATAGCGATACTTTACCGTGATTTGGTTGATGGCACGACAGGTGGTGCACATTCTCTATTCGCCATTCTTCTTAGGCACGATGATCACGGGAACCGCACCTGGACTCAAAGATTCTCGAATTTTCCCTTTCTCCAATAATTCTTGAACTTGACGCTGAATTTCTTTACTTTCTTCGGGATTTTCCCGGTATGCTGGACGATTCGGTAGCACCGCTCCTGGCATAAAGTCGATCTGATGTTCCACTCCACGAAGTGGTGGTAATCCACTTGGTTCTTCCTCCGGAAACACGTCCTCAAATTTCTGCAAAAGGGTTAGTACAACACCGGGAAGAGTTCCCGCAAGATCAGAAATAATCATATAACAAGGAAATAGAGTAGAAAACGGCTCATTAAATTCTGAATGAGGAACTAATGGATAGGAATCCTTGTAAATGAATAAAATAGGACTTCGGACAGCCGCAAAATTTACTTTCTTATCACGATTCTGGGAATTTACTTTGATGGTTTTCTATGGCACTTAAACAATTGCAGTCTCAGAGTTAGTGGGTGCATTGGCATGATCAACCTCTCATTTCTTTGCATATTTAACTTGATCGGAATGAGCCTCGTGTGGTGATAATGGACTCAAAGTGATTCGTTTTCCCTTGTACGTCAAAGTGTACTTATTAAGAAAACCATCATAAGTGACACGTTTATCAAATTGCCAAGGACGGCCAAGTAACAGATGGGTGACATGCATAAGAACTACATCACACGAAAATTTATCCTCATATTTTGAAAGATTAAAGTTCACATATGCCTGCCTAGTTACTTTAACAGTACCGCATTCATTCAACCATTGCAATTTATAAGGTTGTGGGTGCTTAAGTGTGGGAATGCTTAATTTTTCAACAACCTCACTACTAATGGTACCTGAATCAATAATCATCATACATATCTTACCTCCAATGATGCAACGAGTCTGAAAAATATTTTCGCGTTGTACCTCATCATTGTTGAGTTGACTCGTGGTGCTAAGGACTTTTTTGTTCACAAACATGGCTCGTTCGTCAAGCTTAATTCCCTCATTGTCCTCCTCAGCCAGCTCATATGTTTCATCATACCCTGGTTCATTTTCACCTTCCGAATCTGACTGATAATTTCCCTCTTTATCAGCGACATAAGATCGCTCGCTTGGACACTAACTTGCTTTGTGTCTTAATCCCTGACACTTATGACATCTCAAAGTGCTTTCAGGTTTTTCTTTAACCGGACGGTCATTTGAAACTTGGGGAGGGGTATATTTAACAACGGAGTATTTAACAGGAAACTTACCTCCGTCGCTTTTGGATGGAAAAGAATTCGGCGTAGCCGGTGTGGTACCTGATAAGTCTTAGAATATTGCGCCTTTTGTTTCTTGAGTTGCTTCTCCTTAGTTAAGGTTGCGTGTACCATTTCGTCGTAAGTTGTGCAATTCATCATTTCCATCGGATCAGCTATTTCCAGACGCAGTCCTCCCAAAAATCGAGCCATGGTATGTTCGTTAGACTCATCAGTATCCGTGCGAATCAAAGCCATTTCTAGCTCATCTTGGTATGTTTGAACAGATTTCTCGCTTCTTCAAGTGTTTGCAATTTCACACTGCTCGCCGGTAGGATTTGGGAACCCACTTTCTATGCATCTCATTTTTAAGCACCTCCCAAGAAGATATCACCTGTTGTCTTGATTTCCTGCGCTTTTCATTAGTTTTCTGGAACCAAAGCATAGCTCGTTCCTCAAATTCACTAGTAGCTAGCTTAACTTTGGTTCTTTCAGAGTAATCATGACAATTGAAAATTTGTTCAACTTTAAGTACCCAAGAAAAGTATTCATCGGGATTAGAATTACCTTTAAAGGTTGGAATCTTTTGTTTGATACCTTGTAGTGTTTCCCGTGGTGCCCGTGCTCTCCGGTGCGTCGTAAGTGTGGCTGCATCATTTTCCTCCTCGTCTTCATTGTCATGTTCAGAATAATTGCTTGGTTCAATATCATTGTTTTGAACACTTGGACTGTCACGGATTTTATCTAACAAAACAAACAAGTAGTAAATATTTATAAATCCGGTTTCCCTCAAGTATAAGGATCGTAGTATAGAGGTTGATACCGGGTCGATCTTACGGGGAACTGGCGATTGCTAAGCCTAGTTTTTGTCTAACTAAATTATGTCACGGAAAACTAATCTAAACAGCGGATAAAACTAAACGAAACTGAAAATAAACTTAACTAAAACGTAAAACTGGACAGAAGATATGATCTAAAGCCAGGAAAGATACGGGTTGCGAACTATTAAACTAAAACTAAACCTAGTATGAAATAAAGGAAATTGATTAACTAAACAATTCAAGTTCTAAGGGATTTGATCAAATTATAACGAGCAAACGAGCAATTGATCCACCTATCCTATCAACATTCAATTCCAATTCAGATTATTTCGTGATCTCTAACCAAGTTGTGATTCACCTAACCAAGGTATGAACTCCTAATTTCTTAGACAAGTTCTCCTATCAATCTTTTATCTTTCGATCTAAAGATTAATGCTTTCAAATCAAGGTGTGAAATCTCTCAATTTCTAACCTAGAAATCTAACCTAATAACTCTCGTTAATTAGTTTCAAGATCTATTCTTTATCATGGTGATCTAAAGTTTAATATGATTAATTTTCATCAAAGTAAACAATCAACAAGCAACGATCTTTCGATATGAATTGCGGTAAACATCATAAACATGATAAAAGAAACAACTTGAATTAAATACTCACAAAATAATCAAGAACGGAACTGAATTGTTGAGTCGGACGGCTTCACAATGCTCGTTCAAGGCTTTTAGCCTCTAAGCATCCTCTTGAAACTTGGAATTGTTTGAATAAAAGTGCATAAAAGAATCTAAAGAAAAACTGTTTGTAAACTAAGGAAAATCGCAGCCTAAAGCCGCCCCTAGGATTAGGGTTTTGAGTGTTGTGTATATGGTATCTCATATGTGAAGAAAACAGCTGCTATTTATAGAGTCTTGAGTTGGTTCGCCAAAGTCGGTCGAAGGACGCCCGTCCAGACTTGTTGGACGCTCGTTCCGTTTGCCCTGGACTCGCTCAGACGCCCGTCCAGACCAGCGTCCAAACTCTCTGTATCAAAATCGCACCTCCGGACGTTCGTTTGCTTTGATGGACGCCCGTCCAACCTGGACGGGACCTGGACGCCAGTTCAATGCAATCGAATTCTGATTTCTCGATCTTTATCTCTTTTTTCTCTATCCCATTCCTTCATTATCTCTTTTATCATCAATTAGCTCGAACTTAATCCACTTTTGATCATCTTTTGAGCCTCAAACATGTATCTATAACACATAAAAACATCGCAAAATGTAATAATGTCCAATTAAACATAAAATCACAATTAAAACACCAAAATCAACCAATTTTGCTATTAACTCGTTAAAAACCTCATTTACTCAATACTTCCGTTAAACACTCGTTTCTTATGCAATTTTATACGAATATGAGGGAAAATATCATAGAATATAGCTTTATAAATCGTATAAATTCACCCTTAACAACTCCCCCACACTTAAGCTTTTGCTCGTCCCGAGCAAAAAAAACGAAAACCAAGGGTCGAGACAAAACAGACATCTCAGCAAATATAACATACATTCAATAACTTAGAGGTTCACCCATGTGTGTGTGCAAAGCCATAGAAAACTTCCACTAAATCCAAACTTGAGAAACTCAAAGCAAAACTAGCTAATACCCCCTCGTAGACTAGCGATAAATGACTCTCATAAGTTGTACCCTACAAACGCAATATATCCGAAAAGGATGATCGAGTATATCTAGGGTCTTTCTGAGATACTCAGAGGATAATCCCTACAGCATATCCATTAGTTTCTACTGGGGATAAGATAGACGATAACTCAGTCTTTCATCCATTTAATACCACTTCTCTATAAGTTGAGTTAACTATTTCACTTTTAAACACACATCAGAATGAGCTGTTGCCCTGTCATAGCAGAATAGGATATTCAAGATATACCCTACCTTACTCCAATCATAAGGCAGCTTTTCCTGACTGTCGTGAGCTTTTAGTCATCATAGTGGTATAGGACATACGTGGTATACCCTATCGCACTCAAATCATCGACTAGATTTCGACACACCCAATAATTCTTCATTATAAACTCAACTTTTTCAACAACTTAAGCTACGCTTTACTTATCACATTCAAACCTTAGATATTCACAGTATATCATACTTCGTATCTAAATATAAACTATCATAAATCTCAAGATATATACGTAGCACTAAGCACATGACTTATAAGAAAATCAGAAATCACTCGTCGAAAAGGGGTATAACTTTATAAATTAGCTCATCATTCACTATGGCTCCTGAAAAATAGATTTCAGGTGAAACAACTAACTTATCAAACATGTGATATATAGCTTGGATGACTATAAAAATAACGAACATTGAATTGAATTGCCTACTCGAGACAAAACAAAAACAAAAATGTCGAAAAATTTCGAAAATTTTAGCTCATTTTGCATAGAAACATAACGAGTTAAGCGAATGTGTGGATACATATCAAATCATTCCCCTCCCCCACACTTAAAGATCAACATGTCCTCATGTTGTGCAGAAAGTAAATAGAGAAAGAACTTAGCTGATTTTAACAGATACTCGAATCGTCGGTCAGGCCGGAGCCTACGTAGTGACACTTAGAACTCGTAACATACAATGTAGCTCGACAAAACCGCTAAAAAGATACCTGCACGACTTGACAAACACGGAAACATCTCGAGGAAAATGGGGAATTATACCAGAATGAAAAGAGATAGCAAAACCGAGTAATACCAAAAGATAAAACATTAAACACATTCACAAGTTGAAATAAAGTAGAAATGAAAGTACTGATGCCTTATGGCTTACATGATCCATCGAAAGAATAAATAGTAGCTAAATGAAAAAGTACAACGAATCATGTAATCAAAAGTAGCGAAAATATACAATCACAGTATCTAGGACAAATCAAAATCGAAAATAGACAAATAAAATCATGACTGCCCCGGAGCCGCAGAATCATCAGCCGGAGGTACATCACCCGCAGGGGCATCAGGCTGCTCCTCATCCGAAGAAGACTCAGCGTCCTCCAAAACATCCGCTATAGCCTGCTCAATCTCATCAGAATAAAGATAATCAATGACGCTCGGATTGAAGATTCTGTCGTCTCGCGGCTGCCGGCCCTCACTGATGCACCGCAAAATGGTCAAGATGTTGTTTTGTGAACTCCGAATATCCTCCATCCAGTTCCTGACACTGTCAGCCATACTCAACCTCATCCGGACTGAGGGAGATAAAGTAAGAAGGGAGGATGCTCGCGGCGGTGCTGATGACGAACCAGGCTCCTGTGTTGCCCCCGACTCAGACTGTCCAGAGGACTTACCCTTCTCTCGCTGTATAGGCCTCGGGTTCTTCGGTCTATGATCCGCTCCATACTCAGGCACACCGGCATCAAGACATAAACCGTGAATCAAGTGAGGGATAATCAGGCAACGTGTATAGATCTTCTGATTGATAGCCACCTCATCGTATAATGCCTGTCCCACATTCACGTTCAGGCCAAAAGTCAACGCATATAGCATGCCTAGGTCACCAATATGAAAATGTGTCAAGTTGTTCTTGGGCAACAACCGACTCTGAATAAACCTACACTGGACTTTCCAATCTTCCGTCCAGGTAGTGGTGACTTAATTGTGCCAATTGTGCTTCCATTTGTGCGATACGTTCCTCATATTGATAAGAAAGATCCCTAGATATTCGCTCGAGGTCTCGTTGATACCTTTGTTGTAGTGCTTGAGCTAAAAGTGGATTATCTTGTTCCATCTTTGAAAACTATGTTGCTATTCTCAAGATAGAGACAACTAACCGGACGATATCAAGTAACTCGCAACACTCGAAAGTATTCAATTACAAGATGTAGATACAAGATCACAAGTGTTTTTGGAAACTCAAACAGAATGTTTCTCAAAAATTAAGAAAATGTTGAGGAGAAAAATTTCTAAGGTGTATCCGCAAGATTCGAAGTGTACGAAAAGGTAACTTCCAATTCCCTTCTTCCTTTTTTATTTTTATTTTTTAGATCACTTGTTGCTTGTACGGAATAAAATTATTCTTCAAGTACACACGATTTACTTGTGCACCTTTTTTATTTTTATTTTTTTATAACTTTATATTCATATATATAGATGCTCGTGTGGAATAAAGTGTTCATCAAATACGTACGATTATATGCAACAAGAAAGGAAGGTAATAATAATTTTGGATATATACCTTTAATCCGCCTTTATCTCTGATACCAACTGATACGGATTTGATTTCGTAGGATCTAGGATTAAGGTATTTTGAATTTGATGGAAAGTCTCCTTGACACAACCCCAACTTGTGAGGAGGCACCTTGGAATAATGAGCTCCTCGACACAATCTCAACTCGTGAGAAGGCACCTTGGAATAGCACCTCGACACCTATAAAACTTGTCTCTAAGCACCTTGATATATTGGATACCCACAAGGGTTGCTCGGGCCCTTGAAAATCCGGTTTTGAATACTCTATCCAGAGAATTCACACAACACTTAAAAAGTGAAGAAAATATTTTTTTTCTAGATCAAAGATGAGTTCCAAATTACAAGTACATGGAATGACTATTTATAGGAGTAAAATAACATAATCAAAACTGAAAATATAAAATAAAATTCGTCCAACATGCATCAAGAAAGTCTCTTGGATGTTCAATGCAAGTCTCTTGGTAGATCCAATGTAAAGTCTCTTGGTTTCTTCAAAAAGTCTCTTGGTTGATCCATTGGATGTAGAAAAATTCCAAGGATGCTTCTTGTATCCAAAAGTGGTGCCATCTTCATCACTAATTCAGCTAAATATTATTTAACTTAAATATAGTAGTAACATATATTAGCTAGAATAATTATTCCGACAGTCCGTTAGCATATATGACGGACTTGATGACTTCAAAAACTTGCAATTGCTTGGTCGTAGGATCTTCAAAAATTAAGTTGACCACTTTGTTCATAGAATCAAGCCTTAGTTTGCATTGTTGGCGAGTTTCGGGACCATTGCGAAATGTGATTGGAGGTGGTGTATCAGCCGGTTCCGGATTCACATCAACAAACTTTAGATTTTGTTGGTGTTTACTTAAAAGAACCTATTTTTTCCCATGGACAGCTATAAGTTGCGTTGTCTCGTGCCAAAAAATCAACTGTTGTTAAAGTACTTATAGCATAAACTGTCTTTCACATAGAAAAGAACAATTTTACAAAAAATGTTGTCTACAAATAAATCTTGAACAGGCAATAAATATTGAAACTCTTACTTTTTCACATGGTCACAGTGTGTGTAAACTCTAATGCCGTCTGCTTTAAAACAGCTATGAAAATATGTAAACAAAAAATTATGTTTGTATATTATGAATTCTTACAGAAAAAATATCGACGGAACCTCTGTGGTGCTCTTCAAGTGAAGGACAACACAATAGATTGGACTGTGATTGTGCAGGTTCTCATTAAGCACCCAACTAAAGAGTCTCAATCAAACCCTAGCATGTGGTACAAGAAGTTACATTTTACTGACATGAAAGTAAGTTTTCCTTTTCTGTCTGCAAAGAAATTCTATCGTTTTGTGTTGTGTTGTGTTCAATATCCTATGATGGTTATAATGTTGCCTTTTGTGTTTTAAATAGGGGACTCGGATTTCAGCAATCACTTTCTCAGCGATAGAACACTTTGACCGCGTTTTTCAACCTTTAAAAAGGTATTACATAACAGGTGCTTCTGTGAAAGTTGTTGATCCAAGGTACAAGGTTGGTGAATACAACTACACTTGGACATTGTACCCTATAACATATGTGCAGTTGCTTCATGATCTTGTCCCACATGTGTGCCCATACTCTTTTGACTGCATGAACTTCTCAGAAATGTTCAGGGTGGCAGACCGTGACGTATCCATTGGTATGCTGATGCAAACTTTCTAGGTTTCCAATCTCACCGGCAGTGTACCGGGTCAATTGTAGTCTAGCGTGGTGGTCAAGGTCGTCTCCCAAGGGAAATGTGAGGTTAAACACCGATTAGTTATCATTATCTTGATCCGAATCGCAGTTTTTGTTTAAAAGACTAATAACTAGCTACAAAGGTTGTTCAAACGATAAAAGGAATCGACTAAGATGATTTTTAGTTCAAGTTATTTCCCTTAGATTATTTGGAATTAATCAACCTACCTCCTTCCATTAATGTTCTATTGCGTGAATGGTGCATTCCTAAACACGTGATTTTCCCTCCTACGAGCGTATAAAATCACACTATGCCTTATCATTGGTTTAAGCACCTTAAACCTAATGACTTGGCACGATAAACACTTGAATGCAAATTTCCCGGATAAGGAACCGAATTCCATTACGGTCGATTCTACCTTCCGTCCCTCTTACCCTCGTCTCACAACTAACGTCTCTGTTCGGTTTCTATTAGTTGTATAGGTACGTACATTGGTTAATTACTCCAATATACATATTATCAATCAAAGCAAGCAAGAGGATTTTCAACACAATAAAAGCTAGCAACATAAACGATCAATTCCAAACAACAAAAGGATTAACTATCATTACTATATCATCTTAGCCAATACAAAGAACTAGCCACTCATTATTATAACTACTAACTGATGTAAGTCAACCTGATGATATAATTTCTGATGATTTACCCTTTTTTCTGGTGCAATTAGCGATATTTTGACATCAACTTGAGCAATTTGAATGATGATTGGAACCATATTTTGTGTACATAGAATTTTCAGAAAAACCATGTTTCTAGCTATATTATATTAGTATTAGCCGATTTTGTTATCAGATTTACACGTGGTATCTTTGTGTCTATTTTGCAGCACAGATATCACGGTGGGGAGCGTGGATTCTGACCTTAGGGTGGCTTTTGATTCTTTTGTGATGATTTTGTGCTGTGGCGAGGATTTTAGCCCATGAGGATTATTGGTACACATTAGAGGGTTCAATCCAAGCCAAGTGGGAGAATAAACCTTGATTATGTGATTTCAGATAGAAATGACTCGAGCCATGTCACATTGACCTGAGTCAAAGAGTAGTTGAGCATTTAATGCAAATGTCACTCAACCAACTACCACATATTGGACTTGACCTACGCCAAGAAGCTCAGACCCGCGCCAGTAGTGCATTTTGATCTTGACTTACGCCAAGATGGATTGACCCTAGTCAATATGGCAGAGTCGGCAAATAATTAATCCATTTTATTCTTCCAAACACATAATTATCAAATATACACTTCATCTTTTTCAACTTTTCCATCTTGAAAGCAAAACCCCACCCCAAGGCTCTTATAGCCGAATTTTAGTAGAAATTGACTCTTGATTTTGATTGTAAAAGCTAAGGATTCTAGTTTAACTCTTCTAGTTGATTGGATTCAACACACTAGTGTTAGTTCATTGAAGCTTTTGGGAGTTGGATGAAGAACACCAACTCGAATTTCATCATTTGAATTGGTAATCTTTAATCTTTATTGTCATTCAATTGTTCTTATGTTTATGAATGTTAATCTTGAGATGTTAATGTTTGTAGGCATGAGTGGATAGGTTTATCTAGCCAAGATTATGTTGTAGTATTAGTTATCCTCTTGTGATTGATTGGGAATGATTGTTTGTGTTGTTAGTTTTGATTGTTGTGAAGCTTTTCCTACTTGTATTGTTTCGATTGCTTGCATTAGAGTAATTGCCTAGTGTTAGCATTTACACGTTTAACGGATACCGAACGGAGATGTTAGATGTGGGAAGAGGGTAGGAGAACCGGAAGGTAAAATCGACCTCTTCGAGGCATTCGATTTCTTATCCGGGGATTCTTGGCATTGCCATTACATTCACGTGCGTAGCATACCGAATCATTAGGTTTAGATCGCCTAGACCAATGAGGAGGTAGAGAGCAATTCTATTCACTCGTATGAGGGGGAATTGCTTGCTTAGGAATGCACCGTTTCACGCTTTTAGACATGAAAGGAAGGAAGTCATTCCCATGACGTTGTGAGAGAATAGCTAGGCTACACATTATCTTGGTTAGTTTCTTTTATCAGTTTATCATCTTTGTTATTTCAAGTATTTTATTTATGCAATTGATTACCATTTCATCAATTTGTGACCTAGATCGAATTAACATGAATTTTTTAGTGTATAACCTCACAAGATAGTTCCCCGTGGATTCGACCTTGACTCACCAAACTAGATTATAGTCGACCCGGTACTCTGCCGGTTAGATTGGACACCTCGGTTTGGCCCATCACTAACAAATTAAAGCTAGCATTCATAATAATAAGAACAATTAGATCAAAGTAAAAGTTGATATAATACCAAATTCGGAAGATGAACTCGAAGTGAGGTTCATCCACTCCAGTTTGATGAAAATAAAACACAAGCTAGTTGCCTTCTTCATCCATTGAAAGACTTGAGCTCCACAAAATGATAATTCTAAAATGTTACAATGATTTAAGTGTTAAAACAAGAGAATTTTTGGCTAAGAGAGCCTTGGAGTGTAGTTGCCTTCAAGTCTTCTCCAAAAAACTATCTGTCCGAACTCCTTTTTCTTTCTCTGATGTGCAATAGTTAAATTACAAAAATTCTCGTTTTTGAGTAATTCGGCGCGCGCCATGGTGTCCATGGTGTGCGCCGAACGTGACAGAAGTTGTTGAGATAAGACGTCCATTTAATGCATCTGCTGTTTAAACCCTTTGATGTTTCGGCCTGCGCCCTTTTATGTCCCGGCCTGCGCCAAGACATCAAAAAACTTGAAATCTACATGAAATGAGCCGATTACACCTCCCTTTTCTTCATCAATTTCCTTCCTCTACTTGACGGTTTGTATCGGTTTCGATCTTTTATAATTTACACTCCCGCTATCACTGCAAAGTATCAAAACAAAAGTAGCACAAGTAATTCTGATAATAATAAATTATAATAGATAACTCTAAAAGATTGATAAACGTTAGGAATTGGTTGTGCCAACGTGAATTAAAAACGATTTGATTTATTACTAAATTCACTATGATTAATACGAATTATCACTATATATTCAAAGAATTGGGGTAAAACATCGTGGAGATTCATCATCCGATTGACATACATCATATGCTTTATACTATACTGTATTTACTTGTTATGTGCAACTTATAATACATTGATTATATTCCTTTTATTTTGAAAATAGATAAGCATTATTACTGTGTATCTTCAAATAAAAGAATTCTGCATATGTTTAGAACAATCATGTAGTCTAGAGTTGCTGCATATTTTTAACAGTTTAGTGTGTGCCATTTACACAATGTGTACATATCTCTACATTATTTAGTATAGTATATGTTAGGTATAGCCATATAGGAATGAATTTAACTGCCAGCTTTTACTTTCTTTGATCAGCTGTGAAAGGATTGGTTGTGCACGCATACCCTATTCCCCATGCTACAAAACCATTTGTTTGGGAGTACATCCTTATTGATCAAGAGTAAGTTTTTCCATTATACATATACTGCATGTATTTTTGATATTACAAAGTACTGCATCATAAAATGCTCTCATTATAGGAAACGACCTATGGTATTGCGCTTATGAGATGACTTGTTGAATGAAGGAGAAACTAGAATCATCGAGAAACTCCCTAAACCAACTTTCATTGTTGGATTAGACATAAAAGTCACGTCATTCAATGGTATGTTCAGTTATTTACGTAGATGTTATAATTAAAGCAATAATGATTATTTAAAAAAGTGTTGTCCGTGATTTTCTATATTTGCTTTGCATAGGTTTGTCATTGACTATAGATTTTAATGTTTTTTTCCTGGTCGATCTGCCTCTCCTTGAAAATGAACCTTTAGTTTCTTGGTAATTTCTATCTACAACATTAGTTTTGTTTTATATTTATGACTTAATGAAATTATAGGCTCTTCTAGGTTTGATCAGAATTTTTTACTTCATGCTGGCTTCTTAAAAAGGGATGCTTGGTGCAGGTACAATGGACATGCTGAAGAGGTTGGACATTTAATTGAGGCTGAAGCTTACAAATCAACTGACATTTTGCTTCCACCTCCAGCTGCTGCTGATGTTGTTCCAATCAGAGTTGTTTCAGCGTCAATCGAAACGGTATGCAACACATTTGATTCTACATTTACTTTTGAAATACATTCAGAATCTAAATTGATAATTTCTGCTCACTGTACAGCATAAAACTGCTTGGGTAGCGGCAACAATTCATTTAATGCCAGCACAGGAGAAGCTCTGGTATAATGTGTGTGACAAGTGCAAAAAAACAGTTAATCTTCCAATAGGTTTAGAGCTTCCCTGTATGTATTGCCACAAAGAAATGGATGTTGAGACACGGTAATCTATAAGCCAAGTTATGTATATGTTGGCAACATACAATATAATAAATAGAATTCCTTACTGTTATTGTGCAGGTGTAATGTGCACGTTTTCCTTAATGATGAATCTGGGACACTTTCTGCCACACTTTCCTCAACTACTGTAGAAAAATTCATTAAGTTTACTGCAACTGAGCTTGTGGAAGCGTACGAAAAGGTAATTAGATATTACAAAATTGTTATGTTGTTTATGTATGTTTTATTTATTTATTCAGATTGCTTACTGGCTATGAATCACATGCTGAGTCGTTTCCATTCATTATACACATAGAAATGCTATCTAATCAAATATATATTCATGCATAGAATGCTCCGCTAAATGATGAGATTGCAAGAAAGATAGACAAGACGCTGGTGCTGTGCTTTCTTAAATATTATGACAGATCCTTCAAAGGTAAAGCTGAAAGGACCTACCCAGTTCTAAAACTGTACACTCAGGAAGAAGCCAATTATGCACAGGTGCAACCAGCTTTCAACCTACCCTCAGCTGCACTTACATCAACCCTAAGTTCTACTTTGTCTGGTGAAAAAGAACAACAACTATTTAGCCCATCAACCAAAAAGGTGATAGAAGAAATAGCAACTGAGTTGCCATGGATCAAAGAACCATACTACCGTATGCATCTACAAAAGGAGGAATCGAATTTGGTGACAGCTCTGATGAAAAGATGATCTGCTCATTTCTGAGAAAGTGTCATCTCCTACCCATGAAACTGTTGTGCCAAATTCTGGGGCGGAAAGTCAAGTGAAAAAATTGAAGAACAAGGCTGATGACAACTAAGTATGACAATGAATGTTCTTTTGTGTTTTGAAGCCATGCCAAGTAGCCCGTATCCTATGTGCCTAAGTTTCGGTTATTTTAACTACAGTAAGAACTTACATATTATGGTCATTAGTTATGACTCCATCAACGATTAATGATATTAAGTAATATGTAAAGTGGCTATTTTAGGTACTAAAATATATGCCTACCTATTTTGCTTGTGCTTTCCTCACAAACATTATCACCAAGTATGTAGT
The DNA here is from genome assembly GCA_026214975.1 of Gentiana macrophylla. Taxonomy (NCBI): domain Eukaryota; kingdom Viridiplantae; phylum Streptophyta; class Magnoliopsida; order Gentianales; family Gentianaceae; genus Gentiana; species Gentiana macrophylla. The sequence continues at coordinate 103,300,649 of CM047807.1, forward strand.
ATTATGTTGGGTTTGTAACTTATTATGGGCACTGTTGTTTTTTCTAATATAAACATGACTTTTTATTGTGCAACTCATGTTTACATGTATGCATAATTTATTCTTGTGTTCATTTAACATTTTCTAGAAAAATGGGTAAATGTAACATTTACATACCAAAAGTCTCACCTTACTTATAGATCCATTTAAATATGATATATAATTCGGTATACTTGGAAGGGGCATGCCGTGCCTTGCACGGCATACTTACTCACTAGTTTATCTAATAAAAAACAATACAATATTGCAAGTGGACATAATCATCTACACTAGACTTGGTGGGACTTGAACCAAGAACGTTATGGGTGGACCAGGGTGGTTATACTTGTTGAATAGTGTCCTAAACCCAATTGGGTTGGACCGGAACCGACTGGTTCGGATCATTTCAACTATTTCTATATGATTATACATATATAATAAATGGTTTTTATGTTGTCATATATTTGTTCTTTTAAAGAACCAATTATGAATTGTTAAATGATAACGTCATTAGTATTAAACTGTGATAGAGAAACCATGACAAACGATTATGGTTGATGAGATCTCTAATCACTTTAATAAGTTTGATACTTAAATATCTCTAGGCTTATGTACTATTAAACAGGGTATTAATAGTACATGTTAGCACGCATTAAACGTCTTCTGTCTTTAGGGGCAGGGATAGATCTCGTTTATCGAAGTGTAGAGACACTTGAACTGTACGTGGACGTGTATTATAGAATGCGTACATTAGACTGACCCACTTACACTGTTAAGTGTCACACTATGTGACAGTTGTGTAATTATCCTTAGGACCGGAGTCTAAATGGCATCACGGTGTTGATTGTCATGCTTTGACACTACTGAGGTTTCCCCTAGCCACGGGGCGATCATGCGGTAGTGATTGGGTGTGATACCGAAGCATGCGGAGTATACATTTAGGTCGTCCGGGAATCCTGTACCCTATCTGTAGGGGTGAATATCCGGAAGGGTCTTTTTATAAGGAATGTCTTACTCTCGTGAATTTTTGCAAGGTGAAAGTAAATGAGTTACTTCGAGAGAGAATGATATCCAGATTATAAGATACGGTCGTTGATGCTTGACACTCGACGTACGACCGTATAGATATTATTATAGCGATAGGATTCTATTTACATGATATCTGTTTCACATGAAAGGTAGTAGTCATTGCATTTGACTCTTCCGATGATTGGGGATTACGGTGTGTTGCTAGACGCTATTCTGTGATCGTTAGGTATGAATGACATTTTCGTAATTGCACTTTTTGCCTACGGCCAACATATTCGGAAGCCTATTGGGTCACACACATAAGAACATCTAGCAGGATTAAAATGTGGTTATAACAATAACCAAATAAGGAAAGTTTATCTCGACTATAAAGTGTTATAGTGGTAAATTAATATGGTGGTATTTATTTATTATGAATGAATTAAATACAATATATTAATTGTGTTGATTAATTAAATATACACATAATGTATGTGTAGGTCGAAAAAAAAAAAAAAAAATATATATATATATATATATGATATACATGTATTTTGCGAATTAATTAATCATAGTATTATATTAAGTAATAATATTCCGGAAGCCAATAATTGGCAACATGGGGCGCAGATTCAATGTGTGTAAGATACACTTGGATTGTGCAATTTAATTAATAAGATCACCATAATATTAGTATTAGATATTAATTGATTTTGGGAAAGTAAAATTATGGTAACAAGATAAATATATTAAATATAAGATATTGACAATATCTTGAATTTATTTAATATAAGATATTATAATAAAAGACATAAATCAATCAAAGTGGTTTTCCTTATTTTATTAAAAAAATATTTTTCTCTTTCATCTATCTACTAGGAAGCTTGGGATTGGCCAGTTTTTTTGTACATCACAATTCCAAGAGCTAATACCTAATAGTTCTTGTGAAAAATAGAGAGCTTCTTCCGGAGATAAAAGTCGGTCTAGCAACCGAGTTTGGTAGCGATCCATGATGGGATTCCGGCGAGCTGTTCGTGTGGATCACCGGTAGAGGCCGAACACTTGGGCGGCTCCGTGCATCACTACTCTCCTTAGACGGTCAAAGCGTCGATCTTTTAGAGCAAGAAAGGTAATCACTGTCTACTACTTATTTGTTTATTGCTTGAACTAAGTCGATCTTGGGTAAAAGGAAATCAAAATTTTGAATTCCGCTGCATTCTCGCGTAGATTTCCTAACAATACTGTCAATGTCACCTTGAATAATAAATGCATATATATCTAGTAAAAAACAATATAATATTGCTTTCGATATTTTACCACATAAGTGGACATAATAATCCACGCTACGTTTGGTGTGACTCGAACCCTGAACATCATGGTCCTGAGCCTCAACTTAACCCATAACTCTTAAATGCATATTTATTTGATAAAAAAACAACTCGAACCCAGCCATGGGGCCTCAGCTTAACCCAGAACTCTTAAATGCATATTTATCTGGTAAAAAACAATACAATTTTGCAAGTGGACATAATAATCCACACTACATTTGGCGGGACTCTAACCTAGGTTATACAATTTTGCAAGTGGACATAATAATCCACACTACATTTGGCGGGACTCTAACCTAGAACCCCTATGATCCTAGGGCCTTAGCTTATCAGTATCCCTTGATTTTATTTTTTTTACCTATACGAAATATACACTCAGTATCATACGCGCGCACAGTTTTTATCCATATTGGGAATCGAATCCGTAATTTTCAAGTTAAAGACCACAGTAATTACCACTGATTCAATGCATTGTTGGCAAGTATCCTTTGATCAAATCTCCATAATTAAAATTATTTGTATTCAGATAAATAAACTTTATTTTTGAGTGTAGATATATAAACTTATTGATATTAAGATTCTAATAAAAAAGGATGAGGTTCCGTTGTTAACCCGAATGTTCCGGGTTCAAGTCTTAATAAGGATAAAAGTGTGTGCTCGTATGTTTCTTTCGTATCAGTAAAAAAAATAAAAAATAAAAGTTCGTATCAGTAAAAAAATAAAAAATACTAAAAGAAAGAAAGAAAAGATGTTCAATTGTTTTCTTAATAAAAATGAACACATTTTAAAAAAAAATGAACACATATTTTTATATTTAATTGATTTCGTGTAGACGTGAATAATTAGTGAATAATATACACGAATTTACAAACACCGGTTCATCTGTTCTTTTCCCAATATGTTTTGGAATTTTGGCTCGAATTAATCAGAAAGAGAAAACTGGAAAATAGCAATGGGAAGTACAGAAGAAATTTTGCAGGAGCTGCTAAACGTCGAGGTCGAGCTTCAGGACGTTCAAGGTTACCTGAACATTCCTTTCTGATGTGATAATTGTAAATATTTTCGTGTCTGTGAATGATGTAGATTATTTCATGTAGCATAACATTAGTTTTTTTTTTTTTTTTTTTTTTTTCAGCTCTGAAATAAACTCCATTTTCAGGGCCCGTTTGCTTAATTTCGTTTTGGTTGCATTTTATCACATTATTTTGACTAAAATAGGCAATGCCCACTTTGATTAATAACTGCAAATGTACATCTTTTAGTCTTTTAGAACTTCTGGCGAAATCATTTGTGAACGGTGTTCTGGTATATATGAAAGTTCATTAGGTGAAATCAAGTTTATAACTTTATTAAGGTGAAATCGAGTTTGTAAGTTTCTAGTATATTTATGGAATTTTGAAGTTCATGAAGTGAAATCAATTGAAAATGTATGATTTCAGTAGTTCCCTGGCGTCTCTTCAGTATCGAACTCTGATTGTGTTTTGCCTAACATTGAGTTCTTGTTTGGAAGAAAGGGGCGATGGGGATGAGAGAGCCTTTAGAATGGAGTTTGTCCTCTGACCTTGAGTTTGGCATCAAGACAGGGATAAGAGAAAAATTAAGGAGACTCAGGAAAAGGTTTAAAGTTTTTGTTTAATAACTTTTTTTGTAGAAGGAAATAGTGAGTAGGCTATGTGTTTGTCTGGGAGTGGAACTCTTCTGCAAGACTATGTTTTTATTTTCTATTTTTCTACCTGGTGTACATGTTGAGGAAGTGAAATAAGGCCTCTTTGTTTACATAATTTATTCTACTGGTCATTTAGCATCTAATCATGTAAGAGCGGAAGCTTTTAGAGGAGGAAGTATAAATATCTTTGTATTTCTGTTAAGGTAAAAAGCTTAGTTACAAAAGGGAGGAGCTGTTTGTAAGAGCGGAAGCTTTTACAGGAGGAAGTAGAAATATCTTTGTATTTCAGTTAAGGTAAAAAGCTTAGTTACAAAAGGGAGGAGCTGTTTGTAAGAGCGGAAGCTTTTAGAGGAGGAAGTAGAAATATCTTTGTATTTCAGTTAAGGTAAAAAGCTTAGTTACAAAAGGGAGGAGCTATTTGTTTATATACACACAAACAGTCCATAAAGCAGAAAAAGCAACTAGCCGTTGGGCTGTCATGTCCAACGGCTAGTAGGACTTTAAGCACATTATTCTAACCCGATAAGGAAAAGGATCCTGGGGAAATAATTAACTAACATAATTAACTAATTAAGGCCACTAAGCACACTTAAGGAGGAGCATTAGATTTAACATATCCTAACACTCCCCCTCAAGCTGGTTGGTGTATGTCAAACATTCCCAGCTTGCCAACATTTGTCTTGAAACATTTTTCCAGGAAGCCCTTTAGTGAACAGGTCTGCAACTTGATCTTGGGAGGTTACAAACTTAGTGCAGATTAGACCACTCTCTAGCTTTTCTTTGATGAAGTGCCTATCAACTTCAATGTGTTTAGTTCTGTCATGTTGCACAGGGTTGTGGGCAATTTCAATGGCAGATTTGTTGTCACTTAGCAGCTTCATAGGAGAAATCCACTGAACTTGTATGTCTGTAAGAGTTCACATATTCCTATTGCCATAGATCTGAATTTTGCTTCTGCACTAGATCTTGCAACAACAAGTTGTTTTTTACTTCTCCTGATAACGAGATTTCCAGCTAAGAATGTGCAGTGTCCTGAGGTAGATCTTTTGTCATCAATGGAGCCTGCATAATCAGAGTCGGTGTATGCCTTGAGCTCTATTTTTCCTTCCTTTTTGAACAAGATTCCTTTGCCTTGACACCCTTTCAGATATTCTAGTATCCTTTTTGCTACCTTTTTATGACACACCTTTGGATTTTGCATGAACCTGCTAACCATGTTGACAGCAAAGGCAATATCTGGCCTTGTGTGTGCCAGATAAATGAGTTTTCCCACAAGCCTTTGATAGGCATATCTGTCAACAGATTCATCTTCTGGTGACTCACTTAACCCATGATTATATTCCATTAGTGCTGGCTGGTTTGCACCCCAGCTTCCCAGTCTCAGATAGGAGATCAAGTACATACTTCTGTTGTGATATGAATATCCCCTGACTTGAGTGAGCAACTTCAATACCTAGGAAGTATTTGACTCTTCCTAGGTTCTTAATATCAAATTCTCTTGCCATAGCAGCTTTGAGGTGTTCATTTGTGATCACATCATCCCCTGTAACAATAATGTCATCAACATAAACAAGAAGTATAGACTTCTTCCTTGTTTTTGAGATCTTAACAAACAGTGTGTGGTCTCCTTGGCTCTGTCTATACCCCTTCTGTATCATGAATTGAGCAAACCTTCCAAACCAGGCCCTTGGTGACTGCTTCAGACCATATAGGGCTCTATGTAGCTTGCAAACCTTGCCTTCTGAGTTTTTGAACCCTGGAGGAACATCCATGTAAACGACCTCTTCTAACTTGCCTTGTAAAAAGGCATTCTTGACATCAAATTGCTGTAAGGTCCAGTCTAGGTTCACAGCCAGAGACAGTAATATTCTGACAGTATTCATTTTTGCCACAGGGGCAAAAGTTTCAAAGTAGTCTAGAGCATGGGTTTCGGTATACCCCTTTGCCACAAGCCTAGCCTTGTGTCTTTCAATTGTTCCATCAGATTTGTATTTGGTGGTAAACACCCGCTTGCACCCCACAGTTTTCTCCCCCTTAGGCAGATTAACTTGGGTCCAAGTTTTGTTTCTTTCCAGAGCTTTCATCTCTTCTTTCATAGCACTTGCCCATTTTTCATCAGCAAGTGCCTCATTAATATCTTTGGGAATTCCTTCATTGTGAAGGTTCACAATGAATTTTCTGTGATTTTTGGAACACTTCTTGTATGACAAGAATGTTCTCACAGGATGTTTGGTGCATTCCCTTTTTTTTTTCTAAGAGCAATAGGAAGGTCATTCATAGCAGTGTTGCTATCTGTATCAAGTTCATCAGAACTTCCAAGTTTGTTATCTTCAAGTGAGGACACTGATTTACTACTATTTTCAGCAGTTTCCTCAAGATCATCACTTTCTTGAGGTAAATCAGTATCCTCTTCATTAGACTCTTTTTGAGTAGTCTTAGTATTCTTTTTCCTTCTAGTATACACAATGGGAGTCTTTTCCTTCTGCACAGAAGGTTGGTCCCCTTCAAGATTCCCAGAATTATCATTGTTAGTTTCTACTTCATGATTCACTTTAGGATTTCCAGAATTGTTTGTTTCTAGAGGACCCTGAGTGTCATAAATTCTCAGATCCACAAGAAACTCAGTATTAGTATGAAGATTTTGGAGAACAGGGTCCCCCTGTCTTGAAGTAAGAAACTTCCTCATGGAAAGTTACATCGTTAGAGATGAACACTTTCCTAGATATAGGATGATAACATTTGTAACCCTTTTGGGCGTTAAAGTATCCTATGAACACACATCTTTGTGCTCTAGGATCCAGCTTTCCTCTGTTTGGTTGATGAATGTGAACAAACACTTCACACCCAAACACTTTTGGTGGTAGACTTTCATGTTGGGGCATTCTTGGAAACCCTAGGTATAAGGTTTCAAGAGGTGTCTTGTTCCCTAGAACTTTAGGTGGAAGTCTATTTATCAAATGTGTTGCTGTTAACACAGCTTCTCCCCAATAGTTCTTGGGAACAGACATCTGAAACATTATAGCCCTAGACATTTCCATTAGATGCCTGTTTTTTCTTTCAGCCAATCCATTCTGTTGAGGGGTGTAGGGACATGAAGACTCATGTATTATACCCTTTTCCACAAAGAATGGATCAAGGAGCTGATTGAAGTACTCTCTGGCATAGTCTGATCTCATCCTTATGATCTTGGTGTCAAATTGAGTCAGGATTTGATTATAGAATCTGGGAAAAACAGTTAACAAGTCAGATTTTTTTTTCATTAAGTAGATCCAAGTGACTCTAGTGCAGTCATCAATAAATGAAACAAACCAGAAAGAGGCGTTTATATTAGGAATAGGAGCAGGCCCCCAAATATCACTATGAATAATGGTGAAAGGATCTTTACATCTAATGTTTTGAACTGGGAAAGAAGCTCTCTTATGCTTAGCACACACATTACAACAAAGCTTATCACTATTACAATTTTTGAACAAATTAGGGAACATCTGCTTTATCGTGCTAAAAGGAGGATGGCCCAATCTGTAATGGTACATCCACAGCTTGTCAAGATTAGACTTAGACACAAAAACAGAACCAGGTTTGTCTTTATTTAACTCTTGGCCTTCCCAGTAGTACAGACCCTCCTTAGCCTTAGCAACCCCAATCTTCTTCTTCCTTAGATAATCCTGTATCAAACACATGTCAGAAGAGAAAGCAATAAGGCATTTGGAGTCTTTGGTTAATTTTTGTATTGAAATCAGATTGTTTGACAATTTAGGAACATGTAGCACATTCCTTAGGATGAGTTAAACACATAAAGCATAGTCTCCTATCCCAGTCACATGGACATGAGATCCATCAGCAACAGATATGGTTCTGTTTTTGTCACAGGCTTTATATGACATCAGATTGGCACAAGAAAACACCATATGGTCTGTGGCACCAGAATCAATGACCCACTTTATTGGACCTTCAGACTGTTTATTAAGACCAGTCATACCTGAAAAAGCCAAGGAGGTTGATGAGCTTTCTAAGGACTCAATGAACTTCCTCAGTTTTTCAATCTCTGAAGGTCCAAGATTGAGACTTTGATTCTGATTTGCAGCCTTCTGGCTATTTTCTTTGTTGTTTTGCTGACATTCATTGCCATTGACAGAGCTGGCAACCCTTTTGTTGGTGTTTTCACCTCCTGGTTTCCCATGGAGTTTCCAACAGTTTTCTCTTGTGTGTCTGCTCTTTTTATAGAAAGAACAGAACAGAGAATCTCTTTCCCCATTTTTGGTGCTATTCTTTTGATTAGTGTTCCCACTCCTTTGGAAGGAGGAGATCTTATCAGTAGTATTCTTTGCATTTGAGTTACCAGAGCAGAGCTTTCAACAGATGAAGTATCAATCATGACACTCCTACTTTCTTCTGCTCTGATAATAGAAATTGTTTCATTCAAGTTAGGAAGGTCATCCTCCCCAAGAATCTGAACTCTGACAGCATCATATTCCATATTTAGCCCAGCTAAAAAGGAATAGATTCTGTCCTTTTCAATAATCCTTTTCAGGATAATAGCATCCTCACTGTTATGCATCTTTATGCATTGGTAATGGTCAAGTTCTTGCCACACACCTTGCATTAGACTAGAGTATTCAGTGATAGATCTACTACCTTGTTTGGAGTTTGAGATCTTTGTCTTGATCTCATAGATCTGTGCAGCATCTTTAACCTTTGAGTAGGTTTCCTTAACATGATCCCAGATTTCTTTTGCATTGGCCATGAACATGCATGTATCACTGATATCAGGGATCATGGAGTTCCATAGCCAAGACATCACCATGGAGTCTTGTTCATCCCGTGCTTCAAACTTAGGATCTTCTTGAGCAGGTCCAGTGCCATTCAAGTGACTGAGCTTGCCTCTTCCTTTCAGAAAGGTCCGGACAAACTGGGACCATTTCAAGTAATTTTTTCCATTGAGTTTGTAAGCCTGTTGGATGTTTTGAAGATCACCAGTGCTGGTGGAAAGGTGATCAAGAACAGAAGCTGCTGCAGTAGTATTACTTGTAGCTGATGATTCAGCCATGAGTATTTCAAGAAAAAATCCCAGAATTTTTTAATTTTGAGCCTAAAGCTCTGATACCATGTAAGAGCGGAAGCTTTTAGAGGAGGAAGTAGAAATATCTTTGTATTTCAGTTAAGGTAAAAAGCTCAGTTACAAAAGGGAGGAGCTGTTTGTTTATATACACACAAACAGTCCATAAAGCAGAAAAAGCAACTAGCCGTTGGGCTGTCATGTCCAACGGCTAGTAGGACTTTAAGCCCATTATTCTAACCCGATAAGGAAAAAGATCCTGGGGAAATAATTAGCTAACGTAATTAACTAATTAAGGCCACTAAGCACACTTAAGAAGGAGCATTAGATTTAACATATCCTAACAAATCAGTATGTTGCCAGTTACCTCAATGACCATTCTGATGGTTTCTGTTTAACCAAATTAGTGTATGCTTATCAATGTACAACCCGGATGATGGGTAGTTCAACTTTGACAGCAATACGACTTGTTCTTTCTTCAGCAGCTACACATAAAAGATACCTTTTTCTAAACCTTGTGTGTGTGTTTGTGTGCCGTGTCTTGATACATTTAGACTATACAACATCTCATTCCTATCATCATCTATTTATGATCACTTGACTATTACAACAAAACTATTGGTTATAATTTCTAAACTTGATGATGTTTTATCACTTTTCCTTTCATTCCAGACCAAATAAAGCTATTGCTAGATCAACAGGAGAAGTTGTATGAGAGGCAATCTGAACTCAAAGCTTTGTTGGAATATTGTGAATCATCAAGTAGCCCTGGTAATGGTGGTTCACTTGCTTCAGCAGAGAGCTGGTCAGGGACATTTGAATGGGATTCCCAAGCTGATGATGTTCGGTTGAATATTTTTGGCTTGTCTACGTATCGTGCAAATCAGCGAGAGGTTGGTCATATCACCTATTCTCTCCTTGTCTCACCCTAGAGTTTTGAGGAAGCTGCATTTCGCCTTTGCATTTCTGGATTATCAATGCACTACTTTTCGGACTGTATGGACTTGGTGCATCATTTTATTTAGTCAAAGATGCTACTTCATCATTCTTTTCTTTTGGTGGACTTGTTTATTATTCATTGGAACCAATGTTGTATGCCAATGTTATTAAATGCCAGCTCTATAATTAGAATTTCTCAGCTGTCTAGCTAACATTCTTAAGCAAAGAAAGCATCACTAGGATCTTAATCTTTGGGCTTTCTTGGTGATGTGTATCCACAAAAGAGAAGAGGTATAGGCTGAGGTTTGTTTGCATACCAATGATATACCTTTGGCCGATTGACTGAGAAATAACTTTCAAGGACATCTTTTAATTTTTTTTGTGAATGTCTTTTAAGATTTCTTAATTGTGCCCGTCTCCTTAAAACCATCAACTTTTAGCTGTCTGAAATCAAAAGCAGTTTTTTGCCGTCTATGTTTGCATTTTGTACATGGTCACTTTTTTAAGATGCTGATGCTAAACAGTGGATTTTTAACTACTTCACTTACTGTTGGATTTAATTTTTTACTCTGAAGAAATAAGTTGACCATAAAGCTTAGGCCCTTAGTTGAGTTCCTATTAGGCTTGTGCAAGAATAAATGTTCTTAATGCGATTCTGGTGCATACTGCAGATGTTTTGAGCCTGAACTATTGGTATATCATTTTATCTTGTATGATACATATACTATACTATATTATAAAGTATAATATATGTCCCTAATATCTGATCTTTTGTATTCCCTCTCTTTATTAGCTGTCTTTATTGTTTTATCCCTAGAAACTACATTAGTGCTGCTGCCGCCCACTTGTCTAGGAAAGAGGTGCATTTATTAGTTTGTTTTTAGCCGTTAGTTACTTCTATATATCCTGCTGTAAATCTCTAAATTTTAATAAGAAAAATCATTTTTATTCTTCATAGAAATCTACATGGTATCAGAGACTGTTTCTTGAAACACACTTTCAAGAAACTCTTCATCTTCCGCTGCTGTTTCTTAAAAAAAAAATCTCAGAATGTCTGATTTTACATCAGAATCTGGAACACCTTCAAAATCAAAATCCTCCATTTCGTCTATGAATGGACATGACAATCCTAATCTCCAGATTACCACCATGAAGCTGAATGAGTCCAACTATATTCAATGGGCTCAATCAGTAAAAATGTTTGTAACTGGAAGAAGAAAGCTCGGCTATCTAACTGGATCAAAAAAGGAACCAGATGAAGCTGACACTGAAGCATATGAAACCTGGGAAGTTGATAATGCTACAATTAGTACATGGCTAATCAACTCCATGGAACAAGAAATTGCCCAGACCAATCTCTTCTTCAACACAGCAAAGGAGATTTGGGACAATGTTGCTGATTCTTACTCCAACAAAGGTAACTTTGCAAAAGCTTTCGTATAAAAACAAAACTGAAGGACATGAAGCAAGGATCAATGAGTGTTACCAAGTACTTTAACACTCTGAAAGTGCTATGGCAAGAATACGACCTTCTCTCTGCCAATTTATGGGAGTGCACTACTGATGCAAGAATTTTTCAGAAAGTTATTGAAAAGAAAGGCTGTTTGAATTCCTAGCTGGATTAAGCTCCACATATGAGGCTGCTAAGGAAAGGATTCTTGCACATGAACCTATGCCAACCCTACTAGAGGCATTTGCTTCTATTAGAAAAGAAGAAAGCCGAAGGGAAACCATGGGAAGCTCTGCAAATTCAGCCAACTTTCTCAATCAAAATGAGCAATCTGCCCTATCTACTCAACAACAGCCCTATGCAGGGAGCAATCAGAGGGATTCACTAAAAAAGAATGACCAGAAAAGTCATATGTTTTGTGATCACTGTAAAAGGAAGGGTCATCTAAAGGAGAGCTGCTGGATTCTTCATGGAAAACCACCTGGGGGTAACACAAAGAGTCAAAACCAGAGGAAAACTAACCAATGGGGAGAACATCAGCAGCAAGACTCTGCACATGCTGTAGAGACTGCTATGCCTTTCTCCAAGGCACAACTTGAGATGCTAAAACAGCTTTTCTCTCCTGACAAATGCATACCTACACATACTTCAGCATCTGCAGTACAAGAAGGTAACCTCTCATGGATAGTTGATTCTGGGCCTCAAGCCACATGACAGTAACTTTAAACTTTTTCAACTTATTTTCCTCATCCGGACAACATAAGGTGCGTATAGCTGATGGTTCTCTCTCTCTTGTTGCTGGAAAAGGCACAATAATTATTTCAAAACACCTTCAACTCACATCTGTCCTACATGTTCCAAATTTATCATGTAACCTATTCTCTCGTGAGTCAGTTTACCCATGACAATAATTGTGAAGCTAATTTTTCCTCTTCTCATTGTCTCTTCCAGACTCGAGGTCGAAGAGGATGATTGGCGTGCTAAGAAGAAGGAGAGTCTTTACTATCTCCAAGAAGATATAGATAAAGCCCTCTACTCTGCCCACTCTAATGACAATGATGAGAAGATTCATCTCTACATTGTAGACTAGGACACCCGAGTTTCTTTTATTTGAATAAGTTATTTCCTAAGTTATTTTTGTATAAGAAACCCACCGATTTTCAATGTCGAATTGTGTTCTTGCTAAACAAACTAGAAGTCATTTTAAGGCCGGACCTTATAAAGCTTCTTCTCCTTTTTTACTTATTCACAAAGTGATGTTTGGGGTCCATCTAGATTCCTAACATCACCGTAATAAATGGTTTGTGACCTTTACTTGATGATCATACTAGGTCGTGTTGGGTCTATTTATTAAAAGCTAAGTCTGATGTGAGCTCTGTGTTTAAAACTTTTCATCATATGATTAAAACACAGTTCATGACCTCCATTAAAATAATTAGAACGATAATGGGTCCAATACTTTACTTCTACTTTAGGCCCTTATTTGACTAATGAGGTATTATTCACCAAATCCTCTTGTCCTAATACTTCTCAACGAATGGTATCATTGAACGGAAAAACAGACACTGTTAGAAGTTGCTAGGGCTCTTATGTTTACTACCTCTGTGTCCAATTATCTCCAGGGTGAGGGTCGTGTTAATCACCGCTTTCTTAATTAATCGAATGCCTTCAGGGTTTTGAGCTTTCAAACTCCTGTTGGTATTTTTACTAAGTGTTATCCTACTAGTAAACTTGTCACCAAATTCCCTAAAAATATTTGGTTGTTCTCGCTTTGTGCATATACATGATCATTTAAGACATAAACTTGAACCTAAAGTCATTAAGACTATTTTTGTGGGATATTCAAATGACTCAAAAAGTGGTACAAGTGTTATGATCCCCAAGGAGGAAAATGTATGTAACCTTTGATGTAACCTTTTTTGAAAATGTTCCTTACTATCCTAAAGACTCTGCTTTGTGTCTCGACAAAGGGTTCTTTGAGGATAGCATTCCTCTTCCACAAGTTCCTGAGGACACTAATGACAAAGGGGAACACCATATGCTTGACCCTATGCAATCCCAGAAAAACAGCAACACTGGAAGTGAAAAGGACATTATCATCTACACCAGAAGAAAGGTGTCGCTACTCTAGACCTGGGAGGGTATTGCTACTACTCCTAGACCAAAGGAGGGTATTGATCCTATTCAAATAGAGGAGAACAGTCTGCTCAACATAACACCGAAAGTCACTGTCCCATCAAGATACTTCTGCTGGTGAGAGCAGTTCTTCTGATCCTGAACATACCATTCCCAGCAATACCCTAGGTATTATCAGTCATGACTCTAGGCCCATTGCTCAGAGAAAAGGTACTAGAATCAGCACTCAACATCCTATCCAGAGGTTTGTTTCTTATGGCTCTTTATCTAAACATTATAAAGCTTTTATCACCACTCTTGATAATGTGAGCATACCTAAAAACATACATGAAGCTATGGAAAACCCTAACTGGAAGGCTGCTGTGATGGATGAGCTTAATGCCTTGCAAATCAACAAAACTTGGACCACTGTCACTAAACCACCAAACATCAAACCTGTTGGGTGTAAGTGGGTGTTTAATGTCAAACAAAACCTCGATGGCACCATTGAACGGTATAAAGCCCGCCTTGTGGCTAAAGGCTTCTCACGACTTATGGAATTAACTATCATGAGACTTTTTCCCTGTTGCCAAACTTAATATCGCTGAAATTCTCCTCTTTTGGTCGCCATTAAAGATTGGCCTTTGCATCAACTTGATGTCAAAATGCCTTTCTTAATGGTGACCTCAAGGAGGATGTTTACATGTATCCCCCACCTGGCTTTGCAAACATAATTGGAAAGGGTAATATATGCAAACTTCAGAAATCTTTATATGGTCTCAAACAGTCCCCGAGGGCTTGGTTTGAAAAATTCTCTAGAGTGATAAAAAGGGTGGCTACACTCAAGCTAATTCGATCATACTTTGTTCATTAGGCATACACACGAAGGGGAGTCACTGCCCTGGTAGTGTATGTTGATGATATGATCATCACTGGAAATGACCAGACTGAAATAAAGAGATTAAAAAACTTCCTTCAATCTGAGTTTGAAGTTAAAGACCTAGGAAACCTAAAATACTTCCTAGGCATGGAAGTAGCTAGATCCACTACTGGGATCCTTGTTTCACAAAGGAAGTATACTCTTGATTTACTAAGGGATTATGGTCTACTTGGCTGTAAACCAATTGCTACTCCTGTGGATTGCAATCAGAAACTTTCAAATGACACTGAAAGTGAATTAGTCAATCAAGAACCTTATCAAAGGCTTGTTGGTAGACTGATTTACTTAACACATACTAGACCTGATATCTCATTTGCTGTTGGACAGGTTAGCCAATTCATGCATATGCCTAGAAGAATTCACTTGGAAGCTGCTTTAAGGATTCTCAAATATCTCAAGAATGACCCTGGCCTTGGCATCCTATACAAAAAAGGAGGAAATCTTACTGTTGAAGGCTTTGTTGATGCTGACTGGGCAAGCTCTGTGGTGGATAGAAAGTCTACATCAGGGTGGTGCATGTTCATTGGAGGGAACCTTGTGTCATGGAGAAGCAAGAAGCAAGCTGTGGTTGCAAGGAGTAGTGCTGAGGCTGAATTTAGGGCTGTTGCCCTTGGTATGTGTGAACTAATCTGGATTAGGAGGGTCCTCACTGAACTACAACAGCCTCTTGTTGCTCCTATCAGGTTCTATTGTGACAGCAAATCTGCCATCAGTATTGCTAATAATCCAGTCCAACATGATCGTACCAAACATGTTGAGATTGACAAACACTTTATCAAAGAAAAACTGGATGATGGGAGCATATGTCTTATCTATGTGCCTACAAAGCTTCAAGTTGCAGATATGTTTACAAAAGGTCTCCCTAAGGTTCAATCTCGGTTTTGTATATCCAAGCTTGGTTTATTGGACCTCTACAAACCAAATTTTGAGGGGAGTATTGGTATATCATTTTATCTTGTATGATACATATACTATACTATATTATAAAGTATAATATATGTCCCTAATATCTGATCTTTTGTATTCCCTCTCTTTATTAGCTGTCTTTATTGTTTTATCCCTAGAAACTACATTAGTGCTGCTGCCGCCCACTTGTCTAGGAAAGAGGTGCATTTATTAGTTTGTTTTTAGCCGTTAGTTACTTCTATATATCCTGCTGTAAATCTCTAAATTTTAATAAGAAAAATCATTTTTATTCTTCATAGAAATCTACATGAACATTGCACATGAGATTGAACATGGAAAAGAGGGTTTCCTAGTGAAACCATGTTCACTCTTTAGTTTCTCGCCGCTATTTATGAAGAGGGTGAAGTTATGACTTAAAAATAGTAACCCATTGAATGAGCAAAGACACCAGACAGAAGAAAGATAGTAACATGTTAGCGCTTTCTGAGAACAAGGCTACTCACTTGGATCGCAACACTTCTCCCTTTTCTTTTTTTCCTTTTGTAAGTAGCAACATATCACATTGCGGGAGTGAGGCTACTCAGTGTAACAGAGATGTCAAGCCACATGTATCACTCGACATGTTTGATGCATATCGTATGACATCATCCTGTGTTATTCACACTGGCTTCTTCATTATAATTAGAATCAACACAATCCTGAAATTTGCATGCACCTTTGGTGATTGCTCTTGCATGCTTTCGTTCTTGAGACACCTTCCTGATGTATACCCTTAATAAGAGAACTTGCATCGTAATTGTGTTGCTGTTTGACGTTGATAGTTGTACATGTAATCGAAAGTCAATTTTTGGGTGTTAGCCTAAATCTTGTGTGAAGAATTGGATTGTACTTGGTACCTCTGGTGCTCAATGAGAACTGCTTTGTCTCCTCATCCACCTGTAAAGAAATCATTTAAGTAGCTAGTTTTGGGCATAAAGTGGACCTTGGTACAAAGGTAAACTGTGTAACTTTAGGTGACTAGTTCGTGAGACCCAATTGTCATAGAAATATAGGGAATGCGATGTGTATATCAGGCCTAAGGTGGCCCTGATATTTTCTTACACTGCATTGCAAGTGGGATGATTGGAAGAACCACTTTGTGCATTTTGTTTTCTTTGGACTTGAAAGTGTTGTTCATTTCTCAGAAGTCAGCCGTGTCTTATACAGTCTGTACTTCTACCTTCTGTAGTTCTCTTGTCATTAATTACTCACAAGTTTAGTTTTTCAAGCTACTTTAAGTATCTTATTGGTTTCTCTCTGCAACTTGTGGTTGCTATGCATGTATTGCCGTTTATATGCTTTGTTTTACGGTTTACATGTTCAAAATAGCCATTGAAGAGTTGGTTATTCTCAGATAATTAATGCAGTCATGAGTGGTCTAGATGTCCTAGTAATCATGGCTGCCGGAGGGGGCAAGAGCCTTTGTTATCAACTCCCTGCTATTCTTAAAAAAGGAGTTGCCCTTGTTGTCAGCCCTCTGCTTTCTCTCATTCAGGATCAGGTTTTTGAACTTATCTTTTCCTCCTGGTTAATGTTTTTCTATGCGCTGGTCTGTAGCATTTGGCAGAGTGTTTCTCATGTGAGGATTGTTCATTTTTCAGGTTATGGGTCTGGCTGCTTTGGGCATCCCATCATATATGTTGACATCAACTACTAGCAAGGAAGATGAGAAGTTCATTTACAAAGCTCTTGAGAAGGGTGATGAAGATCTTAAGATGCTCTACGTGACACCAGAAAAAATATCAAAAAGCAAAAGATTTATGTCAAAGCTAGAAAAGTGCCATAATGCTGGTCGTCTCACTTTGATTTCCATTGATGTAAGTCTAATATTTTGTGTGGTACTTTATTTTCGGAACCCATCTTTTCAGGCAACTAATAGAGGTAAACTCCGTTATTATGAGGTTGTTCAGGGACCGAAGGCATCCCCTTGGTTTTGTTTTCCCTTTTTTTAGGGTGTGTGTGTGGGGAAGGGTTTAATAGTACAGATACCAGAATATGCGTTCATGCCTATCTCAGATAAACTAAGCAGAAGTTAGGAATTTTTTATCGGGTAAAAGTTGTAGGAAGATGGAGATGAAAGATAAGAATTTCATTCCTGATCGAAGGTGTTACAGCGTATTCATACAAAAGTACATATATTGAGTCATTTATAATGTCTACCAGTATTGCTGCTTTTTTTGTGTGTATTCAATCAATTCTCGTGCTTTTATATTTATTTTTAGTAAAAAAAGAAAAACTGCTCTTAGGTGAAATAACTGCGTTTTATTTTCCTAGGTGGTTTCCTGAGTAACTTCCGGCTATTTCTGGTATGTCTGGGTCACTGGGGACAGATTTCATCTCTGTTTGTTGGGTGTTTATGTCGGAAATCATTATTTCCAATTGATTACCTGTCTTTTGTCCATCATGGATGATTTGGCGTCTTCTTTGCCAAACTTTCTTGGGCAATATTAAATCATTTTGATTAACTTTTCGCCTTATATTGGGATCTGGAAATCTCTTCTGTTCAATGGTTTGTGTAAGGGGGGGACATAGTATAAATTCTTTGTTTGGTTTTGTGTTAGTAATATCTTTAGTCTACTTTTTCTCAAATTGCTAAATGTCAATTAAAAAATGGTAAATGCCATACCTTAGCAGTTGTCAATGTCAACTGTTTAGAAAAAAGCCCATAGCTTTATTTTTTTTTTTTTTTTTTTGAGAGCGTGTTTTATATGCAGGAGGCACATTGTTGCAGTCAGTGGGGCCATGACTTTCGTCCAGATTACAAGAATCTTGGCATTTTGAAGACCCAGTTTCCTGACGTTCCTATGATTGCTCTGACTGTATGCTGCACTTTGTTATACTGTACTTAGTTATAGAAGTTGCTGCTCTGTCAACTGATATTTTGCGAAATACTTCGTATATCTGCTTCAGTTGCTATCTGTATTTCAGGCGACAGCAACAAAGAAAGTTCAAGATGATCTAATGGAGATGCTACATATCCATAAATGTGTTAAATTTGTTAGCACCGTGAACCGGCCAAATCTTTTCTATATGGTAATATCTTATACCTAGTTTTAAATGGATAGATTCTACTATTGAAGAGTTCAAAGTTGAATTTTAAGTGTACTTTGTAGGTAAGGGAGAAATCATCAGTTGCAAAAGTAGTCATTGACGAAATAAGTGAATACATCCTAACAACTTATCCCAACAAAGAGTCTGGTATAATCTATTGCTTCTCCAGAAAGGAATGCGAACAGGTGTGTGACAGATTTTGGCTAAATTAGATTGTCAAATCTGTGGATTTGTCAACATCGCAACTCTAATATGATAGCGCTCTTTCATTGCCAAGAACCTCAGGTTGCGAAAGAACTTTGTGAGAGGGGAGTCTCTGCTGAGTACTATCATGCAGATATGGATGTAAATGCTAGAGAGAGAGTCCATCTACGGTGCGTTCGGGTTTCTCTGTTCATTCTCTTGGGGTACAGCAAGTTACCGTTATTACCATTGGCATAATCATTGTTTGGTCAATAGCAATGGGTGTGTGGTCCGAGAATGTGTCCCTTCAGCTTTTGAGTAAACTGGATGTCATCATTAGTTTGGCCTTCATTTGTTTGTGCTGCTGTCTTAGTTTGTTCTGGACCTGTCTGGGATAATTTTGTAATTTACAATCTGAACTGCAATGACGAGCCAAGTGCATAGGGTCGTCACCATGACATTTCATCTGTTCTGCTCTTCTGAACCACATCCTCATTTCTTTATCCAAGTCATCTGAGATCATCATACATGTACTCATGTCCAATATTTGTTAGTGTAGAATGAGATGTGCTCGGTTCGTATTTTTCATAGCTTATTTATATTACTTTGATGTTTTGGAATAGGTGGAGCAAAGGGAAGTTGCAAGTTATTGTTGGAACAGTAAGTTTGATTAATCGGCTTTACCTGTTCAAGAAGTGAATCTTCATCACTATGACTCTATCAGTTGTCTTTATCGTACTTTTTTTTTGGTTCCTTGTACCCCGCACAGGTAGCATTTGGCATGGGAATTAACAAACCAGATGGTTAGTTTTGCATGATTTGGCTCTGTTGTTCATTTGTTTTTACACTTCCATTTTCGGTTGAATAGGAGATTCTCTTTTTTCTTTTCAGATGCATAGTTCAGGTCCCTTTACTAGTCGGAGTCTTAAACCAGTAAGATTTTGGTGTTCGTGCGACCACTTAAAAAGGGGGGGGGGGGGGGGATAATAATCTCTTTATAACATTCAGATGATGCTCTTTCATCCCAAACTGAATATGAGCTTCAGCCTAGTGATTGATAGGTTAGTCTTGGAACTATCTGTACTATTCTGAATACGAAAGCTTATCCACAACTAGGATGCTAAGTTTATGTCGCGGAAGAGTATTACTTTGCTTTGAAACATCACATCTGCAGCAAATTATCTCAGCCAATCCAAATCACTTGTTTTTTCTTCTCATGAAATGTTTTACCCCTTGAGACTTTTCTTTTTATCGTACTAATGGACAACTTTTGTTTGTAGTCAGGTTTGTTATTCACCACAGCTTAAGCAAATCAATGGAGACATATTACCAGGTTTTGTTTCTTCTTAGGAGTGGTTGAGTGTTTACAGCAACCTTTTTTTTAATGACCTTGGACATTTGCAGGAAAGTGGAAGAGCTGGAAGAGATGGACTTCCCTCTGAATGTTTGCTTTACTTTAGACCAGGTGATGTTCCTAGGCAGGTAATAACGTCTCGTGGTTTGTGCCTTTGGTGCCTAATTTTATGTTCATAGAACTTCAGGACTTACTCATCTTTTCTGTAGAGCTCCATGGTCTTCTATGAAAATTCTGGACTACAGAATCTCTATGATATCGTGAGGTATTGCCAGGTATGATTAGTGACTGAATAATCCTATATTTGTTCCGAATTCAAAATTAAAAAAGAAACAAGGAAAAAGGAAAACTGAGTTTCATTTCCCAATTGGCTGTCAGATGTTTGAGGTAGTATGATTGTGCCATTATAAAGTCTCGCTCTATGTAATCTTCTCACCTAAAAGTTTAAGCTGTTAAGGAAAAAGTGTAATTTATTCATGTATACGTTAAAACACCGAGTAGTAGCAGGAGTAAATAGTATTTCCATATAATAAATAAGACAATGATTTTTGATCCCATGACCTCGTCTATAATACCATTGTATATTACCATCCCACCTAAAAGCTCTGGCTGTCAAGCACAAGTGTAATTTATACATGTAAATATTTAACTGTTTCTCCTATAAATGCAGTCCAAGAAAGAATGTCGTCGATATGCATTCTTCAGGCATTTTGCTGAGCCTCCACAAGATTGTGATGGTATGGTTCTGTGGTTTTACCATTAAGTTTCAGGCCTTGAGCCCAATCTAAAATTGTTTTTATTATTTTTGTAACTTGGGTTTTTTTTTTCTTGGTTAGGTATGTGTGACAACTGTGCCTTTTCTAGTGATATAAAGCAAGTGGATATATCTGGTTAGACATTGCAGTTATATTACTAATAAGACATTTTCTTTGATTACTGTCCAGATATTTATAAATTTCCTGAGTGGTATGCTTAGGAGGATGGCTGTTGTTCTGTAACAAAAAAGTCTAGGTTGTTTAGATTTTTGTATCATTTTTCATGCATCTTGCTGATGAATATTAGTCTGTATTTCTAGGGATTGCAAAAATGATGGTGTCCATGTTGAAAGAAATGCAAAAGAATGATCAGAGAATAACAATGTTACAACTTGTGGAAAAATTAAAGGTTAAGCACAAGGAAGCAGGTCAGTTCTTCAGCATAAGGCTTCTATTGAAGTATATTATATTATGGATAAGCCAAATTGCTTATGTGGGTGACAAAACGTTAGATGAAATCATCATTTTGGAAGCGTTCTCTTTATGAAATGTTCACTAAAATGATTTAGATTAGATTGACACCAAGGTATTATATACTGCATAAGTTATTATCTGAGAATATATCTGGTGCAAATCCTGTCGTCGTTTTTTCTCCCCTTAGCATATTTTCTATGGTAGCATCACTGATCATGCCAGAGCAATTTTTCTTTTCGGTGTGCTTTAGTGTTCAGTGTTTGGTCCTAATTTGATATTTTGATCGCTTTTTATCCTCGCTGAAGGAGAGTTTTCTGTCTTAGCAGGCTTAGGAGCTGGTTTCACTATCTCTCCCCTCCCCTCCCCCCCTTCCCCCCACCCTCCTATTTTTAATTTTTAATTTTATTTGTAGAAGTATAAGAATATTTAATCGTTAATATATACTGTTTTACTTAGTAATATTTTTTTATAGAGATTAAATAGGTAAGCTATATAACCTGATTCAGGTTTTGTAGATCTTAAGTCGGATTTCTGATTGGAGCAATTAATGTTCGTCCAAATATGATTTTATTTGTAGCAGTTTCTTCTATTCTTCAGAGTATTGCATTCGCTTTTTTTTTTCCCTTTCCTTTTCATGACACTAGTAAGAATGCGGATTAAATGATACTTCTTGTTCCTTAGGCCCTGAGCTAAAAAGAGACGAATTAGAGCAATCTGTCATTCAACTCATAGTGAATCGCATTTTGGTAAGTAGTCTAACGGCTCTCATTCTTTTCACAGTTTGTGCGCCTGATGAACTAATGGATTTTCTATTGTTGTTATTGTATGTGTATTTTTTTTGTTATGAAACACTCTATTTCAAACATTCAGCTGAAAATACAATGATCAAAGCTATAACTGACACAAAATTTCCGCTTCTCTTCGCATGATCAAAGCTATAAGCCGACCCCCCATACTTCAGAAACCAGCCGTTGAATTATCATTTCCCGTGTATAACTGGTACAATGAGTAGATTGAAGTCAATGGCATGTGGGGGCTTTATTTACTTCGATTCATGTCAAGGCAGTTATCCTCTGTAGTTCACTAATTACATGAGGTTATCGAAAAATTGAAAAGCTTATTCTGGCTGGTGGTAGTGGTTAGTTTGACACCTCATTTATATGCAAGGGTGGTGATCACCCCTCTTGTGTTTTCTCCCTCTCTCTCGTTCATATTAGATCAACATCCCCCGTATTTTTGTGTTACAGGCCCAAGTATAACTTGTACAGTGGTAAATGAATTTAACTGACTCTGGGGGTGCCGAAGGCTATTCTAATTAGCAGCTATTGAGAATTTGTGCCCTCTTAAGTATTCACCTTTGCTTAAGGTATTCTTTTATCAGAAGATTAAATAAATCTTAGGTCAACAACCTAAATGCAGTGGTTCAGTGAATACAAGCTTCTTTGTTACTCCTGACCATGTTATTCCTGAAGTTTAGTTGATCATTCTCTCCTCTACCGAGTTTATTTTTTCCAACTTATTATTAGGTCCTTTGAAATGCCATAATGTTTGAAGCAGGTAGTGTTTAACAGAATGTGGTTTCTGTAATCAGCAGTTATTTTGCTTAATCTTTTCCTTTTCTTTGTGCTCGTTTTTCTTTGTATTTATCCTTCTCTTTTCTGATGCAGAAAGAAGAATTCCAGCATACGGCATATGCAACAAATGCATATGTTACAGTAGGGCCACTTTCGAACCATATTTTACAGGGTAAGATTGTTTCTTCCAAAGAGTAAATTTCGGTTCAGTGCTTTTTGAATTGATGTTAGTTAGACCCAAGGGATTGACTTATGCTGTGGACCAAATAAAACTATTGTCTTCTTTTACATAAAAAGAGACTGAATCGAAGCACAACTTGAAAAAGAAA
This sequence comes from Gentiana macrophylla, assembly GCA_026214975.1. Lineage (NCBI taxonomy): Eukaryota > Viridiplantae > Streptophyta > Magnoliopsida > Gentianales > Gentianaceae > Gentiana > Gentiana macrophylla. Next base: position 103,323,834 of record CM047807.1, read on the forward strand.
AACAAATCATGGACAGCTGAAGGAGATTGAATGTGTGTTTCAGGAAAGAAGACTATTAAGCTGGAAATTTGCAGTGGATCTAAGGGTAACTCAGGTATCATGAGACAACTGAAACGGAACAAATCAAGTTTGGAAATCGAGATGGATGAACTCCGGAAGGAGCTCGCGCTAGATGGTGGAGTATTACCGCATTCTGTGTTATCTACCCAACAGATCAACGTGTTAATAACCCAGAAACCAAAAACAGCAGAGCAGGTGCTTTTCATATCATATGAGTATAATACCCTTCATATCAAAACACTCCTCTCTTGTCTGGACGGAGGAAATCGTCATAGCAAAAACACTAGCATAATAGTGTCATTTCAAATTTAGTTGGTAAAACTTGCTGCCTTCGTCCCAAATTATAAGTACTTGTAGCTTTGACACAGTTTAAGAAAGCTAATAATTGATCCTTTTTGTAGTATACCACGACAAAAATACCTTTAATCTTGAAGTTAGTTTTATACATTGAAATACCAAAAGACAGTATATTAGTGAGTTGACTTGGGGTAGATAATATAGGTAAAATACGAAGGAAAAAAAAAAGAAGACGTTAAATGTTGGCATTGATTTTTGAAGACTTGTATTACGGGGCACTACAAAAAAGTTAAAAGAACTTATATTACATAACGGAGGGAGTAGCTTGTTTCTCACGAGAAGCTGTGTTTACTCCGCACAAACAAGGAAAAGATTATTAGACAGAATGATTCTGATGCTGAAATTGCATAAATGTTTTGCACACAATAGGAAAGTTAGATGCTTTCATACTTATAAAACAGCACAATGGGCTAGATTTGGTTTATCAGTGTAAGCCTAACATTCTTTTTGTGATATATGGTTTCCCCTTCTTTTGCAAACAGACATGCATGCATAAGTATCTTAATGAATCTTAATACTTGTTGCAGTTGGAGAAGATAATCGGAAAGCTTAAAACAGAAAAATACGGGTCAAGAATTATCAACAGAATCATGAATTATGACTCGAAGCAACACACAGACAACGGTGCAGGGGAGGATCGAACCAATGAAGGAAGAGCTTCTAAGAGATCAAGAAAGAATCCTGTTGTGATAGACAGTAGTAGTGAAGATGAAGCATGAATTTTTTTCTTTTACATACAGGGAAGCTTATGACTCTGTTCCTTGGCATCATTCTTCTCTCACCATTTTTGAAATATATATTTTCTGTTTACAGGAGGAGGCCACCACATGTATTTTGTTTACGTGATGCCTGTCTGTGTTAAACCTATTACTATTATTATGTATGAAAAGAAAAGAAACATTTCCTGCTAGTACATTTTTGTGATGGAATAGTACCATGCAAAAGAAGAAAACCAAGAAACAAAGATTATTTATTGTATTATTAACTCCAAGAAGAGGAATATGAGCATCATATACATAAAAGTAGCTAAAAACAACAAGACACATTGTACTGTCTAGAAATTCTTTGGGTCTAAATTCAACTTTTATAAGCTAATTCTCTTCACAACAATGGTAGTATTGGTACCTCCTGGTGTAAATTTGCAGGGTGATCCACACCAGTAGTATAGCCTAAACCTTCTCTGCCGGACCAGCCCTGGAACACCGAAACTTTCACATCCTCCCTTGCATTTAGCCCAATACCCATTCCCTCTTGCCACCCGTATCCAGCTAAAAGCGCACGGCCAAAACCCTCCACCGGCACTGCCTCGTAATCCTCAAACTCATCACTGACGTCAGGCAGCCTCGCCAAATCCTCCCTCAGCTTCTGCAAGGTAGGTTCAACAGCAGCAGGAAGACTACTGTTGTTGTCATTGTTGCGGAGGTTCAGCCCGTAGGCGACGGAGTCTGCAGCAGCATCCACATCGACATCGACATCGACATCGACATCAACGGAGGTTGAATCAACATCGAACTGAATAGCTTGATTATTACATTGTTGGGGAAGATGTCGCTGTTGGGGGTTCCACTCGTTGGGTTTTGGGGGAATTACCAAGTTTTTAGGGATTTTGGAGGTGTCGGTTGGAGATTCTGAGGAATCAAATTCTGTGATGTATTCTCGATTATTTTGAAAGCCTTCATCGTTGTTGGAATCATCGCCGGCGGGAGGGCTATGGGAGGACCTTCTTAACGCCGGTTGAGCTTTCGAAGAAAGGGAGAAGGAGACCATGGTTTCCTTTGCCTGATTTCCGCTACAAGTTGTGCGCGTGTTTCTTCTTCTATTCCTTTGGTATTTAAACAGGGAGATTGGCTGAGAAGGATATCTAAATTGTTTGGGAAAAGGATTTACTTTTAGTTTTTGGAATGGAATAATTACATTTTTTTAATTTATTATCAAAAGTCTTTTTTTTTTTTTTTTTTTTTTTTAAACCCGGAATGACGAAAAGTTTTTATTACTAACCTGCAGAAAATCCGATTAAAAAGACTCCGGCACTATCCTAAGATTTTACAAACTACCGGACCAACCCAAGATCAAAACCCGGCACCAGGCCGGAACAACAACAAGAAACAACAACAACAACAACAACGCCAATAAATAAATAGAAAAGCCAGGGAGTGTTGAGCCAAAAGAGAAAATATCTCCTAAAATTTCCGGTGTTCTGCCAACAGACACACTGATTCCCGGATCCATCTATCAATTGACAACACAAACACATAATTACAGATACAAAGACTGATTCAACTAAACAAACTAAAACAACAAAGACAAAGAAAAAGGCTGCCCGCAAAAGCCATCCGAACCGAGTTCTCCACAAACGCCACCGGTACCGACCTCCGGAGCCACAACAAACCATCTATTCGGAGACACGAAAGTTGAACAGATGAACGCCGGAGAAGAAGCCATGACCGGAGAAGAGGTGAAGAGACCCGGACCAAAACGCACCAGATCCGACCCAAGAATGGGTAGATTTGGAGAAGAGCAGCACCAAAAGCCTTCCAAAACGCAGAACAAAAACGCCGGGGAACAAAGACCCGGATCAAAAGTCTACTTTATATTTAATTTAACAACAATAAAATAAAATAAAAATCCTCCCCAACCCATTAGAAATTTATGATAGAACCATATTTCCTTTTTTTTTTTTAAAAATTATTGTCTATAAGTTATAGTATATCTCAAATCTAAATCTTGACCTCGATAAATTAGAATTCTTGTATATTTTTTCTTATAAAAAAAAAAGAATTCTTGTATATTTTTTTCTAATCTTTTCGTCTCAAATATTTTTTACGTATACAAAATAAATGTACATACTTTTTTAACTACTAAAACTCGAATCCAAAATCTTCAGGTAAAGATTCACAATAATTTTTACTTGATACTAATGCCTTACCAATGCCTTGTTGGCTTTTTAAAACTCAACCTGAAACCCTTCTCTTAGAGGGCAAGCCGGTAACCGCAACCTCCACCCTACTGGGTCGGTCAATCCGATGTTCGAATCAATTTTATATACCCCATTCGGGTTACAAGCTGATGCTACTCAGCTCGGCCACTTGAAACCCTTTTGAGTATACATATAGGGTAATTTTTCTTCGTTCCTAGATCAAACTTCAAGTCATATTTGTTAGGATTAGGATCCTAACTAGGGTTTTCAGTGGTAGAAATGAGAGGAAAGAGGGAGAAACAGAGAGAAAGAGAGATTAGGCGGGAATAGCAGTTTTATTGATATCGAAATTATGAGCAATGATACAACACACACTTCCCTTATATACCTCTTGGCTCAAGGAGGTAAGGGACCCACACTCTAAGTACAATTAGAAATATCTAATTCCTAACATCACCCTCCCCTTGAGACCTTACTTGTCCACAAGGAAGGGGAGAAAAATCTGGAAACTGAGCTAAAATAAATGTTGCATCTTCCCAAGAAGCCTGATTCTCATCCAGATTTAGCCATTTGATTTTCCACTGCACCACTGCCTTATTATACCTCTTAACCGATCTGATCTGAAGCACTTTTTCTGGATAAACCACTATTTCCCCTTGCTGGTTAGTAACAGGTAAGGAAACAGAGGGTTGGATATCAGCACCAATACATTTCTTAAGCATAGACACATGGAACACTGGATGTATCTTAGATGCTGCAGGAAGTTGCAGCTTATAAGCAACTTCATTAACCCTAGCCACAATCTTAAAAGGTCCAAAATACTTGGCAGAAAGTTTGAGATTCTTCCTTAATGCCACAGAATTTTGCCTATATGGCTGAAGCTTCAAAAAGACCATTTCCCCAATCTGAAACTCTTTCTCCTTCCTATTCAAATCTGCATAGAATTTCATCCTGGCTTGTGCTTCCTCTAGATGACCCTTAAGCTCTTGGATAACATGTTGTTTCTGTCTCATAAATTCCTCTACTCCATTGAAATGATCCTGTGCAAAACTGCCCAAGGGTAGTGACTGGGGAACATATCCATATAGGGCTTCAAAAGGAGTGATATTAATGGCAGAATGATAGTTAGTATTGTACCAATATTCAGCTAAAGGCAGCCATCCCTTCCATTTCCTAGGCCTCTGAAATGTCATGCACCTTAGATACATTTCAATACACTCGATTTACTTTTTCTGCTTTGCCCATCCGTTTGAGGATGGTAGGCGTAATCAGAGATACACCTAACCCCTTGACTAATTTCATAAGATGGCTCCAAAATTCAAGTAAAGACCTTGTCTCTATCACTTACTATGCTTTCGGTAGTCCATGCAATCAGTATATCTCTGCAAAGAAACAAGAAGCTACTTGATTCAATTTGTATACCCTTGTCCATGGCTATGAAATGTGCCAACTTGGTGAATCTATCTACTATCACCATGATCACTTTCATTCCCTCGATTTTGGCAAACCTCAATGAAATCCATACCGATTTGTGACCAAGCCTTTTCAGGAATAGGTAATGGTTGTAACAGGCCCTGTGGTTTGTCATGGATACTCTTGCATTGTTGACAAATAACACACTTCGATCATCTCTTTTACATCTTTTTGCAAATTAGGCCGTAGAAAAGCCTTTTAATTCGCTATATAACAGCTCTAACCCCGAATGCCCCCATAGGGCTGTAGAGTGGAGCCGCTCTCAAAAGTTTCGCATTTTAAAGGACCAAAGTGATTCCAACATAGATTCTCCCTTTGTATTTCAGCAAGCCCTGATGTAAAGTATACTGAGGGTCAGGAGCTGTTGCAACCATCAGGCTCCTCAATTTTTCCTCCACAGCTGTATCATTCTTATAGCTGGAATGTATTTCTTCCACCCAAGATGGTGACATCAACTAATAGCACACACCGCCATGATTACTGCTTTGAAGTGGCATCAAGAACTATATTCTCACACCCTTTTATACTCAATGGTGAAATCAAGCCCCATGAGTTTGGTGACCCCCTTTTGTTGCAAAGTCGTGACAGCTCTTTGATCCAACAAAAATTTGAGGCTTTGTTGATCTGTTTTAATCACAAAAGGTCTGTTTTGAATATACTGCTTCCATTTAGTGACAGCCATGAGAACTGCTAGTAATTCCTTCTCATATATGGACATTCCCATCTCTTTTGAATTGAAGGACCTGCTCAAATAGGCTACTGGTCGCTTATTCTGTTGTAAGACAGCCCCTAATCCCTTCCCACAAGCATCTGTTTCAATGCAGAAAGGAAGATTAAAATCTGGTAATGTCAGAACAGGATGTGTACTCATTGCCTTTTTCAACTGCTCAAAGGCTTCCAGTGCTATGGGATTCCAAGTAAACCCTTCTTTCTTTAAAAGGTCATTGAGTGGTCTAGATATAACACCATAAGAGGGCACAAATCTCCTATAGAACCCTGTAAGGCCTAGAAACCCTCTCAACTCTGTGACATTCTGAGGGATAGGCCAATTAATCATAGCATCTATCTTTGATGGATCAGCATAGACTTGTCCATGATGTATGACATGTCCCAGATATTCCACCCTATCTTGTCCAAAAGAACACTTAGTCATTTTAGCATAAAACTTGTTGGTTCTCAGCACATCCAGAACAGCCTTTAAGTGTAATTTGTGTTCATCCATAGTAGCACTATACACCAATATATCATCAAAAAACACAAGCACTGATTTCCTCAGAAATGGCCTCAGAAGTTCATTCATATTTCTCTGAAATGTGGCCGGGGCATTGGTCAATCCAAAAGGCATGACCAAGAATTCAAAGTGTCCATGGTGGGTGACAAATGCAGTTTTCTGTATATCCCCTTCTTGCATCAGAATTTGATGGAATCCTGATCTCAGATCTATTTTACTGAAGACTCTTGCTCTTCCTAATTCATCCAACAAGTCATCTATTATTGGGATAGGATATCTATCCTTGATAGTCATGTCATTCAGCCTCCTATAATCAATACAACCCCTCCAAGTGCCATCCTTCTTTTTAACCAGCAGCATTGGAGAAGAAAAAGGACTGCTGCTGTGCCTGACTATCCCTTGTTTCAACATATCCTCTACTAGTTTTTCAATATCATCCTTCTGATTATGTGCATATCTATAAGGTCTTAGCTTGATTGGATCTGTTCCTTCTTTTAGCAAAATGGCATGTTCATAGCCTCTTTTGGGAGGTAGGCCAGTAGGGGCAGCAAATACATCCTGATAATCCTGCAACAGGGGCAACAATTCTGATGGAGTATCAGTGGGAGACTCTCCCTGAATTTGGCTAAGGCATCCCATGAGACCATATGTACCCTTCTTTAGGCTATTCATCAACTTTTTACCACTGATTATCTTCAATTGACCTTCAGTTGGTATATCCTTCAACATCATTGGCTGTCCGTCTACGTGAATAAGCAGGCTCATGGTATGGAAATTAAAGGTCACTGGGCTGTGCTTTCCTAACCAGTCCACCCCAAGGACCATATCACAGCCTCTCAGTCTAATCATCCTGATTTCATGACTAAAAGTGATTCCTTGCATACTCCAATTGAGATCCGAACACTTATACTCACTCTTAAGAGTGTTTCCATCAGCAACAGTGATTACCATGGGTTGGCTGGGCACCATTTCACAACCAGCTTCCTTGGCAACTTTCAAATCCAGAAAAGAGTGGGAAGCTCCACTATCAATTAAAATGACAATAGGTTTCTTTTTGAGCATTCCATGGAGCTTAAATGTGTTTGTGGTTACCTGCCCTGACATTGTATAAACAGATAGCTGTGATGCTTTTTCAGATTCTGCTTTGGTATAGTCCTCTTCCTCCACAAATTCTTCATCCTCTGCCACAATAAAATGCAGATGTTTCTGTTTGCATTTATGCCCCGGTGTATACTTTTCATCACACCTGAAACAGAGGCCTTGTGACCTCTTATCCTGCAACTCTTTTGGTGTGATAGCCCTTTGTAATATTGGTTTATGTTCTGATTGAGGTATTCTATCAAACACCTTGGGTGTGGTCTGTGTTTGTCTAATATGTCCTCCATTGTATGAGATTCTAGGTAGAGGCCTGTGATTTATGGATAAAAGAACACATTCCTGACATCTAGCGGCCTCCACTGCAGCAGACATAGTTGCAGGCTGTAACATCCGAACCATTGACTTAATCTCATTCTTAAGGCCACGAATAAAACAGGAAACATAGTGATATTCTCAAGCCTGTGGCAATTGCATTTGAACCATACATTTCGGTTCCTCGACTTACGCTAAGTATTCATCCACAAAACCTATCTGTTTCAAGCCCGATGGAACTCATCCACCGCCATTTCCATTGACTTACAACCAAACCGCTTCAACACTTCTTCTCTAAATTTAGGCCATGACAAATACTGTGAACCAGAAATTAATCCTCCAAACCAAACATCAGCAGCTCCTCTCAAATGCATTTCCGCAATTCCTACTTTGAGATTTTCTCGATGTATTGTGAATTTGGAAAACGCCGCTTCCTCCTAATCCACTCCATGAGAGCTTCACCGAAAAAAATAGGGAATTCAAGCTTAGAATCTTACTTACTTGCTCTGTTCTCTCACTTCAAGTAGTTTCACCGATTCCACTCGAATCTGTTCTTCTCGCCTCGGAGTTGGCGTAATCCATCTCCTAACACCGCAGCTCCACTCGTCGTCAGAATCGTGGCGGTGGTAATAATGGATTCCAACTTCGCTTCTACCATAGCAAAAAGTTCCTTCATCGCTTGTCGAAGAGAATCGCGCTTGAGCCGCAATTTTGTGATCTAGCTCCTCGATTTCGCGTTGAACTCTTCGTTCATCTTCCGATGCGATGCTCGAGCTCATCGATCGATTTGGCGGCCATTTTACAGTGTAGGAAAGTCAGTCTACGATACCGGATGTTAGGATTAGGATCCTAACTAGGGTTTTCGATGGTAGAAATGAGAGGAAGAGGAGAAACAGAGAGAAAGAGAGATTAGGCGGGAATAGCAGCTTTATTTATTGATATTATGAAATTATGATAGCAATCTGACACACTTCTTCTTATATACCTCTTGGCTCAAAGAGAGGTAAGGACCCACACTCTAAGTACAATTAGAAATATCTAATTCCTAACAATATTACGGTCTTCAGCCATAGAGATAAGAATTATATAATTGAAAGATTAGATTTATTTTTTTTTATTATTATTATTAAAATGTCACGACATCAAATTTGCAATTTTCACTGTAAACATGATCACGGCGGGTATACTACTTCACTAGGAAAAATCTGACTGTAATTGTTATCAACATCTAGGTTCAAAGAAAACACATTCCCATTGTAAGCAAATTTACTAAATTGGGGTAAGAATTATCTTTCATCATTTTAATACAATTCAAAGATGCTTGACTAACAAATCTCTCCAAAGTTCATGAAATACACATTATAGCATTGGGAGAAAATTTTAAAAGAAAATTCATTCCCTTAGCAAGGGATGATACAAAATATTAATATTCATTGAATGTATTATACAGGTGGACACATCAGAAAGCAACAAAACAATATATATATATATATTTCTACTCTTGGGGACACCCTCCAATCAATGTTACCTAGGACCAGCTTTTTCTTAGTGCCCTTTTTCCTTGTGCACTCTTCAATATTACATGGTTTTCTCTGAGGACTAACTGGTCTTTTTGGCTTGTTCAGTAATACTTCTGAAGATCTTTTCAGTTCCCTGTACGCAAATGATATAAACCTGAATGCTTACAATGTCAGAAACACAAAGTACAGTAAGATCAACAAACCTACCTCAAATACGACGAGGAAGCCTTTGCAACTCCATGGCCACACGGGCGGCTGCATTGGCAAGAGATGGTACTCCAGAACTTTTGAGCTCAGATACAAAGGATTCTAACTTCATAATCTCTTGTATAGGTATGGAAAGAATCATTGTGTACGAAAGATATTGTCGACAAGAATAACCAAGAGCGTGGAGCGTCCTTTCTACTAGTAAATTCGAAATTCCTTTGTTTCTTGGATCAAGAATGGCAGACACTTTTGAGAGATTAGTTAGCAAACCTGTAGTGGCTTCCCTTGGAGATGCTTTAAAGAGAAGAATCAAACATTCGGAGGCTAAATCAGCAATATTCGTTTCTCTGCAGTTAGACAGTTCCAGTAAAACTCCAACATTATCACCAAAATCTGGAATGTCTCTAATGCTTTCAGGATGATGATGATCAAAGGCATTAGGTTTATCAGAGAGCAGATTAAGAACTGAACTGTTATTTCTGCCGAGTGAACGCAATATGAATGCCTTGCATAGACTTAAACTTGGCTCAATAAAATCATTCATCTCTTTAGCACATACAAACTCCAGAAGGTTCCCAATCTTCCGTACGACTTTAAGTTGAGATAATGTCTTGGTCTCTAGTTCAGGAGCAGAAGCCAAAGCTAAACAAAGCATGACATTGTTTACGTTTGCGTTCGAGAAATCATCAAGAAGAAATTCAAAGCACTGGGAGACTATCTTCAGGTCAAGAATGTCAGAAACTTTTATGTAACTATACTCCATGAGGATGACTAGAAGCTTCTGAGCGTACACGGGAATGGGGTCTTCGTCCACGATCAAAGATGGATATATAGGGAGGAAATGAGAGCTACAGATGCTCTTCAACTCCTCTGATGCTTGCCCGTTTTCTGATGTTTCATTCACCAAGACAATCATGGAGTCGAATAATATTTTCAGGCATAAAAAACGAGCATTCCCGTCTTTGTTTCCTTTGTAAAGAACAGAACCACCAGGAAGAATCCGTTTGATAAATGTATCAGAGCACTTAAGAACCAAAGAGGGCTCTTCTGCAATTGACTCCAGAACTCTTAGAAGGGTTATCTGAAACTCATCCCTCCCTGAAGCGAAAAAATACAATTGGCTTTGAGAATCAGTAAAGAATTTAAACAGCAAAAAATGTTCCAAAAGCATCTTGAATGGATTTCGCAAATGTTGACCAGTAAAAAGTTCATTAAAAGGTTGACCAATGAGAGTTGATTTAAACAGCAACCTCAACCTGATTGGCAAAACAGCTTTTCATTTTGATGATTTTATTAAAGATGTTCATAAAAGTAGATCTAAAGACAATTACAGCACTAGAATAAAAATATGTTCAATCTAAAAAGTATATTATAGCAAGAAATACCAAAGAATAGTTCTATATTTAGCCGCATAAAGCAATTACCTGGAATGGTGTCACTGCAAGTTTAAGCAGAGTGGCTAATTGTTGCAAAACATGGTCATTACCAACTTTATGCTTAAACAGAGAGCTTCCAAGAAGATGAAGAACAACAGGAAACAAATGAATGTTGCTCTTCGGAACACTTCGATTTGTTAGACCTGGGAATTGCCCACGACGCTTTCCACTCATCAATTGCTCAATATCACAAATAATACTCTCCAGCAAACTTGGCACACCCGCTGACACCACATGTGCAAATGCACCTAAGCATCGCTGCACATAATTGTCCTTCTCCTTCAGCAACCTATCCACGCTTGAGAGAACTCTCGCGTTGCAAAGGAATGACGATAGCCATCTCTTTCCATGTTTGCAAAGTAGGGCAACAAAGATAAGAGCCTTTCCCTTCAAAACCTCACTCCCTTGCTCTAAAATGGAAACAAGGTTTGGGACAAGATTCTTGTCTTCAGTCAAAGGAAGAAGGTGCTTTCCAATGCTACTTGATGTTTGACTTCCAATAATTGCCATATTGAGAAGGTTTAAGCAAATCTGCTGCTCACGTGGACTGCTCTTTAGGCTCGAGACAATCTCTTTGACAGAGATTTTCTCCATTACCCGCAAGATGCTAGGAGGATTGTGACGAACTAGCCGTGCCAAACAAGATCCAGCAGTAAGTCTTTGACTCTCCTGTTTCCCTGTAGCCTTGAAAATATAACAAAGGTTACGAATCACATCCTGGCCAGTGAAACGAGTTGCCCAATACCCTCCTTGAGTAGAGATGTTTTCAATTGTCCTCAGGGCGTGAAGCTGAGTTAAATCATCTTCTCCATTCCGTAAAACGGAGCATACTAAAGAGATCAACGGAGTTGAAACCTGTTGAAAAGAAATTAATGTAATTTGCAAACTATCTAAGCGAGATAATTAGGGTAATGACATCAAGAGAAAAAGAACCAGCAAGCAGAACAATGGAGAAATGACAAATTCCAGTATGGCACGTTTGAGTATGTTCGTTGTACAAAAACAAGTGAAGACAAAGCAACGAAGGGTAATCAGCAAAGGAGCTGACCTGCCATCCACTTGGAGGCCGCATATCCTTGGATGGAGATTCTGGAGGATTACTGACCCTATCTTGCTCGTTTTGGGTAGATATGTAAAATAGTAACTCGCCTAGTGCAGCCATCGAGAATCGCCTTACTTTCTCCTGCTTGTCGCAGAGGCCATCAGTAAGAGACCCTAAAATTCCAGAGTTTGCTAGATCATCTCCAATAAAAGTAGAATGCCGTATCAATAAGCCAATGAGGGATGCAAGTTGAGCACGCAAAGCAGCAGTTTTAGACTGCCGAAACACCTTCACAAGAACCAGCATTATCGGTCCATTGGTCAGTATGTTTGCAGCATCAGCATTACTGCTTAATATCTCCAGGTACTTGATCACATTTTGCTTCTCTCCAATAGCAGCGTTACCATGGATTATATTGCTGATTCTATTGTTTAACATTTCCAACTCTTCCTTTTTCATTTTGATGAAGTCAGATGCCTGAACAGCATCAAATGGAAGAGAAGGAAAAGAATCTGATCCTTTCGCAGACTTTCTGCCAGGCATCACGGGTCTCACTGAAATATCAGAAGGATGCCAAAGCACCTCAGAAAGATCTCCAGCTGATTCTGATCCATCGCAATCTAAAAGGGAGGAGCATCTTTTTCACCAGTTGGCTTTAGTTGAGGACTAAAACTGGGTGAGGTAGATGTTTCTTCAACATGTTCTCTAGATGCTTCATCGTGACATGCGTTGAGTCAATGACTGGAGTATTAGTTTCATGTGATGCATCAGAATGGCTTTTCTTGCTGTCAATTTCCTCTGTACCCTCATTTAGCTGATTCAGAGGTGTTGAATCCGTTTCAGAAGCAAAATTCATGTTATCAGAAGCATCAGATTCATCAGGTGCCTCATCCTCCGTGTTCTCATTAAAATCAAGTTCCATGTCAGTATTATCTATTTCGACCTCAGCCCCATTCTCAGAACTTTTAGGCAAAGGGCGTCTGTAATTCTGTTTCTCGTTTTCCCTCTGTAAGTTTGTTTTTGCAATTGTTGAAAGCCTCACAAGATTTACTGCCCTTGTACTCCCGTTATCCTTATTTTTGTCGTTGCCTCTACCATAAACCTTAACTGGAGCTTTCCGGCCACTGCTTGCATTCTTATTAGGTGTTCCGTGGATCGAATTTTCATCTTTCAACAAACCTTTGCATCCTTTTCACGAGTTTTGCTTGAGTTTTACTCTGATAAGACCTTTCTCCATTGCGCTCTGAAAGACATGGTTTTGATGACAGTTCAAGCATCTCCATAAAAGCAGGTTGGTTAGGAAGAGGCAATTGATCAAACTGTGATCCCCAAAACGCATGAGTACATATTTCTGCCCACTGTATTCTTTCAGCAGGATCTTTTATCAGAAGAGAATTTATTAAATTAGCAAAGGGGCGACTCGGTGAGCCAGGAAGAATAGGAGTAGGGTCTGAAATGATTGATCTCATTAACTGTGTAAGTTCCTTCCCACAAACGGTGGTTTACCGGTATAGCACTCAAAGAGCACACAACCAAGAGCCCAAATGTCTGAAGCATAAGAATGTACTCCCCTTCTTGAAACAGTTCTGGAGCCATATAGAAAGGCGTGCCACGCTTAGCTTGTGGTAACTAACCGACAAGAAAAATGAAATAGTCAGAAGACATGAGCAAGGAAAAGATGAAATGAAAATGATAAAGCTAATGCAGATTTCAAATTAACTGATTTAACTATTAGGACAAAAGGAAAATAAGCAAAAAGTGAGTTTTTTTTGTATGGAAGTCCACCTGTGCACAAGGTGTTCTTGATATATCACTCAATTTTCTAGCCAGTCCAAAATCGCAAAGCTGCAACAGATAGGAAAAAAAATGCAACGATTTCAAGATGATTCTATACTTATAGTCATTTAAGAAGAAATAAAATGACACACAGAACATACCTTCGTATGTCCATTTTCATCCAATAAAATATTTGATGGCTTTAAGTCACAATAGATAATACCCTTGGAATGTAAAAACCTGGTTCAAAAAGGCACGCTTTTAAGAAATCCAACACCAGATATAAGACGATGCAAGTGTAGTTTGATAGGGAAGACCACGGAATTTTCTTACTGCAAAGCATTGACTAGATGACAAGCTAAATCACGAACTGATTCTTCAGGCAGCTTACCATCCTGCAAGTGAGTTTCTACAGTTAAACATCAAAATCATCGGTGAGGCTAAAGCAAAGATTACTGCCATTGTCCTGTTCATTCTACACAGAGCTCATTGTGTTCTTGAAAGTCAAACTAAGCTATTTGCCATATGATAGATTCTGAGGTTGAAATTTCAAATACTTTTTCCAGAGACTTCTTCTTACAACATCTATAAGAAGAATCAAGCAGACATTCGCAGCATTTCCATAAAATTCCATGTGGGAAACGCACGTTCTTTTCCTTAATATTACTGAGTAGTCTGATTTATAACCGGTGGTCAGAATCATAGGTAACATTTTACACAGCAAAAAGGTTCCTGGGTTCCCCTCACACACACGTAGAGAGACAACAGATAAAGAAAAAACAAGGTGTCAAAGGTTGGATTATTCATGGGACAGAACTGTTTTTCAGGACAATATTGAAACTGAAGTTATTCATGACATATCAAAATAAGAAACTCTTTTGGCAAGGAATGTCACAGTTTAAAATCATTTTCAGGTTCAATAAAAGTTTTGCATGTTCAGAACCAGTTAACCGTAGACAAGAACTTTCAACAACCTCATGGATGGAAAAATGACAGTTTACTGTATAGTATAAAGAAATTACCACTAATTTCTTGGCCTTACTTTGTTAGGAAAATCTAGGAGAGATGAGTTACCTGCTGTAGTAATGCCATTAGATCACCTCCTACACAATACTCCAAGACCAACCAGAGATGCGCTGACGTTTCATACCTAAAATTCTCAGATGAAGTAAGTAATTACCACAAAGTTAAGTTCAAGTATAAAAAAAAAATGATATGAAGGAAAGTGACTAATATAGTGGAAAAGACAATGGCATTTCTGGAAAACACAAACTATCTTGTCTAAATCAGTTAAGAGTATTAAAAAACTCTTACCATGAATAGAACTTCAACACATTTGAATGATCTAAGGCATGAAGAATCCTGACCTGCACCACAGATTAAAAACCCAAACGAATTTTGAAGAGCATTTATTCTTCGAGAAGTTCGTTTTTGTAAAGCAAAATCTCCAACCAATTGATAGTAGGGAGCGAAAGCTCTGGCATGAAACATCATGATTTCCATGGTCTTAATATGCCTTTATTATGAAAAATAGCAGCAAATTCTTTAGACAATCAACATGAAATCAGATAAGGAAGTTTCAACTATAAACATCAACAGAACTCAACCAGCAGCAGCAGAATGGGGTTTGTAAGGATCAACTAGGTAAGAACTTCAATGTGACACTTGATAAGATTCATAAAGGAACTGTTGACTTAACAATTTCTCCCAAAAGCTTAAGTCATTGGGGAGGTGAGTTATTTAGAGATTTGCAGATGGTCACATGCCCCTCATGCAGACGTGCATGGGTCTGAAGGACTTGTATTCTTCGTTAATAAGGAGAATGTAGTTTGTAAGGATCACAAGAACTTCCAAAGAACAGATGTCAAACATTAACGACAGTATTAAGGTTCAGTCTGATTTTTCAATCTAGAAGAAACTAAGCTGATAATTCCGTCTTTCATTAAAATTTTCATTATCTCTAATAGAAAAAAGTTTGGCTGATACTTATGTGCATTCTCTTGTCCAGAGCCTCGCTGCGATAAGTGGCATACGTGCAAGGCCTGAATTACCTATTGTGCAAGCATTAAACAGGGAGATCAAACTTCTTGCAACTACCAGACACAAAAGTCATAATACATAAAGAATCATTTCAAGCTAGTAGCAATAGAAGAAAATGGGAAATCTTCCCACAACAATTCTCAATGCTGGCAAAATCATCTTTCACGATTAGGTGTTCAGCTGAATCTAAGCTATTGGAAAAATCATCTTTCACGATTAGGTGTTCAGCTGAATCTAAGCTATTGGAAAAATCATTTATGGACACAAGCTTTTAAATCTTGAATTCTGCCCACAACATCATCATCACTACATTAAATCTCACTGTCCAGGAAACTCATTCCAAGCTCCTTTTTCCTTCATTAGAAAGTCAAAATGAATTACTTGTCTACTATCTAACTCTAAAAATATGAAAGAAGTGATGAATAAACCTTAGAGCTCATAACGTCTCTCTATTATTTTGAAAGGGGCATTGCAAAGGGAAAAAATACAAAAATACCAAAAAAAAAACATCAACATGAGTTTTCATTTCACAATCAAATCTCACGGCAGTATTCCAAGCCAGCTATCATCCAATCAAAGAACACATCGAGAAGAAGAAAGCCAAAATGGTTGAAATTTAAAGTCAAAGATATTCATGCCAAGATTAAACTCTGAGCTGATTTCTTACTTCTTGAAGAACCTTGTTCTTCTGAGCTTTATCGACGCTCTTTACGGCAAAATACTCTATTGTCTTCTTCTTCCTCCCTTTATACACAGTCTGCAATTCAAATTGTGCAATTTCACATCTACGGTTAATATCAGAATATCCTATCAAAAATAAAATTCAAAGGGAAGGGATTACCAAGTGCAATTGCAACTAAAAATCAGAAATTACTGCCTATGATTACTCAATTTTACAAATCAAAACAAACCGTAAGTAAATAAAGAAAAATACTAATGCTAAAGCTTTACTGAGTATTTGCCGCGGCCAATGGCTTCGTAAATGTGGTACTGATTCATCTTGGCTGGTGAGTACGTAGCGGATTAATTTTCTCCCCGAAGTGCTTCTTGGGCATCAAGATCCAGATATGAGTCTATGAATTTGTATGGAAATGTGCTTCCCGTTCAGCGAGTGAATGTGTGTGTTTGAAAATGGAAAGATGTGATGGGGACTTGGGGAGAGGGAGCGGGAAAACAAAGGGATTTTTGTTTTGAAATTGTTTTTTTTAATTTTGTTTTGGAAATTTTGAATTTGTTTTGACTATTAAAAAATGCTTTAAGGATAAAATGTTAATAACGATCGTTTAAACAAACACGAACTACATAAATAGAGGAATAATACTATTTGCAGGCATCCAGCAAGATAGGGACACACTAGTTTACGAACGTCAGACACATTACTTTACCTTTTTTATTCCGGGTACATTACTTTATCTTTTGACAAAAGAAAAAAAAAATGACACTGACAAAAAAAAAAACTAGAGTATATGATCGTCTTCAATTACGTTTCCAACTGATGAGAGATCAACAAAGGAGGGTGAGATGCATGGTACATTATAAGAGCTTCACACACAAAAACATCAAAGTCGTATTCAAGTCTTCTAGAGTAAGTTAATTATCGAATCAAAACAATTACGCAAAAATCCACCCACATCGGCTGAAGATTCATGAAAGGAACGTCTACATTGAGTTTAGGGGTGTCTACATCATAAATTTTAAATCAATGATATTTATAAACTTTTATCAATAAATAGTTTATATATCATAATCAATTGTATAAAAGTATGTTGTGTCATCTTGTTGTGACAGTTTCTAATATTACATGCACGCTTAATATACTGTGTAGATTTTGTCATGCTCGCCAATGATGTTCCTGGATGTGAGGCGGTGAAGTAATTTAATGGTGTCATGCCAAAAAGTAAAAACAATCACAAACAAGGGTGTCCGGCAAATTCGCCAGTGCCAATAACCTCAAGTTAAGCAAAAGGTTGTTTAGTGACTTCGATTCATGGAACATATAGGTGGGATGTGACTGAGAGCGGCATCTTTAAGGATATATATAAAGGCGGATTCTATTAGCACCTACTTTTTACTTCTGGCACTGCAGGTGCTTAGCGCATCCAATAAATTACTTCGTAAACCATGATTATTTATCGCGAAGAAAAATATCATTGTTATTAACGCACTTTTCACAAATAATGTTAGTCGCACTGACGTTGTTTTTACAAAATATGGGCACTGGCATTTCTACAAGTGGTGCCGAAGGTAATTATACAGTCTCGTGAAAAGAAAAGGAAAAATACTCATAATGTGGTGCCGGAACTAAAATGGGGAGTCAATAGAACCTTGTATAAAGTATGCACGATTAACATTTGATTAGTGTTAGTGTGATGTTGCTATTTATCACAACGTTCGTGACCAATGACATGACCCATAATTGATGTTTGGGTGAAGTAGTGAAATCAGATTTGTATGGTCACGCCACGTAAGTTGAATTTAGATGACTAATTGTGTTGGAATAAATTATATGTTGGTTTTTATATGTATCGAAAATAAAACCGGGTTTTGACATTACAATTTATACAACACTTTTTATATCATTTATTTTGTAAATTTATATCATGATCAGTTGATTCTATGTCATTATCGATTTGTAAAAATGTGTTGTTTCACTTGTAGTGTCACAAATTTGTGATAGCAACATTTCCTTTATGGCAAGTTTGTTACACATTAATTGAATTGAATGAAATCATAGAATGTAAACGGAGTGAAATGAATCGAATTCATTATTGCGCTTTGACATTTGAAATAGTTGAATTAAACAAATTTCATAATAAGAGGCACATCAAATAATTAATATGGCATGATAGTGTCTTATAGTTAGGTGGGGTGGGTTAGCATTACCCCACCACCCATCTTACCACATAACTTTACCGCACTCAGCCCTCCTCATACTCTATTCACCCTTATATACCTACCACCCACTTCACCTCACACCCCACCGCACGCGCTATCTTTTACTTACCTTACAATGCCTTACCACACCATCCCAACCTACCATTTCAGCCACATACCCAACCATTCCCTATGATACTCCACCCCATATTATCTTGCCACAGTACCATACCCTACCTAACCTATGTCACCCTAGCCCATCTACCGCCTCACATTACCTCATTCACCAGTCACCACCTTACCATACTCCACTTTGTCCAACCACCCTTCCATCTCACACATCACTTTACCCTACCATATTATACCATACCACACCATCATACCTTGCCTCATCGCATCATACCTCTCCACCCACCCTACCCTACCCAACTTACCCGTTCACTCTACTTCATAACCCTACCCACCTTAGGTAACTATACCCCACCACACCGTATCATATTGTACCTTATCCTATTTATGATCCACCTTAGGTAACTATACCCCACCACCATGTATCATATCGTACCTTATCCCATTCATGAATCCACCTTATCATACCCATACCCCCACCACCCATCCTATCATACCAACATAACCCAACCTCGCATAACCTGTCCTACTATCATAACTTACCACATACTATATCATTCCCATCCATACCTCATATACCTTACCATATCATACCACACCCACGACTAACCCTACCTTACCTCACCACCCCAACATTCTACACTTAGACCCACATCTTCCCTATACTACACCTCACCACCAAACCATACCGCGCTGCATCTTACCTCTCCACCCATCATGCCCTACCCTACCTTACCATCCTAATCTACATTTTCATTCTCCTACCTAACCATATCATATTGTACGCAACCTACCCCCCGCATTGTCCTGCCCACCATACTTTACCTTACCATATCATACCCACTGCCCCACCATTTATAATCACTCACATACTTACTCTATCATACCACTCATCTTACCATTTCTAACTGACCCCCGCCATCCTACCATACCATATGCCCTATTATAGCTGAGCATAGTCCGCTTTACGTCGCCTATGTTAGTAATACCATCCGCAGCGGAAACGATTTATGGATCTAGATCTATAAACTACACGTAATAAAATAACTAGATCTATATCTACAAGGGGGTTGTAGAACATACCTCTTGGATCTCAAAATCCAAGTTGAAGAACCGCAATAGGATGAACGAAGGAAAGCGTGAAGAGCACCACGATCTTCCGTGACGTGTGATCCAAGCAACTCCTCGGAAGGAAATTCTCGACTCGAACCCTTCCGATATGCTACCCGGAAAAATCTCCAAGATTTTCCCTTATACCCTTGGCCGAAATTTTATCACTTCTTCTCTCTAAGAGGAGAAGTCGAAAATCTTGTGTTCTTTGGCTTTATAACTCTCTTTATATAGGAGAGTAAAACTTAAGCCCCAAGGATTTTATAATTAATACAAAATCAATTATGATAATCCTATTAAATAAAAGATAATCTCATAATATTCTAGAACAAATCTAGGATAATATTTATCTTTATTTCTTTCCATAAATATTTATCCAATAAATATTTTATGACACGTCTTATTAATCACAAGAAAACTAATTTCTTGCTCCAAAAATAAGAGGGGCGCCACTTTTAATTCATGACCTAGTCATAATTAATTTTTGGGCTATAACACACAATAAGTAAGATTATGGAAAATGCTTTTTCCACATATTTAATTATTTAAATTAACTAATTTAATAATCCACTAAACAATTAATTCACATATCGCTTTAATAAAGTCCAATAAGAACTAAATTAATATTATTAGGATTCGACGTCCGAGAATAGCTATGCTTATATTAGAGAGGCACGTCGGGGACCATGGACTAATAATCAATGACTCCGATAAATCAAATAAATAATTATAGAATAATTATATTCGATAAATCAATCACAGAATATGCCACCATAATCCCGCGATCGCACTCCTCCGATTATGAGATTATATTTATCTCCTCACGAGAATAATAATAAGCGCCCATTGATATAATCATTACATATGGATTAATCCTCCATAGATCGCTCATTCTAAATCGGGAAGTTACCGTTAACCCTTTTAACCTCTTATCCTTATTTACCATTAACCCCTAGTGATCAATTAATTCATACAACTCACCGGTGATCAATCGCTGTGATATGAACTCAACTCGCGATCGATCGCTTTCTAGGATTAACAAATAAGGAAATCGTTTATCTACTTCCATAAATGGAAGGAATGGATTCCGTGATCCGTGATAACACGTACTACTCACTCAATCCAAAGACAATGCCAAGATGGGTAATTCGCACTACGACTCGGTGTAATCCTTAACCGCCAAGTCAAACTTCATAATCGATTCAAGCGGCTTGATCGTGATCACCTCGTGATTAAGATATATCCATAAATATGATCATCCATTGATTCGATAAGACTTCTCGATTACGGAATTATATCGTGAACTCTAATCAAATCGGTCCAAATTTCTATATGATATATCTATCATATATAAATGCCCCATTAGGTTCTCTTAACCGAAAGTCCGGATAAGACAATCACACCAACAAATGTTTCAGGCGCATTAATAGCACGTTAAAGCTTAGACCCGATACTCTCGATTAACTTCACTACGGGCTAATTGTATTTTAAGTACATCTTCACTAACTCAATCCTCCCGTGTATATACCATACACCGAGTTAAGTGATTACATAAACGATATACTTTAGGGTTTTTTCAGAGTGTAATTACTATTGTCACATTGGTGAATATGAGAATAATAAATATGAATAACAATATCATTTCATTTATTAAATAAAACAATTACAAAATCGTGTTTCTGATCATCACACCTAATGTGCCTCACCCTATCCCGACCACCATATCTTATAACCTCATCCCACCCCACACCATCCACCGTATTTCACCCCACTCCACCTCACCACCCATCCCACTCCACCTTATTCTTGCCCACCACCACATGTTTTGTTGATTTTTATTATTATATCACATCAAATTTCATCCATTTTTTTAGTTAATGAATATGATTTATTTCAATCAAATGGTTTGAAATTTAATTACATTCATAATCATACACACATTAGAATTAAATAAGAAAACATTTCATCACACACATTAGAATTAAATAAGAAAACATTTCATTCTATTTGAATAATGCGTAACAAACAAGCAATTAGTATTTATGGTTATCTAACTCATGTAAACAAAACGATAAATCGATGTTATTTTTAAAAGTTATTATGCTGCCATATAGTTTTAGTGGGGTTCCGTGCCTCATTGGCCTTTAAGATATATATATATATATATATATATATATATATATATATATATATATATATATATATGGAAACCGGATCTTCATCAATACTCATAAATCAAAAAGAGAATTAGGATAAAGAGCATTGTTTGAAATATTTTTGAAGAATAGGACAAATGCACATATTTTTATTTTAACTCATATAATTTTTATAAAATTAAGGACGATGCAGAGGTTTAAAAAAATCGCGCTTGCTATGATGTTGTTTTTTTTCCTCATCCGTTTTCAACAATCGTATCTTTTGATCAATACCTTCAAACACATGAAACTTTTTTTTTTGATACTCTTCGTTTTGACTTTGGTCGATATAATTACATCGTTTTTCATGAAATTGCTTTCAAATTCACTCAATGAATCCCAAAAATGCGATAATATCACCAATGAAATTGAACAATAGTGAATTTATTTCGGCGGCTGTTTTAAAATCACGTCGAAATACGATGAATGCTATCTCAAAAGCAAGAGAATGAAAAAAAAAAAAAATTGATGAATTTTTTTCAAATTTGGAAATTTCTAGATCGAGAGATACAGTATTTATAAATGATGAATGAGAAAGAAAGTATATTTTTTAAAGGCGCCAAAATTTATTAAAAAATAGCTTTTATTTATATAAAAGTTTCTAAAAAACTCGCCATTCTCCTTAATTGATTAAATGCTCATCATCCTCCCAACACCCCCTTAATCAAAATATTTACATCTAGGAGTTTATCTGCACAATTAAAAGTGAATTACACCACCAACCATTTTTGATTTAAGAAAAACGCTAAACTATTCCAAGTTTATCTTCAATTCATTCGTTTTGTTGACCGAATGCTTGAGATATTATATTGAACAAAATATTTTTTTTCCTTTTATCTGAAGAGTTGAAAATTCTGAGGTGTTGAGAGCCAGATTATTAAAATATGTAGAAGAAGACAAAACTGTTTTTTTTATACACGCAGCGGTAATTCGACGATCCGTTTTTCTACACATCACAATCATGTAATGGTCCGCAGGGTACATAAAATAAAATTACCCCTAAACGGCGGGTTCTCAAGTTGACATTGAAGAGGAGAAAACGACAAAAGCAACTTTTTCCCAACTTCTCCCACCACACGTCGTCAGAGCTATGGCTGTGGGTCCTAATACCTTTTGGGACAGAGACATAACACATCTCACCTTTATTTATTTATTTATTTATATCTGTGTTTTTTTAAAATCTAAGGACAGAGACTTTTCAATATTACATAAATGGTATGACAACATAACCTAATACTCTTTCCCGACTAGTAGGCACTAAAAAAAAAATGTATGCACGGCCTGCAATATTTTCCAAACCCAATAATTCCTCTTTCGGTAATATATTTCACTTGGGAGAAAGTGTTATTATTCGGCAGAATTTTTCCGTTCATTCTTATTATAATAGGGGCCATTCAACAAATAGTATTCAAAAAAGAGGAAACTTGAAGCTCGAAAAAGTAAATGTTTGAAAAAAATATGTCTCAACTCACGCAGTACAAGCAAAACGCCATATATCTTGCGTGAAGAAGTCTTTCATGCATGGCAGACTCATACGGCATAAGGCTGCACGTGACGGAAACATATATATTTTTCAATTGTTTATTTTTCAGATATTTTTTTTCAAGGTTTTTCTTTTCGGACATATTTTTTCAAAAGTTTCCCTTCAAGAAGGGAGATTCTTTATAATTTAGTAGTAATTAAGGAATCATACAAATGAACAAGAGTTATAGTATACAAGAGAAATATATATCAATTTATATAACACAAGTTATTCTAATATACCATTACTATCATAACAATTTGTTCTTGTGTTATTCTCAACTGTGAGTTAGTAATTGATGCTCATTCTGGGCAAAATATGTATAGCAATAGCCTGACTTTCCGGCGGTGTCTCCACCAACCGAATACGAGGCGGAGCCACCGTAACATCCACCACCAAAATACTAACACCACTGCTACATACTATACAAACTCTACCACCAGCTGCAGCTACATACTGTGCACCTTTAAGCACTTTGTCTTCAAATACACCCATCCATTTATCCATTTCTGGATCATATTTTCTCAATATCCCTTTGCATTCATCCACCATGAATATGATCTCTTCTTCCATTGCCGCCGCCGGACCTCTCCACCCGACTAGCATCCCCTCCGGCATTGCCTCCCACACGTCGTTTTTCACGTTGTATATTATCCCTTCTTTTGCTGAACCACCTTTTACAATTTACAACACACAAGATATAAGAATACATGCTTGAAAGAATAAACATTTATTGTGTGTATTGACTCCGTCCTAAAATATAAGTTTCTTTTAGTATTTTGGTTTTGATTCTTTGATTTTGTCCCATAATTAAGGTTGGATAATCAACTTAACCAATTTTATTAACCGGTGTGAATAGTATTATTGAAGTTTGAAGAATGATACAGTCACAACGAGTGACACAACTACCATCTGCATCCTTGTTTATGATAGTTTACATCATGATCGGTCATTGTGTCCAGTTGAATTTCACGTGTTGTGTTCAGTGTCATTCCTCTTGAAGTTTATAGAGTCTTTTTCTTTTTTGGTTTAAAGGGTCCGAATCCAGCTCACCCGACTAATCCGGGGGTTCGGTCGAGTCGTGCGATGTAGAAATCAAACCGAACCAAATGGCTGACTAATCCGGTAGTCGTCTTGTAGAATCGACCGGGACCAAGATCAAACTAATCCGAATTCACCGGGTCGTGCGTGTAGATTCCGACTCTTATACAACCAATAGCTCTAACTCTTAGTCATGAGTGAGCGTCATATATGGGTAAGATGAATTGAAGCAAGTCATTTAATTACCAGCCCAAGCTTCTTTACTTTTTTTTTAATTTACCTTTTACGTTGACCATGCAAAGCTTTCCTCTCCATCCAATAGCATCAATGGCTTCTCTACTGAATTTTCCATCTCTTAGCCCTTCAAGTTTTTCCCATTTCCAGCTTGTTTCATAACTGCTCTTCTTCATCTTGTTTTGAATCTCGATAATTTGACTACCGGTGGTGTTTTCAAGGTTCCATTTTTCAACGGACCGAGCTACCTCAGAGTTGTACTGGGACCCGATTCCGCTGGCGACGTAAATGATCCCACCTAATGAGCCGGCAGCGCACCATCGGCGTGGAATAGCGAACGGTGGGCCATGAGTCCAGGTTCGAGATAAAGGGTTGAAGATTAAAGGGTGTGTTAAGGCCGGCAGGAAATGATCCCTGGTGGCGGCGAGGATGACGAGGTTGCCGGAAACCGTAACGGATTGAACAGGGAGACGACGGGAGATGAAGGAGGGGTGGCGGAGGAGGAGATGTAGGCTGAGGGGTGGATGATCATTAGGTGGTTGTGGGATTGGTTGCCAATTGGAAGAGATGAGATCAAAAGAAGAGAAAGTGATGGAATTAGAGAGATGGGAATGGGATGACTGGAGGAGGGCGTAGATGGAGAGAAAAGGAGGGAAAGAAGGGGAGTATATGAGGCGGCGCCATGAACGGCAAACGGAGTAAAGAAGGGAAGGTGGGACATGGGAGAGGCATAATTGGGCTATGTGGTAAGGTAGTCCTGGTAGCAATGGTTGTTGTTGTTGTTCACTGCTTGTTTGATGGTGGTGCTTTTGCCGTTTAGCGGCGGCGCCGGCGCCGGCGGTGGTGGATTTGCTCATTTGGAGGTGGGGGATACGGGATATAGTTTAAGGGGAGGGGAAAGAAAGTTTAGTAAGTGGAGAGGGTGTTGTTGGCCATATAATTTTGATTATATTGGGAGAGTAGAGATATTCTACTTACTTTGGAAATTTATTGGTGGATATGATGGTTTATGGTTTGGGAATTAGTCTGATGACTTGAAAAAGGCAAAAGTTGGATTACCTGCACAGACATCACCTGTTTCCTTGTTTGAAAGGGAAGATATAATTATTAGAAATGATGACATGTGCTGGGCACCGCCAAGTTGTTATATTTCTCCGGTGTTTGATACATTGAGAAATTAGGGATAATGAAACAATCTGTAATATTTTAAGAATGAACAATTTATATATTTTTATCGGGAGAATAATAATCGTGATAATTTTTATAAATGGTATGACAAACAATGAATCCCAAAAATCAAATAATCTCCTCAGTGAATCCCAAAATCAAATGAATTCCAAAATCAAATGAATTTAAATGATGAATTTCGGTGAATTTTAAACAGTGAATTTCGATAATGAATAAATAGTTTTTCGCTTTATCACGAAAGTTTGAGCGACTACCATTTGACGGGTCCATTTCCGTCAGTAGTTAGGATGGCAAACCTGGATGTGGGATATCTGGCCTCTTCGTGGTGTTCCGATCAATGAGGTTATCGCCGTCGGACGGTGGCGTTTCGAGGTTGGTGGCGGACTCACGGTGGTAATATGAAAGCAATAAATGAGAGAGAGAGAGATGCAATGCTCATGGAAATAAATGCGCAAAAGTTGTTCTATATCTTCATTAATGTCATAGTGGGGGTATTTATAGGAAAGGATAAAGTCGTAAAAAGTCTACTCGTGCTAGCGGTGTCGATGCCCGACAGATGGCGCTGGCCCCGCACTCTATCTAAGCTTATGAACTTTCCATTAATCGGTGGAGTTCTCATATAAATGGGTCCGCCCGTCTTGCTGGGCGCCCCTTATCTTGAAGATGTTTGGCGGGGTGGCCAAGGAGTTGGCGACGCCGCGCGTCATGTTCACGGAAAGAGTTTGACTTATGCCCTCCGGACGTTGACCGGGAATAATGGGACCGTGTCGATTCCGATCATCACGGCCCCTACTCGCGGCGGAAAATCGCTGCGCGTAGAGTAGTATTCGTCGAGGAGTCTTCGTTGATGAACACTCTTGAAGACAAAAGTTGAGCGGACTCATGATTAGGGACACAAACTAGTAGAGCCTCATCAAAACCTTTCTTAAGAAAAACCCAAAGGGAAAAAATCTTAAGCAAGGAAAAGAGTACTCTGCTTGTATCGTAAATCTCAAGACCGCTTCCTTCAGAGGCGAGGCGGGGTTGTGACATGAAGTTGATGCAACACAACCCGCGAGCGCATCGTGAAATTGATGCTATACGAAAGGCCTGCCAATCACTACCAGCGGGTTTCCTCCTCCTAGTACACGTTAGTGGTGATCTGGAGTCGACATCGCGCTTGATAGTTCGCAGTCAGTCGCAAGCGACAAGGGATCTGACCTACCCGGCCGCCTTTTTTTAGATATATAGAAGCGATCTTCTCTCATCCGGCGCCTACTACCAGTCGCCCTCCTCATATAAAGCGATCTTCTCTCATCTTGGATCTCACCATGGACTCGGTGATTGTAAGGGCCCACCTCGTGAAAAACACTTTGCCATTCTTCCCGGCAGCGCGTCGACCATGGCCCCTGCGCTTTCCATTCGGATTAGGCGCACGAATTTTTTGAATAGTCTGCTCTGGCGGTTCATGCGATCCGATCGCCGATGAATACCTCTCGATCCTCCTATGAGCTCGCAAGATTCGGATTCACTTATCTCACTTCCTCTTCACGCTCTAACTCCGCAATCTCGGCAAAGCAGAAGCGCGCGCAATGTATCGAGATTCTCGCTCCATT
Source organism: Gentiana macrophylla (assembly GCA_026214975.1). Classification (NCBI taxonomy): domain Eukaryota; kingdom Viridiplantae; phylum Streptophyta; class Magnoliopsida; order Gentianales; family Gentianaceae; genus Gentiana; species Gentiana macrophylla. Next base: position 103,351,191 of record CM047807.1, read on the forward strand.
TCTACTCGTGGTATTGAGATTGGGGGTTGTTCTCCCACTGATGGGTTGTGGAGAAAATGCAAGCCGGATTCCAGGTGCTCGTTGCCTTTGTACTCCTCCATAAACTCGTATTCATCATTATCTGACTGAGACATTCTTGTTTTTCTGGGATTTTGTAAGGAAGAAACGAGTGACTCAAATGGGAGAGTAAGCATTTGTGGAGAAGGTAGTAACATGGCTGGCTTTTATAGAGGGAGGTGGCGTGTTTGGCATGGATTACCATAATGGTAGCGCATGGCGCGACGGCTATCTCAAGAGACAAACATAATGACCGGCGTAATGATGGTTATCTCGAGAGGTTTACCGTCATTATGAGCATTCGGCGGACGGTTATTTATGGTGGGTAATCATGGGCTATTTTTCGTCCGGAATAGTCCCTAGTCAAAGTAGCCCTATCAAACGCGGGCTAAAACTCGGAAGACCACCAATGATGGCTTTTGAACCGCTCCATCCGTTTGGGATACCCGCCGCTTGTGGACGCAGCTGGGAGGTGTGATGACACTGCGAACGGCGACTTGAGGTGCACATGCGATAGCCGATCCGTATATGCCGCGAGGAGTCGTTCGTCGCCGCGATCGCGCTTAAGAGCTTGCGATGTAAATCGTCCGTGCTCGCTGGTCCGACCGAGGTCGACATGTTGAGGTGCACAAAGATAAAGCGATCCGTATATGCCGCGAGAAGTCGCGGCCGCCGCGATCGCGCGGCTTGAGCTTGCGATGTAAATCGTCCGTGCCCGTTGGTCCGACCGAGGTCGACATGTTGAGGTGCACAATATGAGCGATCCGGATATGCCGCGAGAGCTGTTTCCGCCGCCGCGATCGCGCGCTTGAGAGCTTGCGATGTAAATCGTCCGTGCCCGTTCGTCTGCGTGCCCGCTGGTCCGACCGAGGTCGATATGTTGAGGTGCACGCAGATGTGCGATCCGTATATGCCGCGAGGAGAGTCGCCGCCGCCGCGATCGCGGGGCTTGAGAGCTTGCGATGTAAATCGTCCGTGCCGTTGGTCTCGACCGAGGTCGACATGTTGAGGTGCACGCCGAGCGATCCGTGATATGCCGCTACCGCGATCGCGCTTGAGAGCTTGCGATGTAAATCGTCCGTGCCCGCTGGTCCGACCGAGGTCGACATGTTGAGGTGCAAAGATGTAGCGATCCGTATATGCCGCGAGTGAGCTGTTTCCGCCGCGATCGCGCTTGAGAGCTTGCGATGTAAATCATCCGTGCCCGCTGGTCTCACCGAGGTCGACATGTTGAGTTTCTAGATTTAATCATTTTCTGCGATCCCAAAGTAGATGGCGAAGTCATTTGTGTTGGCGAAAGCGCAAATCGCATGTGCGAGCTATTATCGTGGCGCGCAACGTGGAGCAATATAAATGGGCCGCAGAACGCCACGTATCATTAAATGTGGCGCCCTTTCGCTTCGACAAGGTGACGCTTACGCCGTGAGGTCGTGACGGCCGGTGATGATGGCTTTTCGCTTTTACGCAAACTTCAAATTTCAAAGCGCCGTGTCCAATTCCGAAACTTTTGCTTTCCCGCGCAAACCCGAACCGTTGGATGAAGACAATCACGGCCGCTGGTTGGTTGAGTGCTTGTCTATTTAAGGGGTGTTGCCCTTCCTTTTCCACCTTTACGAAAACCTTTTCCAAAATTTTCAGTGATCAAATCCTTTCTACCAAGCCGTAAATCAAGAGCATCTTGTGGTGATTTGGAACCAAGTTTCCAGAATTCTGAGGCTGAGGCTATGTTTGAACTTCATCGGAGTGAGCCCTTTACAGCGATCGGAGTGATCATCTTTATCTTCCCAATTTTCTGCCATCCAGATCATAAAGGTACCATCTTTATCCGATCTAACACCGGTTTTTCTTTGTTGATCGCCATTTTGTGGTTGATTCCTGGCCCAGAGAGATCATAAATACGCTTTTTGTCCCGTAGATATTCGGATTTTTGAGGTTTTTTAACCGTGACAGAATCCGTATGCCTAAACCCTTCTTTTGTGAATTTGAAGCCTTCAGGATTAGGGAGCAATTTTTCAATTTTTTTCGTAGTATTTCTTTATGACCCCGCTGCCCTCAGGTCGTTGGCGCGCGCGCGAAAATGGGGGCGGTGTCGACTGAATGAAGCGTTGATCCACCTCTCTTCATTTTGCGCATGTCGCATACATGGGGGACGCATAAATGATCAAGAAGAATTTAATTATGGTGATGGCGGGGCCGAGGAAAGGGCCGGCGGCGAGGTTTCTCCTTCCCATTCTGACGAAGAGGACTCACGCCTCGAGACTGGCGAGGCCCAAAGGCTCCTTATAACGAGGGGCACTCAGCTGCTTTCTGAATCCTTGCAGCACTTAGCTCCCAGAGAGCGAATTTCTAAGACTGCCGGTGAAAGGATTCAGGCGGCGTCAGCCCCGAGGCCGCAAAAGCGAAGGGGGACGGCCGTAGGGGCACCCAGACCTGCTAGCTCCGCCCCGCAGAGGGGGAAAATCCAGATCGCCTTGAAGATCATGAGTCTTTGGAAGAGGGTGGCAAGTCGAAGGCCATGCATCGCGCTGCCGATGCAGAATGAGATCTTTGTTATCGCGGCGCTCGACTTTAACACCGCCATCCGCGTCGATACTCAGCTCTCCGATGACTATCATTTTTGCCCGTGCATGGACAATGACAGATGAGTATACTTATGGGCGCTCTGCCAGGGACCGGTTGTAATGCCTTTGACACTTTCTGGCGGGGTTCAGCCCCTTCGATCCTTTTTGGTGGAGGTAATGTATTTGCTTTGAAGCCTTGCCGGCGGACTTTCACCCTAATGTCGTTAGGACTCCTGGCGGCGTTTATTGCGACGCGTCGCTTTAATGGAATTAAGCCTCCTTGGTCTGCTTAGGAGTTCCATGATTTCGCCGGCACCCAAACTCCGGCGGAGGTGGCGTGAGGGCGCGTGAGGGAGGCCTCGCGCCTTTTACCCACCGACAACAAAATCTATAATCGAATCAAAGAGTATCATGGGTACAATCCAGGTCGGATGGCCATTCCCGCATTTTGGGAGCCGGGCCGCACGCGGACTAGACTCCAAGTGGCTTAAAGACAGAGTGGTTCCTCTCGCAAGCCCTAAAGAAGTAGAGGCGATTGTGGCCTTGATAAGCTCTGCGGACAGATCTGCACAGGTCCGCATGATCAGTGTCCGGATGTTGACGAACGTAAAGCTGGGTAGCGCGAGGATGGCAGGGATCCCGGGCTGTTTGGTGCCGGGGATTCTGCCTGTCGTGAACATTCCCCCGCCATGTGTGGAGCTTAGTGATCCTGACTGGGTCGGCGAATGCCACTTGGGTAGGACCTTTCCGAGACAGTGCGAAGAGTGTGGCGGTGATTGGTCGAGCCGCCAGGGTAAAACCATTTCTTCTCTATTTTTGTTTTTGCTAACCCAAAAATACGCAAGCCTCAGACGCTGGGTCGGGCGGCGCGGCGTACGCACAATCCCTACTTTTTTTTTTTTTTTTTTTTTACCACATTTCGATTGCTTCTTTTTTTTTTTTTTTTCAAAGGATGCCGCATCCGGTCTTGCAGAGTGCCAATGTTGCCGCCGCTAATGCCGCGAGGAAGACGCGAGGAAGAGTTAGCGAGGCGCATCCGCGTGATCATACCGACTGTTCATGTGGGGATCAACCAGGTAGTGACCGCTGCTGCGGCGGGTACAACATCTGAGGCGGGGACCTCCTCTGGTGTTGCGATTGCCAGAGCGATTACGAAGAAGTCCGCCCCGCCACCGTAGGCTCACCACCGCCTTGGTAAGCAACCAGAGAGTCTCAAGATGTTCTTGAAGACGCCCCCTTCCCGGAAAAGACCAAGAGTGGATGCGCCGTCTGAGGTCGCCGACCCAGAGAGTCCTCCCCTCCCTCTCAACCTTACCCCCGCTTATGGATTCGTGCGCGCAGATCGCGCACGGCAAGAAGCTTCGGCGAGCGCCGACATTCCTCATACTTTGACGAGGCTTTCGCCGATCAATCGTCGCCGACTGGGTGTGATGATGGAGTCGCCTGCTCGGCCGTTCCTCCTCTTCTTCCTTTACTTACCGTAAAATGGAGCGCCGAGGCTCGCCTATCCGTGGGGACCGGATCGATAAAAAGATTGCTCCTCGCCAACATCGGCAACAAATCTATTGATCCCGCGCGAGGCTATGAGAATGCCGTCGCCGAGTATGGGATATCGGCGCATAAGGTAAATATGTTTTTCTCGCACGAATTTCCTTTTATCTTCCAAGTGCTTATTGTGTCTTTCTTAGGTCTCGCGTTGCATGCTCGCCGCTTTGATATCGTCGAGAAGTTGGTGGAGAGCGAACAACGGACGAGCCGGCGAGTCGTGAAGAAGGCGCAGGAGAACCAGGAGTTGGTGCAGATAATGAAGGATCTGAGGCCATAGTTGGCGATGCCAAGGCCCTATATACCGCTAAAGAAATGACACTGGCGGATAGGATAGCCGAGTTGGAGCGCCAAGTTACTCTTGAGAAGAATCATCGCAAGAAGTCGGCCGCTGGGTGCTCGTGAGCAAAAGTTGAAAACCGGCCGAGATGCCGCCGGCCGATGCCGCTAAGGAAACTGAGGATGCCAGTCGGAAAGCTGAGGACGCCAGCACGAAGGCTGAGGAGGCTATCAAGAAGGCCGAGGACCTTGCCTCGGATATCCAAGCAAAAATTGAGGCCGCCGTCGCCGAGTATAAAGACAAAGACCGAATATTGGAAAGATCTGGGTGACAATTATGACCAAGGTCGCTATCATATGGCGCGGTGTGTCTCAGAGGTCGATGCATCGCCAGAGGGTCCCCGCCACAAGATATGGCGGCGTGGACTCGTGAGAATTCCTTCGCGCCGAGCTCATTCAATATCATCCCGTGGTTCCTACTCCGAGGAGAAGATCGCAGAGTACCGTGAGCAATGTAGGGTTGATGGTTTACAGGCGGCGGTATTTCCAGTGGCAGCAGAAGAGAACATGCGGTCGCTTGTGCAGACGATCTTGGATGGGGCCAATACAGAGGGGGATCAGGCCGCCTGTGTGGTGAGGAGGGGTGCAGCCAGAGGTTCTCAAGTCGGCCTTGATTTCGGAAGCGCTTGACTCTCCTTTTGTTATTGACAAACTTTGTTGTTGGTTTGTAATATTAACTTTTGTTTCCGGTCGATGTGGGGCTCGCCACCCTGTTAACTTTGATCCTTTTCCTTCAGACATATCAGGGCCGCTTGTATGGCCATTTCTTTTATGCCTTTGTTCTCTGCTTTAGTATTTTGAGTTGTTTTTGTTTTTGCTAACCCAAAATACGCAAGCCTCAGACGCTCGGGCGGCGCGGGCACAATCCCCTACGCCGGCACAACTTCCAAAAAAGCGAGAGGACTACATGTAATATCTCTTGAGGTTGTCGGCGTGCCAAGTATTCTCATATTCACGGCCATTCCTGCCTTTGAGATAATATGTCCCTTTCTTTAGCTCGCGAGAGACTCAAGGGGTCCTCCCCAGCTGTCGCCTAACTTTCGGGTTTGTGGTCGGGCGCTTCGCTTTTAATTAATACGAAATCTCCCGCTTTGAAAAATGATGGCGTACCTTCTTATCGTGATGTCGCTTAGCGCCATCTTGAAGTTAGCCAATCGAGTCGCAGCTTGCAATCTCTTTTCTTCGAGCATGTCGAGCTCAAATTCGCGTGATCGAAAGCGTTGGTGTCCTCAATAAAATGCGATACTCGATGCTAGGTAGAGTCATTTCCATCGTGTCATCGCCTCCGAACCATAAGTCGTGAGAATGGGGTTTCTCCTATGGTAGACTTTTTGGCGGTCCGGAGCGACCATAAGATCGCGGGAAGCTCATCTACCCATCTCGCTTTTTTCCGCATAAAGTGCGCTTTGCACTCTCGAAGTTGTTTGTTTGGCGTTCTCTGCGACCATTACTTACTTTGAGGATAGATGACCAAGACGCCGCATGAATGACGCCATGCTCTTTACAAAACTCGTCGAATCCGTTTCAATCATGCGGTCCATGGTCGGATATGATGATGCGAGGTATCCCAAACGAGTCCATACTTGATCCATAAGAAAATAGATAACCTGAGTTGTGGCGATCTCTTTGAGGGGCTTGGCCTCTGCCCATTTCGTCGTAATAATTAGCCGCTACTACTATGTACTCGCATCCGCCACGCCTTTTAGGCATTGGACCGACGAGGTCGATACCCTACATCTCGAAAGGCCATGAGGTGGTGACGATGCTCGCTTCTACGGAGGGTAACTGGTATATCCGCGTACCTTTGGCAAGGGTCGATTCCCTAACAAATATATCCGCATCCTCAACAAGGTAGGCCAAGAGTATCTCGCGGTGATCGCCTTTTTGTGCGAGGGTTCGACAAAGCGGATGCCCGCCGATACTCCTTGATGAAGCTCACGGAGGATACCTCTACTTCTTCCGGCCGGACACAAATGGAGTAGAGGTTTGGAGAAAGAGCGCTGTAAAGTATCCCATTTTGAACGACATATCTCGCCGCTTGTCGAGCCAAGGTTCTCGCCTATTTTGTCTCAAGGCAAAACTCCATGCTCGATATAATCCTTGACCTCATCGATCCAAATGCACGCGAGGAGTGTTGAATATCCATGATCTCACATCTGTTGATAGATGGTTCCTCGAGGTATTCCAGAGGGATGTCAGGAGCGAGCGCCGCGTCAGCGTCGGATAACTTGGATAAATAGTCTGCCCTCAAATTCTGAGTGCGTGGTATATAAGAGAGCTCGCAATATCCGAACTGACGACGTAACTTTTGGACCAGGTCGATGTACTGCTGTAGTCTTGAGCAATAAATCTTATAACCTCCATTCACTTGATTGACAACCAGTTGTGAGTCGCAAAAGACGTGTATGTTTTCAACTCTCATTGCAAGGGCGAGTTCAAGGCCTGCGATGACTGCCTCATATTCAGCTTGGTTGTTTGATGCCGTGAAATCGAAGCGAAGCGCTTTCTCAATTTCTTCGACGCCTTCCAGCTCGAGCAAGACGACTCGCCCGCTCCAAGAAGCTCCACTTCGCTTGCGCCGTCAACGAACAATCGCCAACAGCTGGTCGGGCCTCATGGGGCCGCTAGAGCCGGTTTGTCGGGCGAGTTGGTCGAGCGGGAAGCGGGTTGTGTTGTCGAGGACTCTCAAAGCTTGCTTCAAGAATGAACTCGCCGGGCTGCGCGCTTTGATTGCCCTTCGAGGCTCATACTTGATGTCGAATTCCGTGAGCTCAATTGCCCATTTCTGAAGACGACCGGCGGGGTCGCTTATGTAAAACCTGACGCAGCGGACTATCCGATAGTATAACGATCGTGTGTGATGAAAAATATGCACGGAGCTTTCTAGCTGCTATAACAAGAGAGTAAGCCAATTTTTCTGCATTAAAATATCGACCTTCTACAGGACTGAGAGCCTTCGAGACATAGTAAATGGGCTTTTGAACGGGCTTCTCAGTGAGTCCCCTTCTTTATAAGAATCGCAGACACACTCTATCTCGAGGCCGCCAAATATAAATAAAGTTTGATCGCCTATAATAGGACTTACTAAAAGAGGCGGGCTGACCAGGTATCGCTTGAGCTCTTCAAAGGCTTCAGTGCATTCTCCAGTCCATTCAAACCCCTTGCCGCCTTTCAAGATCTTATAAAAAGGGAGACACCTGTCCGCAGATTTCGAGATGAACCGCCCCAGAGCGGTTATTCTTCCATTCAACCTCTGAACCTCCTTCACAGTCGTTGGAGGTGCCATGTCCAGAATGGCTCTGATCTTCTCAGGATTTGCTTCGATACCGCGCTGTGTGACCATGAAGCCTAAGAATTTTCCAGCTTTGACCCCAAACGTGCATTTGACTGGATTTAACTTCATGTTGTTTTCTCGCACGTTCGCGAAAGTTTCTCTCAAATCCGCTATGAAGTCGTGATCTCACTGGATTTGATAACCATGTCATCTATGTAAGCTTCCATATTGCGGCCGATTTGAGTGTGGAAGACCCCGCTGATCATCCTCTCAAATGTTGAACCCGCATTCTTCAGCCGGGGGCATCATTTTGTAGTAATACATGCCGCCCCACCAAAGCAAAGCGATAAGAGTTGTCTTTCGCCCCCGCCATACGGACTGATGGTATCCGCAATAGCGCCGATTTAAACGAGGATTTCAAAACCCGCTATCCGATCTACCATTCTCGTCTATGCGGGGTAGCTCATAGGGATCCTTAGGGCGTGCTTTGTTCAAGTCGGTGAAATCTACGCACATTCGCCACTCGCCGTTGTGCTTCGTAACCATAACGACGCTGGCCACCAAGTGGGATATTGTAGTTCTTCAATGATATCTCGCCGCAAGTAGCTTTGCGATCTCAATTTTCACAAATTCTTCCTTTGCGATTGAAAATTGGCGAGCCCATTCGCTGAATTGGCTTGAAGTGGGGATTCACGTTAAGACGGTGGAGTGCGACCTCGGGTCGACGCCGCATGTCGCTGACCTCCCAAGCAAAGGCCTCCAGGTTCTCTTTCAAAGACGCTGATCAAGACGGACATGTCGGCATCGCCGAGGTGCGCCCGACTTTGATTTTTGGTCGGGTATCTCTCATTGATGATTACCTCGACGAAGTTCCCTTCCGCTTCGATGCTCGGGTCATCTCGCACTGGTAGTGTGTCGCATACAATTTTCTTTTGCTGTTTCTTAGGCGGCGGAGGGCTGTTCGTGCCTTGTCCCCGCTCGAAATGGGCTTCCAGCGCTCTTTTATTAGCACTCGCCTCTAACTCGGCCATGGACTCGCTTATCCGGGGTTGACTTGCTCGGCCGTGTTTGGGATCTCACCGCACCGATCGTCACTAGAGCTTCTTCCAACATATTTATTGAATTCGTGATGGGATTAGTCCCTGCTGGTGCGATGGGAGGTGTAGCATGAGCTTGTCCCAGCACACCTTCGAGTTCGGGCTCTCGTGCCCTTTTCAATCCTCGCTTTGATTTCGCCAAGTGGTCAAGATAAGTCTGTGGTCGGCTAATCGCCGCCTCTATCCTCGCCCATTTTCTCGTATAAAATTTGACCTCTCGATGCGGAATGGAAGACACCATTTGAAACTTGCGCATCACAGTATGCCCAGATCATGTGGTAGCGAAATGGGCGATCGACCACCAGGAATTCTATTTTTCGATCCGGAAGGGCTCAAGTCTCCAATGCGGACCTCCAGGTCGATCATTCCTTTAACCTTTACCTCATGGTTGGTAAAACCCTCAAGCGAGCCAAGGTATGGTTTCGATTGGCCTCGTGAAGTTCAAACCTTTGAGGCAAGAAAGATAGATGATGTCTCTGGCGGCACTGTATTCACCAGACTCGTTAACTCCGCACTTGCCGATCCCAATTTTGATTATGAGGGGCATCTCCATTGCTCCCGTAACAAAGCTAAGCTCGCTTTTTGTAAAAGTCGTGGCCTCTTCATCCGGTCGCAGAGTTCTAGGCCGCTCACGCCCAAATTCATTGATCGAGTTGATCTCGTTCTTTTATCTGCCTGTTGCTAGGCGGGCTTTCGTGGATGACATTAAGCTCGCGCCATATCGGGCCGCGACGAGCCTCTGGTTGGCACCGCCGCCAATTTGAACCGATCTAGTTTTCCTCCCGGCCATGTTATCTATGATCCTTATCGTGGAAAAACAATCATCTCGTGTTATGGCCGTGATAATTATGAAACTCACGTAATTTGCTCTCGTCCCGCTTTACTTAACCCCGCTCTTCGCTACGATTGTCGCGGGGCTTCCGGATGTGTTCTCGAGATTTCGTTCAGATTGCCGACGGTCGCGCATTCAGCGGAATGTAATCTTTACGCCGAACTTTTGTGGTCTTTTGAAATCACGGTCGTCCGCTTCTTCGCCGGATTGACGACCTCCCTTTCTTTGGGGATCGACCTCAGTATTGTTGGACGGGGCCGTGGGATCGATTGAAGGCCCCGGTTTCGTGTGGGATGACCTCGACGGTAGTAAACTTCCGGCCTGCTCCAACATATCCCTCAAGTTGGTCGGCGGATGCATCGTCAAATGTGTCTTAAGCTCGCGCCCACAAGTCCAGCTTAAAAATGCCATCATGACCGTGGGTTCGGGCTCGTCCGTGTTTGATCGTAAACTTGGACGAATTCTCGTAATACGACCGGCGGACTCCCAAAGTCCTGCTTTATCAAAAACAGATCGATCGTGGTTTTGCGAGGCCTATGCACTGCCTTGAATTCAGCCAGAACTTTGTCCGCATGTCCTCCCAAATGTAAACCGATCTGGCCGGCGCTTATGGGCCATGTAGAGGCTCTATCTTTCATGCAACCCACCATAGCCACGCACCAGGCCGCGCTATGGCGAGTAGCGAGCATCATTTTACTCGAACGGCTATCCACTCGTATGGGTCCGACTTACCCGATAATCATTATGTTGACGTTAGATATTCGGCGGTGCGGTAGGCTTGCTATGAGAGCGAGTCCGAAAGCGCATCCATAGCAGCCGCTTAGGTTCCTTATCCTCTTCTCGCTTACTCTTTTTCATCTCCGTAACCATCATCCTCGTGTCTTCAAATCGTTGGTTGGTCAACCGAGGTGCGCCCGAGAGGGGCGCCGCCCTCGCTCACTATCGAGCCTTTCTGCTTTCGCCCGTGCTCTTCTTCTTAGGATAATGTCCCGGGTTTTCACCGAGGGGCCCGGGCCTCGCCTGACGTTGCCTCGCGCCCTTTTTATCTTCATCTCTCGGTGGTGATGGTAAAGCTCACGCTTTCCCAGCGGTCATGCGCCGATATTCTAGTTTGGTCGTCTTCACCGTGCGAGAGGAGGACACACTTTCCTCGATGCTCGTGGACGCCGAGCTCGCGTTGTTTCCCCATGTTTGGCCCTTTCCACGGAGGGGCGATGACGTTACGCCCGGCGCTCATGCCTCTATGGTTGGGGAGGATCAATTGCTAGTGCGGGTGACCGGCGGAGATTAAAATCTCGTTGGTCGCTTTCATTTTTGCCGCATACTCACCATAACTATTTACTCTTGCCGATCACCCTCGCTAGAAACTTCGGCCAAGCGGGAGCCTCTTTGTCTGGGCCCTCTGTGTTAATCTGTCTTCGGGCGAGCTCTGCCTCTAATTGAGCGTTTTTCTTTCTCAATTCTAAGAACTCGCGGAAATCGACGGCTCCATGGGCGGGGTCGCTCTCATGCGACTCTCGCTGCTCGCGACTCGCTTCGGGGTTGGGTGTGACAGGGTTAGGCGAAGGATTAGCCATGATGGGAGGTCTGCTACAAGTCTGACAACAAGCTTTCCAAGGTAGGAAGTGGGATTATTGCCTCTGACACAAGCCAACTCTGATATCCTTTTTCAAAGAGTAGTTAAGGTGACGTGACTGGATGTGATCTGCTGTCAGATTTTATGTACGCAACATCCGATGAACCTCTTATCCTCCCACAAGCAATCGATCCCGATACAGATATGCTACAAGTTGAATTTTATGGTGTTCACACCGTCCCGATCAGCATTCAAATCGAAAACGCTAACCACGGCCGCTTAGCGGTTCATATAAGATTATCCCAATAGTGGTGAATCTTCAAACGCAAGATTGGGATAATCTACACAAACACATGAGCTATTTTTCAACGGACTGTGAAGACAACGGTAACCGATTTGATGATGATAAACTGGAATAAAAAACCTGTTATACAAGGGAGACGGAGATCGAACGAGCTAAGCAACTATAGGGGGCACGAACGTGTTGAATCCTTTGAAGAAATCGCTCCCGTAACGGAGCCAATTGACGGGTCCGCTTCCGCCGTAGTTAGGATGGCAAACCTGGTGTGGGATATCCGCCTCTTCGTGGTGTTCCGATCAATGAGGTTATAGCCGCCGGACGGTGGCGTTTATCGAGGTTGGTGGCGGACTCACGGTGGTAATATGAAAGCAATAAATGAGAGAGATGCAACAGGCTCATGGAAATAAATGCGCAAAAGTTGTTCTATATCTTCATTAATGTCATAGTGGGGGTATTTATAGGAAATGATAAAGTCGTAAAAGACTACTGTGCTAGCGCGCCGATGCCCGACAGATGGCGCTTGGCCCCGCACTCTATCTAAGCTTATGAACTTTCCATTAATCGGTGGAGTTTCTCATATAAATGGGCCCGCCAGTAGTCGTGCTGGGCGCCCTTTATGCTCAAGATGTCAGCGGGATGGCCAAGGAGTTGGCGACGTCGCGTCGTCATGTACAGGGGAAAGAGTTTGACTTATGTCCTTCGACGAGTTGACCGGGAATAATGGGACCGTGTCAGTTCCAGATTATCATATATATATATATATATATATATATATATATATATATATATATATATATATATATATGTTTGTGTGTGTGTGTGTGTTTTGTATAATTGCGCTTATGTGTGAAAATATGTTTTATTTTCGTTTGTAATTATTCTGTTAATGTTGTACAACAGAAATTAGTTGACTCTGTGTGGAGATTATGTAAGACAATGAAATATGGTGTATGAGTCTGTAAAGTAGAGAATCTTTTAAGAGACATTGACATGAGTGCTCTAAGTAACCTTGCCGTATTTTACCACTTTAGAGATGACTCATCAGCCATTAGGACAATTCGGTAGTGTGAAAATTAGTTAGGCGGCTGCATTTAATTACTTTGACTTAAATTTTTTAATTAAACGATTTTTTTTAAGAGAATCGTGACATTACATTATGAACTCGATTGATAATTAACATGAAATCGTTAGCACATACTCCTCCATTACACAAAATGCACATTAAAAAACAAATATGAACTCGATTAATAATTAACATAATTTACAATGTGAAAAAGCCTACAACATTCAATTGTAATGTACAACAACACAATTTAGAGTACAATTTCAATTACAATTGAAACGCCCCGTTTCCGGACACCGAGTCCTTATCCGAAAAAAGAACATTTGGCACGTATAATTTAAAATAAATCACATATTATACGTCAGTCTCAACTACGTCGTATTGAGTTAATCAAAACAGAAGCAAAAGACTCGGGTATAAATTTTTTTCAAACAACCAAGAATAGAAACTCAACTAAAGATAGAAATGTAACATTTATTACATTGGAAAAGAAACCAAACCAAAACCAAAACGTACGAAAACATCCAAAAGAAGCTAAAAGGGAAATACAAGTCTCCAACCAAACTTCAAGTCTAGAGTATAACTATAAAAAACATGAATAAATAAACACTCCAACTTCGGCGTCCTTAAATGTCGTCATCAAAGTCCTCATCGATCTCTGGATCAACCTGCCCATCTTCTCTCCCCCAAACACATAGAAAACAATGCATTTGAGGTAAGTACAAAGTACTCAATAAGAGGTAGAAGCTACAATTTAACTAAGTTTTATTAACAGGTCTTAATATAACAATTATTTTTATGAGACCGACTCGATATAAGGTTCACTTCATGTCCATCGATTTGTCATGACTATACGTTTCTAACTTAAATTATCTTGGTTACGTCAGCATTCAAGGGCACTACACATGGCGTTTATCAGCCAGAAGATATACTTGCTAACTAACGGTGATTAGCACATGATAGCTCCGGGGTCTCCCCGGTATGCGTATACGTTCGATGAATTTCCTCCACTACCCTTCAGCCTTTTGAGCCAGTAGCGTTGGTCACCTTGATGAACGTACAACATCACCGATATGAATCGGTGCCTGACCAAGAATAGGTGACGTTTTAGCTTTTACTACACGTATGTAATTATTATATGTTGTCATCTAGTCACCTAAGTGCTATCAAAGCAGAGCTCACCTTAACGACTCTACTCCCTCACTTCGATAGCTAGACACCACATCCTTTCAAGTACATAGACATTGATGAACTTTAGTTCATCAAAACACAAGCCCTTTCATGCTCTTCCTACGGATCCGAACTTCAACTCTCTTTAAGAGTACATCCGGTGCCGAAACTGTACGAACAGAACCTCAATCGAGGTTTGTTCAGGTTTAATTAATGTTAATAGATTATGAAACAATGTTTAAAACCCAAAACATAGCTTAGAAAACCTTTTATTAAAATTGGGGGTCAATGCGTGTGCATTCCCTAACCAGAGACATGCTGAAAGTTACAGCCCAGCCAATGCGTGTGCATTGCTTGCAATGCATGTGTATTGCTCATGCTGGGAGCATTTTGAACCACTCTGAACTAGAAATGCATGCGCATTCTGTTGAATGCATGCTCATTGCACCTGCTGTGAAAGAGGAATTGCATACTGAATCACGAATGCATACGCATTCCTCTGAATGCGTTGATCGCATGCAAAGCACTTACTAGCAATAGGACTAGGTCTATCATAGTAGAGTACTGGCGAGTCAAGGTCGATCCCACAGAGACTCGTAAGAACGTCAAATTATCAAGATTGAGCTTGTCACATTTAACGGTCTACGACCAACTATAATATATATAGACAGTAGTAAAACTGGTGCCACAAACTAACAATGTTATGCTAGTTCTCACAAAGCAAACAAGAGTTTCTAATGTACTAGTTCAATTATGAGTAAATAGTTATTCCCCCCACACATGCAATAGTCCTCCCCATTTGGTGAATTTTAATTCATTGTTCAGCTACGGGTACAACTCCTAACCCTATCTACTCCGACCTTGGTAGTAGACAATCTATACGCAAGTTACCCTCCTTAATTGGTCCGTAATAGCCCATATGCATAAAGAACTAGAGATGTCGATATTGAGCGTTAAATCATACCGCAAACCCGCCTAGACAGCTATCGACACTGATCAGCACGTTCCTCGGGTCCATCAAGATAATGTCCCAATTAACACTTCACTATTCATATTTCATGCTTATTTTAAGAAGACATGCAAAGAGTTGATCAAGCTACTAACATGTAAATTAAATCTATCGATCGACGTGCCTGGCACCGATTATCATGAATTAATAATTTACTGGGTATTCAGATCTAACAATATAGACCGTCGCACATCTGAAGAACGCAACCACTATTTCATGATTTCTTCACCAACGAATTAGATCTATAATACATGGGGTAAATAAACTAACCACTACATAATTAAACTAAATAGGCAATTAAAACATACTAGTCGAATATAACAACGACAGATCTACATCATGGAAAAGATATAAAATCATACCCTCGAAGACTAGTGTAGATCTCCCTCGGATCTCTCCTTAGGCGGCGACTCTATCGTCTCTCTGACCAAAACTCATAAAATAATAAAGAACAAAGAACTTTTATTGCATAATAATTGTAATAATTGTGTGGTACCAATGTTACATTGAGTTCTGAGGCGAAGCCTCTTATTTATAGCAACATAAACCGACTTAGAAACACCTAGATCTACCCCTCGTCCAAGAAAATTAAATGCATTTCAGAAAGATCTGGAACCTCGGTAAGTCGGTGCCCACTCTCGGTAAACCAAGGGCAATTTTGTCCTTTTTTCTCTGCCGACTTAGCTTGGAATGTTTTGGAATACCCTAGGTCTATTCCTTTCATCCAATCCACTCTAGATTCGTCCACCATGCCCAGTCCAATATTTCGTATCCTGAAAATAATCAAATAACGTATGAAATATTATCAAAATAGGGAAAATAAACGTTATATGCAGATTTCTTGACTCACAAACCCGACTTATGATATTCAACTTAAATGGTTCATGTTGTAGGTCGAAACAACTCTTTTTAGCTCATAATGGATAAAATGCGGATGCCGTAGGATGGACTATTTTAACCGTCATCAACTACCCCCCACTAGCCTTCTGCTCGTCCGCGATCAGAGTATCATCGCGGAATGTACCTCCAAGAGCAATCATCATCAACTACCACATATTCAACAAAGATTTCCAGCAGAAACATACATCAAGCCATAATCCATAAGCTTCCCATTAATCACTACTTTTTTGGTTAAAGGTAAAAATTTTATAACCAAGGTATGCAAAGTACTAGAAATTACATCCTACACAGAAATTAGAACAAAACTATCACCTACACAGTGTTGAGAAGAGGTTAGATTTGTTGATTCCAAGCTGCATAAGACCCCTGAGGTTATATGCAACAAGAAACAATAGCCACTAAACACTTAACAACACCCAAAAACTGTCAAAAGGGGGGTCATGTGAGAGCATAACTCACAGAGCCTATCCCAAGGTGTGTAGAGAAACAAAATAATCTCATACATCCACCAACAAAACCTACTAGAAATCACAAAAGATATACAAAACCCTAACATCAAGGGGTGAAGATATACAAAGGAAATGCAGCCTGCATTATATAATAGATTTGAGTATTAATACAATGCAGTACATCTATGATCTTCATGTTAATACCATCAAAAAATTTCTTGTTTCTCGTATGCCAAAGCCAATACACCACAACAGAAATAGAAGCAGATCTTGCTACATTCCCATGCAAAGTACCCCTACACTTCCTACTAATCCATCTAACTGCACTAGTAACAGTTTCCAAACTTCTATTAATGCCTAACCACATCCTGATCTTGCCCCAAACCATACAAGATATGGGACACTGGAAAAAATATGAGAGGCTGATTCATTTAACAAACCACACAGGGAACATACCTTATCATCAAGGTGAAGTTTATCAGCGGTCAAAAGGCAGTTCTTCATAGCCATCCATAGAAGAAAACAGTGCTTAGGTGTTGCCCTAGGATTCCAAACCGTTCTGCACCACCAGACCTTTCCCCCATGCTGCCTGAAAAAATAATAAGCTCTAGAAGGACTCAACTTTGATCCAATGGACCAAGATTGCAATAAAGAAATAGCAGCAGCAACAGAACCAGCCTGTACAAGTATCCTATCCCTGATCTTAAAAATATCCTTGATAAGAGCAGAAGCACCCTGCTTACACTAATACAACCACAAATCCACATTCTTCAAGTATATTTCACTAATCCATTTCACCCAAAGGCTATCCTTTTTACATTGGAAGTTCCATAGAATCCTACAGAGAAGTGCAAGATTCCAGGCTTGAAGCTGAAAGATCCCCAATCCACCCTCAGATTTAGGCAGGCAGACCTCCTTCCAACCAACAAGTGATTTCCTAAGGGAATCACAAGAACCACCCCACAGAAACCTCATGCACATTTGATCCAACTTCAACTTGACACTACTAATTATAGGGTAAATCCCTAGCCAAAAACATTCCACTCCCTGAATAACAGAAAGGACAAGTTGAAGCCTACCAGCATAAGACAAAGTGGACCCTTTCCAGTTGCCAAAGCACTGCCTCAGAGATTTAAATAAGGGATCATAATGCACAACATTTAATCTGATAGCACATAGAGGAATACCAAGGTACCTGATAGGCATAGTGCCTTCTTTCAAACCGGTGATTGCCAAAAGCACCTCCTTGTTATAATCATCCAAACTAGCACAAAACATCTCAGATTTTTGCATATTAGCCACCAGACCTGAGCACTGGCCAAAAACAGTAAGGCATTGCATCATAAGATTGACAGAAATTTGATCACCCCTAGCAAATAACATCAAATCATCTGCAAAAGCCAAATGATTAACTTTCAGGTTCTGACAACCATTATGGTAATGGAAATCAGAATCCTCTCCCAAAATCCTCAACATTCTAGAAAAGTACTCCATGCCAATCTCAAATAGAAAAGGGGATAGGGGATCACCCTGCCTCAAACCCCTTTTTCCAGGAAAGAATCCCTTCATTTCACCATTAATAAAAATAGAAAAGGAAGCAGTGGTAACACATAGCATAATCCATTTCACAAATCTTGCAGGAAAGCCAAAGCCCTTCAAAACAGACTCTAAAAAGGACCAGTGCACTGAATCAAAAGCTTTTTTGATATCCACTTTTATCATACATCTAGGAGGTCCCCTGGTAACACCATATTTTCTTATCAGCTCCTGACAGAGGAAGATATTATCAGTCATAGCCCTACCATCCACAAAACCAGTCTGTGATTCATCAATATGATCTGGAAGACAAGCAGACAATCATGAAGCTAATATTTTGGATATCACTTTGTATATAACATTGCAACATGAGATTGGCATGTAATCTCCAACAGTATCAGCATGAGTAGTTTTAGGAATCAAAGCAATAATGGCATGATTAACTGTTTGTAATTGCATCATTGTTAAAGAATTCCGCACTGCATTGGTGAAATCCACCCAACAATATCCCAAGACTTCTTAAAAATCAGCAGAGAAACCATCAGACTGTAAGCTTTATTGTCGGAAAAGGAAAACAAAGCCTCCTTCACATCCAAAGCAGTAACATCCTTCACCAGATTATCCATCTGATCCCTAGTGATAGAAGGACCAGCATTGACCACATCCAAATCAATAGGTGTAGCAGTGCCTTCAGTGCCTAAAATATTAGTATAAAAACCAACAAAAGAATCTCCAATCTGATCATAAGAAGTAGTAAAGGATCCATCAGAGAGCAAAATAGAAGAAATATGATTTCTGACATTGTTCCTTTTGACCAAAGAATGGAAAAACTTGGAACCCCTATCACTAAACTTCATGTAGTGTCCTTTGGCCTTTTGAGATAAAAAGCTAGCCTCAGCGGCTTCAAAACCGAACAAACTCTTTTACGCTCAACAATTTGTCCAAATAAATCGTGTGGGGCTGAATTGTACAAGGATTGCAGCTTCCCCAAAACCTTTTGAGCATTCTCGGACTTGATCTGAAATATGAGCAAAATGCAACCTATTAAGCTCTTTCAAAGGCATTTTAAGTCTTCTAAGCTTTTACACAAATTGATACATAGCATTACCATAAACATCTTGCCCCAATTTATCAATCGAACATCCATATAATCATTATGTTGTATCCACATATTGAAGAATTTGAATGGCTTTATTCTCGATCACGTAATCGTGAGTCGAGAAATTCTACAGGAGAGAATGATCAGAATGTAAACCAGCAGGGTCAAAGAAGGCCAGGGCATTAACATTCTAGTCATACCAAAAAGCATTCACCATAACTCTGTCAATCCTAGAAAGAACGCCAGCAGAAGACCAGGTAAAGAATTCACCAGAATAATTCAAATCAGAAAGATTAGCATCAAGACAACAATCAACACCATCCTTCATTTCATAATCAGCGGGAATATTCCCATTCACCCTATCATCAACAGACAGCACAACATTAAAATCACCTAATACCATCCAAGGAAGAGAGGAATAGACACAAAGCTCTCTGATTCTGTCCCACAGGCACCTCCTGTGAACAACAGTGTGCAGACCATAAACAAAGGAAACCAAGAAAGAATCTCTAGTCACCAATAGCTTCACTTTACAGTGAATCCATTGAGCATCAAGCTCCAGGACATCAACCAAAACTAAAGAAGTGTCCCAAATAACTAGCATCCTTTTATTGTCATGCTGATCAAAGTTGTTAACAGAATGCCATGTAGGAATTTTGTTAGACAAAAAATTGCTTAAGCTATTTTGAGACAGCTTGGTCTCAAGGATTCCAAATAAGGAAATCTTATGTTGCTTAAGGTATTTGACAACAGTAGATTGTTTAGAAGCCTTATTGAACCCTCTAACATTCCAGAAACCTATCATTTTTGTCTACCTAGAGGTGATCTACCCCTAGAGACATCATCAGTTAAATTTTTACCATTTCCAGAAACACCAGAAGTGTTATGCCTATTATTCTTCTTTTTCTTCTTGGATTTCTTAGAACCAGAAGCAGCATTTCCCCCTTTGTTACCTAGATCATCATTCTCTACCTCATCTGCCCACAATTTGTGTTTGTCAGGAGAAAGCACATCAAAAGAATTATCTACTAGAGTAGCAGGCTTTTCTGTATCCTTTCCTTTGTCAGTACCCTGCTGAGTCACTTTCTCAGTACCCTGCTGAGACCCCTTCCCTGCAGCCTCCAGAGCATTAGCAGTTATAGGAGGTACATCAGTACCCTACTGAGACCCTTCCCAAAGACTTTCACGAGCATTAGCATCAAGAGCACCTGATGACACCCTCTCATCTAAAATAATCACTTTCTTCTTTTTGGAAGGGTTAGGCTTGGAAGAACCAGGTTTTTTTGATCTTGCCACAAACAAAGTTGGAACAGCAGCCTTAGAATCATCATGACCCTCTGCATTATGCCCTAGCTTGCTGCATTTGGTACAGAACTTAGGCCTATCCTCATATAAAATAGGCTGCATTAAGACCTTTCCATCATGCATAGTAATTGGAATAACAGAAGGCAACTCCATCTTTAAATCAATCTCAACAAGACATCTTGCAAAACTCAAAACTTTCCTAGAAGCAGTGACTTTATCAGTATACTAAGGGCTTCCAAGAAACGAACAGATCTTACTCAAAGCTCTGTCCTTCCAAATCCTAAGAGGAAGATTAGGCAACTGAATCCAGACAGGAACAACAGTACAAGCATCCTTACTAAAATTAAACATAACAGGCATCTTTTTTAGCAGCAAAGGATTTCCATAAGCATAGAAAGGACCAAACAGTAAAACTTCATTAAGATCGATTCTTGCTCAAACGAAACACTATCCACCTGAATTGTGATAATGATATCTCATTTTCTTGCCAAGCATTTACAATTTTCTCGAACAAAGATCTCTTCCTGGGAATTTGGAAGGAAAGATGCCAATAAGACTCAACTTCTCCATACTATCATCATTCAAATCTTCCTCCTCCAAAAAAACAGTATCTTGATTGACACAATCCACATGATCGGTCAAAAGAACAACTTCATCAGAGGGTTCTCTATTCTTCTTCACCATTTGTACCCAAGATGATACATCATCCAAAGACTTTGTAGCATTCTTCCCCAAAAAATCTCCAGAAGGAGTATCAATTTGGTCAGCACCAGAATCCTTTTCATTCTCCTTACTTGCAATAGAACCAGGATCCACCTCTAACTGAGTCCCCTGTTCTATCACACCACCAAGTCCTAAAGTGGCAGCAACACCATCAGAAACAAGTTCTGCAACTGAAGAAACAAGTTCTACTACACCTTCAGAAACAAGTTCAACGGATGCAAGAACATGCTCAGCAGGTGCACTGACACACTCAATAGTCTTTTCAGACACACCACCAATCATAGCACTCTCAATCAAAGCAATATCAAACTGTTTTTCAACTTCTAACAACTCTGAAAGAGTAGCATTACATGCAAAATCATCATCGGGCAAGACAGATTTCTTTTTAACAATAGAAACAGCATGAGTAACTAATCTCCCAGATTTCAACCTCATAGCCTCATAAACTCTAGGATTGAAACATTTAGAGACCGGTTCCTTTACCTCCATCCTAGCTGGAGTTCCAACAACATCAGCCATTCCAGGTTTAAGCTCAGCATCTGCTTGAATGGAAGAAACAGGGGGATCAATCACTGAAAGAGTTTTCAAAGTGTTCTGAGCTTCATCTTGAGCTGCAGGAAGAGCAACAAAGGTAGAACGAGCTGCTGCAGCCTGCAAATCACATGGAGATTCAGCTTCATCAGCATCCAATCCATGAACAGTGCCATCATCATATTTTTTCTTATTTTTACGCGCCATATTTTTTCTTATTTTCACGCCATAGTCCCATTAATCACTACTTATCATGCATCAATGTGTCGTGTGATGAATCAGTCGTGATAGTTTGTTCGTGAGGAGAATCAAGTTGTATTAACCCTACAATCTTAACTTACCTACACATACAATCGCTCATCTTGCCTTCAGACTTGGTTACACAACATGGTACCTTAATCGGGTCGGGCGGACTCGGGGGACTGAGCATCGCTCTTAAGTCCTTGTTTGTTTCTTTTTATGCGAGGGTCGTGCCCTTTTTACACGATTTTGCTTCCCTCACTGCCTTGATTGCATATATTTTTTTCTTCTTCTTCTTCTTCTTCTTTTTTCAAATTTTCTTTTGACAGATTTCCTCACTTTTTTCTTTTTCTCTCACAAGCCCGTTTTGTTCCGGTTACCTCTTGTGTCATTCAAGTTGCTTCCCTTGTCTTACAACAATTTGTTAAAGTATATAGACAGACAAACAATGATTCCCGGTTAAAACAACTCATCATCTAATCTTAAACACTTCTCACTCAGATTATGTGCTCAAATATTGATTGCAATGATAGAATAACAATTAATAGGTTACTACTTCATGCAACATAACATATGCTCATTCTTCCATAATAAATTGAATATGTTTTGGGCAACTTCAAATTGAACTTGGGCTCATTTTCTACCGATTCCTTACTCGAAAACGTGCAATAAGCAATCTAAAAAAAATGTTAAATTTAAAATGATTCCCTTTATCGATACCCAGCTAAGACCGCCCACCGCCCACTTATTATAGACATTGTCCCCAATGACTAATAAAAAAGAAAAGGATAGGTACTTAGCTTTGGATTTGTCTGCTTAGTCAAAGCAAATCCTGCAGCAGAATCATTAGCTCCTAGGTCATTCCTCTTCCAAGTTGTTACCTGCTTTCCAAAATACTTCCAACAATGGTGAGTAACATGCGAAAGGCAATAAGAAAATAAAGTGGTGCTAATTGTGCATACCAGAGGAATGCGCAAAAACGGATTAAGCCACTTTATTCTTTCATTGGCCTAAGCAAGATGCAAAAACTTTTATGAGTGTATCACATGAGAATCGTGAAGGAAAAAACCACATATATCTCTAGTCAGACGACCGAAGATATAGGTGATGAAAAAAACCTTACGATTGTCATGCTACTTTATTGACTCAAAATAACTAAATTAAACAAAATTAATAAATAAGGGTTTAGAAATAGTTCTGAGTTTATAGTCGCCAGTTTGACTATACTAATAGGGCTCATTTATTCGCACGTTGGATCCATCAACGTAAAGACCTCCAACTCAGGGTTATACTTGTGCTCTAGGTAATGCTTCAGCCTGTGGCAGTTTACTATGAAAGTCTGCCCAGAGTATTCATTCTTAACTTCACTTGCACCTGAATTGAAAACTTTCATGACTACATGTGGTCCATACCATCTATACTTCAGTCCCAGGAAAAAGACGAAGACGTGAATTATATACCAACACCTTATCTCCAACTTGAAATTTCTTGTTCCGAATCCTTTTATCGTGCAGGCGTTTCATTCTTTCCGTGTAAATCTTTGCATTCTCATATGATTGAAGTCTAAACTCCTCCAATCTATTCAACTCTAGCATCCTCTTTTCACCAGCTAAATTCTCATCCATGTTTAGAAATCTCGTAGCCTATAGTGCTCGATGCTCAGTTCTACCGATAAATGACAAGCTTATCCAAACACTATCATATATGGTGACATCCCAATTGTGGTCCTATAAGTTGTTCTGTACGCCCAAAGAGCGTCATCTAATTTCAAAGACCAATCTTTCCTTGTGGGATTCACAGTCTTCTCTAAGATCCTATTAATCTCTCTGTTCATGACTTCTACTTGTCCACTCATCTGTGGGTGATATGGTGCTGCAATCTTATGTCTAACCCCATATCTCATCGTCAGTTTTTCAAACAACCTATTATAGAAATGACTCCATCCGTCACTAATTATGGCTCTAGGCACTCCAAACCTCGTCAAAATGTTTTTCTTAAGAATCTCAGGACAACCCTAGCATCATTAGTAGGTGAGGCCACTTCCTCCACCCATTTGGAAACATAATCAACTGCTACCAGGATGTAACGATTCAATTCTGACGATGTGAAAGGCCTAAGAAAATCGATTCCCCAAACATTGAATAACTCAACTTCTAAGATACTCAGCAGTGGCATCTCATTCCGCTTAGAAATGTTACCGGTCATTTGGAAGGAATGATAGGCTCTTGTAAACCTGTAAGAAGATTTATGAATTGTTGGCCAGTAGAATCCACACTGCAGTACCTTTCCTGCTGTCTTGTCTGGCCTATGGTGACCTCCAGCTTCTCTAGAATGACATAGGTGCAAAATACTTGGAATTTCATCATCATGGACACATCTCCTAAGAATGGAATCAGGGCATAACTTATATAGGTAAGGATCATCCCAATGGTAATGCTTCAGATCTGTAAAGAACTTCTATTTATCTGTATTTGTGAATTCCGGTGGTTGGTATCTTCCCGCTAGATATTTGACAATGTTAGCAAACCAAGGGTATACCTTGCCTACTCTTGATGTATGATGTCGGGGCAGAGATTCAACTAGAGCAACCACTGAGATGGCAAAAATTTGTTCATCAGGGAAGCTCTCCCTGATCTCAGTCGGTTGCTCTTCTTCCAACAATGTTAATCTTGATAGGGGATCAGCCACCTGGTTCTCAAATCCCATTTTATCATTAATCTCAACATCAAACTCTTGTAAGAGTAGAATCGATCTCAACAATCTCGGCTTGGAGTCTTGCTTGGTTAAAAGGTATTTCAAAGTTGCATGGTCAGTGAATACAGTGACTTTCGATCCAATCAGATATGGTCAAAACTTGTCAAATGCAAAGATGACAGCTAAGAGTTTCTTTTCTGTAGTGGCATAATTCTTCAGGGCACTGTTAAGGGTACGACTGGCGTAATAGATAGGTTTAAAGATTTTATCCTCCATTTATCCTAGGGCTGCTCCAACTACCGTATCGCTTGCATCACACATAAGCTCAAATAGTTTGTTCCAATCTACAGCTACCAGAATTGGGGCGGTTATAAGCATTTTCTTTAGTGTGTTGAATGCTTTCTTGCATTCCTCTCTAAACACAAAAGGCACATCCTTTGAAAGTAATTCCGTCAAAGGTCTAGAAACTTTAGAGAAGTCTTTGATAAAGCTCCTATAAAATCCTGCGTGGCCAAGAAAGGCTCACAACGTCTTTATGTTTATTGGAGGGGGTAACTTCTCTAATACCTCTATCTTTGCCTTATCAACCTCCATTCCTTTCTTTGAAATCTTATGACCTAACATTATTCCTTCTGTAACCATGAAATGACATTTTTCCTAGATAAGTACAAGGTTGGTCTCTTCACATCTCCTCAGCACTCTAGTCAAATTGTCCAAGAATTTATCAAAGCTATCTCCAAATACAGAGAAATTGTCCATAAAAATCTCCAGAAAAATCTTCCATCATTTCTGCAAATAATGACATCATGCACCTTTGAAATGTTGTTGGTTGCGACTGTACGCAAAAGTTCCATAGGGACATATGAAAGTGGTCTTCTCATGGTCCTCAGGGCAATATGGATCTGATAGTAACCAGAATATCCATCTAAGAAACAATAAAAATCATGACCGCTTAATCTTTCTAACATCTGATCAATGAATGGTAGGGGAAAATGAACCTTACGAGTTGCGTCATTCAGTTTCCTGAAATCATTGCAAACTCGATGTCCAGTAATAAGTCTCACAGGGATTAAATCATCAAACTCATTAGGTTGTACAATGAATCCTCATTTCTTGGGCACTACATGAATCGGGCTCGCCCATTCACTGTCTGCAATTGGGAAAATGATTCTCATTTCCGACATCTTTATAATATCTTCCTTAAAAACATCCTTCAGTTTTGGCGTCAACCTCCTTTGTGGTTGTGCTACCACTTTCTTTTCAGGGTCTACAAAAATCTTATGCATGCATACCGACAGGCTTATTCCTTTAATATCTGCTATCATCCGCCCACAAAAGTGCAACACTTTTCAAACGAGACCTTATGGAAATTTGCCAAGGTTGATCTTACCACTGACCACTATAGACCCAAACAGGTTTGGGTACCTAAAACAAACTAAATTTGTTTTGTAGGTTGTCTGGTACTTTGACAGTGGAATTTCCAGACATATGACTTGAAGTAAGCATTGTTTGACAAATTTTGTGGCAAACGATGGACCTAAAGTCAACTTTGGAAACAAGGATACACCGGGATATACAAGAGGGTATGGAACACTGGTGAGGAAAGGATTAACAATCAAGAATGTTGCATATGTTTAAGGCTTGGACTACAACCTACTGAGCACTGGAAAATTTTGTGACATGGGCTACAAAGTCACTTTTGACAAGGAATACTGCATTGTCATGAGTGAAATGGGAGAACAAGTTGTGCTAGCTAGAAGAAGACAGCAAAACATGTATGTGGTGGACTGGACCACTGCTGTTCTTGAAACATGTCTTATTGTGCATACAAAGTCAGAATTGAATTGGTTATGGCACAAGAAGTTGAATCATCTAAACTTTGATGATATCAATCAGTTGGTGAAGAAGAAATCGGTGATTGGATTACCTGGGATCACATACAAGAAAGATGGAATATGTGATGCATGTCAGCAAGGTAAACAAACAAAAGCAAGTTTCAAGTCAAAGACTAAAAAATCAACCAAGAGAGTGTTGAAACTGATGCATATGGATCTTTTTGGACCAGTAATACCAACAAGCAATACAAGAAATAAGTACACTCTGGTAGTTGTGGATGATTATTCAAGATACACTTGGGTAATTTTCATTAACAAGAAAAGTGAAACACTTGAAAGATGCCTAAACTTTTGAAGAGACTTCAAAATGAGAAAAGTGTTACAGTAGTGAAGATCAGATCAGACAAGGGTAATGAGTTCCTAAATAAAGTAATAAGAGAATACTATGAACAAAATGGTGTTTTGCATCAACTAGCTGTTGCTGGAACACCTCAGCAGAATGGGGTTGCTGAAAGAAGAAACAGGACTTTAAAAGAAGTAGGGTGGACTATGATATGTGAAGCAATGTTACCTGAGAGGTACTGGGCTGATGCGATTCATGCTACACACAAAATAGAACCTTAGTGAACAAGAAGCTGATGAAGACACCTTATGAAATATAGAACGGAAGAAAGCCAAATATATCACACTTCCATCCATTTGGATGCAAATGTTTTATTCCAAATCATAAGGAGCTAATGAAGACCTTCCAACCAAAATCAGATGAAGGAATCTTTTTGGGTTACTCTTCAGTCAGCAAGGCTTTTAGAGTGCTGAACAAAGGACACTCAAACATGAAGAATACATACATGTTGTGTTTGATGAACCTAAGTTCACTGGAATGAAGGATGAAGAAGTTCCAGAACCTGTCATAAATCTGGAAGTCACAGATCCTGAATATGTTGATGTTCTAAGGAAGATAATTGACTTAAAGGTTTCTGTTTCTAGAATTGAAGATGTCCCTGCTGAAGGACCTGCTGGTAACTCTACTGAAACAACAACAGATACAACTCAAGGATCTGCTGATCCCCCTACTGAACCTGCAGCAGACCCTACTGATGATCAGGTTCCTATAAATCAATGAAACCAAGATTTACAATGGTTAAGGGATCACCCTGTTGAACAAGTGATTGGTGATGTACAGCAAGGTGTAAAGACAAGAAGACAATTAGAAGCAATGTTCACATGCTTTCTTTCTCAAATAGAACCTAAAGTTGTTGAAGAAGCAATTTCTAATCTTGATTGGATAATTGCTATACAATAAGAACTCAACTAGTTTGAAAGAAATCAAGTATGGACACTAGTGGATAGGCCTGATCATGCAAATATCATTGGTACTAAGGGGTTTTATAGAAACAAACTGGATGAATCTGGTACCATTGTTAGAAACAAGGCCAGACTAGTGGCAAAAGGCTATTCACAAGCTGAAGGAATAGACTTTGATGAGACATATGCCCCGGTTGCAAGATTGGAAGCTATAAGACTGTTTTTGGTATATGATGCATATAAGGACTTCAAGGTATACCAGATGGATGTAAATAGTGCATTTATAAATAGAATTCTGGAAGAAGAGGTTTATGTTCAGCAACCTCCTAATTTTGAAGTAAAAGATCAAAAAGATAAAGTGTACAGACTCAACAAAGGACTTTATGGTTTAAAACAAGCACCAAGAGCTTGGTATGTGACTTTATCTCAATTCTTGGTGAACAATGGTTTTACCAAAGGAACCATTGACAAGACTCTTTTCAGAATCAATGAAGGAAACAGCACCCTGCTGGTGCAGATTTATGTGGATGACATAATATTTGGTTCTGAAAATGAATTGTTATCTGAGAAATTTGCCAATCTCATGAAAAGCAAGTTTCAGATGAGTATGATGGGATAAATGAACTATTTATTAGGATTACATGTCAACCAGATGCCAGATGGAATCTTTATTCATCAAACAAAATTCACCAATGAGCTGCTGAAGAAGTTTGGTATGGAAAACAGCACCAAAGTATCAACTCCTATGGGTACAAGCATCAGATTGGAATAAGATAAAGAAGGCGAAGATGTTGATCAGACCTTATACAAGAGGATGATAGAAAGTAGATTGTACCACACAGCCAACAGACCTGATATATCCTTTACAGCAGGTGTTTTTGCAAGATTTCAATCTAAACCTAAGGAAATTCACTTAGCTGCAGTAAAAAGGATTCTCAAGTATCAAAATGAGACTTCGGGAGTAGGAATTTGGTATTCAAAGCATGGAAGTTTCAAAGTTATATCCTATTCAGATTCTGACTATGCTGGGTGTAAGATTGATAGAAAAAGCATCACAGGAACTTGTCAATTGATGGGTAATAAACTTGTTTCCTAGTATAGCAAGAAGAAGAATTCTATATCAACTTCTACTGCTGAAGCTAAATACATTGATGCTGGAAGCTGCTGTGCACAAGTTTTATGGTTAAGACAGCAATTAAGGGATTATAGGATTGAAGAAAGATAAATTCCCATAATGTGTGATAATACAAGTGCAATAGCAATCACAGAAAAATCCTATTTTGCATTCAAGGACCAAACATATTGATGTAAGACATCATTTTATAAGAGATCATGTGGAAAAGAGAGATGTTGTGGTTCTTTACATTCCTACTGAAGATCAACTTGCTGATATCATTACAAAGCCTTTGGATAATGAGAGGTTTGCAAAGTTAAGAACTGAACTTGGCATCATCAAGGTTGACTGACCTGCTGATAGCTCAGCAGATTACTAGAATTCACCAAGGGGACTAGTCTTTGCCATGCTGGGTACGCTCACTTGGCAGATTAGTCATTGGTATCAACAATTCCTAAGTGCTCTTATAGTTTGGACAATTGAGCAATTGAAGTTGCCAAGAGGATTGGTCTTTGCCCTACTGGTGAACTCACTTGGCAGATCAGTCATTGGTATTAAACTTCATCTTGTTTTATCAGTTGAACAACACTATGTTGTATAAGGATCAGCTGTGCATTTTATGCATCAGTAGGCTGCTGAACCTATAGGTTTATATCAGCAGTTTTTATTGGCCCTGACCCCACTGAAGCTCAAGTCTGCTGAAGATAAAGGTTGCTGATAAAGTTAGACTTCAATGAAAGTCAGTACCCAAGTAAATGGATATTAATCTTATCTTTATTATAGCTGTTACAAGGACATAACCGTTTCTTACACTAGTGGGATCAATTAGTAGGACACGTGGAAGTATCATATTTATTTCAACTTGAGATCGTGTATTTTGGTACAGTACATGCATAGTACATTTATGGAATTCCCACCCACTATCTCTGCCTATATATATATAGATATACACAAGACATATTTGCAAAACTCAATTTATATCCTCTGAAAACTCTA
This sequence comes from Gentiana macrophylla, assembly GCA_026214975.1. Taxonomy (NCBI): domain Eukaryota; kingdom Viridiplantae; phylum Streptophyta; class Magnoliopsida; order Gentianales; family Gentianaceae; genus Gentiana; species Gentiana macrophylla. The sequence continues at coordinate 103,380,742 of CM047807.1, forward strand.
TAGAAGTATGAAAGCGCTCTCTCGATCTTCATCTTTATTAAATTTCTTCAAGTTAAACATAACAAAGGCGGCTAAAGATGTTTATCTTGGATCTAGCCAGCAAAGTGTTAGAGGATATGTCACTGATGCAAACAAAACAAAGAATGGCGATTCATCGTGGAAAGATGGATAATAAGATATGAAGGATTGGAAAATGCACTCAACATCTGGATGGAAAAGAATTCTTACAAGAATGTTTGTGATTTTTGGCAAAATATGGTGATTAGAGATAATATAGAGGCATTTACAACTGTAAATGCTTAGGAGATTGAAGTCTCATCAGACCTACTGAGAGAGATCTTTGGATTCAGTGAGGGAACCGGGGCTCCCACAAATCCAGAATCTATGGAGTTAGCAAGGTTAGCATTTGTTGAATCAATCAGAACAAATCCAGATGAACCGATTGCCCTGAACATCAATGTCAACAATATTGCCTTAGAGTATAACCTGTTGAGTAAGTACTTAGAAAGAAAACTTTTAGGCTTGGTTGGTAGTTATGATACTTTGTCAGGACCCAAAATAGACCTGATGATTATCATTTCTCGAAATATAAAGTTAGATTGGGCTAGTTTCTATATGCATTACATGAAAAAGTTAATGACTGAGGAGAGAGAAACCATAAGCAAAAGGTTGAAAGAGAAGAAACCTGCTGGATATATGGGTTCAGGTTTCTTTGTTAAAGCAAAGCCCTTAGGATTGATGATTCAAACCCTGCTGAATCATCTAAAGATTTCTAATGTGGCTCCATCAGCAATCAACAAAGAAAGATATAAGGCAGAGATTAACACTCATTTCCTAGGCTTAGATGATGTTGATGATGTGACGTGGGTTTTCCTAGTGCTATTCCAGTCCTTAACCGACAGTGTATCGGGTCAAACTGTAGTGCTAGTATGGTGAGTCAGGTGTCGAATCCTCAGGGAAACGTATGGTAATTCAGAGTGTGGCTAAACACCAAGAAGCTATTATTAACTCAATCTAAGTCGCAATTTTTCTTTTTTTTCTATTTAGTAACCTTAAAACAGTAAATAAGTGCATAAAACTAAAACAGATATATATATAGATACATAAATATATATATATATATATATAAATATATAGAAATACATATATATATATATATATAGATATAAATATATATAGGTACCAATACAATATATAAGATATAAATACTAGTAATATTATAAAAGACTAGCCAAGAATATGTCACTGGAATCATAATCTCTTTTAGTAGAAATAGATGTGCTCGATCTTTCCTTATTTTAAGGTGAATCAATTATATATGAATCGGTGTATTCCTAAGCTAGACAACTCCTCCTCACACGAGCGTATGAAATTGTCATATGTCAAATTGTCATCAGTTTAATCTCCACAACTGCCCCATGCTAATCTTAGTTAGTCTGAACAGGTACCGAGTACAAATCTACCCCGGATAAAAGAGGTTATTCCGCTTTGTCGACGGGCCGATGTTATTCAAGAGGCTCCGGTTGTCGCGGGATCGATTTAACACAAACGGTGTAGTTTTAATCAAACTGTGATTTTAACATTATTATGATCTTGAACACAAATTTAATAAGATTCATCTTTCCCAAGACAAATCTGCCCCCGGGTAGGAAATAGGATTCCGTTGTCACGTTTTCACTCGGCCATTTTTACCCTCCGGTTTTTCTATCCTTTATCTCATATCCTAACTTCTCTGGTCAGTTCATCGTTAGGTTATATGTTGCGATTCATCTTGGTTAATTACGTCAATCCGAATATTATCAATACGTTGCAAGATAGAAAAAGATTCATTATAATCGATTTTAATTCAATTTTAACTTAGTCATCATCTATTTCCCTAAAAAGATAAACTAATTCAATTTCATATCTTGGCTAGATATAGAGTTAGCCTAATATCATTATAACTAATATATAGATACTAATAACAACAAACAAACATAAATACATTAAAAAGTTACCAGATTACAATTGTAGTGTCAGAGCCGTATTCTCCGGAAATAGCAACTCCTTTAGCAACAACGAGCCTTGATAAACCTCCTAAGTACTTAAACAATACTTATACTACAAGATTATTTCGACAGAGTGTCGTTTACGGTATTTACAAGAACTACATACTAGATTAAGATAATATATATATATATAGAAGTGATATATATATATTGGTACAACTTCCTCAAGCTGCAAATGAGGAGTATTTATAGAGTGGATGTCAAGGCCGGCGCGGGCGGTGTAGTCCCGCGCGGGCGGTGCTACGATGGAGATTCTCTCCTTACAATCCCCCATGTCTTTGGTGGCGAGAGAGATTCCGGCTCGGGCCGGTTTTTTCGGTTCGGGCGGATCTTGAAAAATATATTTCTTCCGTTTAAATCTTTGTTTGGTTTTAATTCTTCAGTTTTCTATCACACGTACCCTGAAACAGTCAAAAACACGAGCCACAGTAATTTTGATCATAAAAACTATAAGTTTTACTAAAATAATAACGATAATATCTATTTATAATGATTTCGATTTTTATGCGTTTTTAGATATATTTTTATAGAATTTATACGATATTATCGTAAATACGATATAAAAAGTCATATAATATGATTATATTTTTATCATACATCATGATGAAGTACAAGAAGTGGAAAGTACAAGAAGTGGAAAGTGATGGTGAGCAGGAACAAAGAACAAAAGCTAGAGATGATGTGCAAACTGATGCACCAAAGAAGACAACAGAAAAGAGGATGTCTACTGATACAAGAAAGATTATTGAGATCTTAAAGCCTAAAAGATCAAAGCAACCAGTAGACACTGCCAAATCTACTGAAGTTAGTACTCTTGATGAACTCTTGAACTCATTAAGAAGGCTGCTTTGAGATATCTTTTGAAAGAACAGGTCAAAGAGGCATCAAAGAAAAGGAAGGCTGCTAGCAAAGAGCAGTTGGAAGAATCACTTTTTGTGTCCCCAGAAAGACCGTCTAAAATAAGGAAACAAGTTGCAAAAAAGAAGGGACATGGAAAAGGGAAAGAACTAAGAGTTCTAGAGGAACAAAGGGTTGAAGAGGAAGAAGAAGCTGTTGAGACAGAACCTACTGTGGAGGTTACTGAGTTTGTGAAAGGCCTTACTAAAACAGCAAAGACTCAGGGGGAAGGAAAGACAGTGGAGATCCCTACTGAGGAGCATGTAATTCAGGGGGAAGCAAGTGTAGAACAACTAGAAGTAGTAGACACAAATATACCTGCTCAATAGTCTACTGATCTCTTTGTGTCTACTGAGGAAACACTAACTCATCTTGTTGAGACTTTTGGCAGTCAACAAGTTGAAAAACATGCTGCAAGAAAACCTATCATGCCATATGAAAAGAAGGCCAAGAAGCCAAAAGAAAATTCTGATTTTATAAAGATTACATATTTTTTTGCATGGAAGTTTGGTTTTCACAAAAAGCAAAAGCCAGCAGCAGAACCAATGAGTGGATTTGAAGAATGGGCCTTTGCAAATCTTGAAGTGGAAAATCTGTTGGGTTTGATTGATACATCACTCCTTGAAATAAGGTTGCTTGAACTCATTGAAGATGGAAGAAACAAATGCAGCATAATGCTTGAACTCATTGAAGATGATAATGATGATTCATCATCATCAGATTCAGATGATGATCATCCTATGCATCCTGGTGAGTCCATTGGTGTTGGAAAATAAAGAACAAGTGAGCATACTGGACAAGAGCCTACTGAAAAGACATCAGAGCAACCTGTTGAGGGTTATAAGTCTGCTGAGGGTCAGCAGACTAATAATCTAGACCAAGAATTGTTTGTTGCATTTACTAAAGATTTAGAGGAGAAAATTGCAGCATCAACACTTCTTGAAGATGAAATTTTGAAGAGTGCTACTGAAGTTATGATGGATGAGTAGACTAATGTTAATTTTGAGGAATCTGCTCAATACCATGATAGCATTGACACTGATGAAACCTTGGCACAGGATGTTGATGTACTAAGAGAGATTGCTGAGGTAAGAGGTGTTTTAGAGGAAAACATGGATGTTTTTCCCTGTATTAGATAAGTGGAGGATCAGTCTGCTGAGGTTCAGACAGCAACTGTCATAACTTGAGGTCCAAAGTACTGAGGATTAGACAGTATTAGGACAAAGGTTGGATATTTTGTAAGGATTGGAGGAATCCCCTGTGTCTAGTTTGGAGTATGCTGTGGAAATAGCTACTAATGGTAAAAATAGAGAAGAAGTTGATGAGGAACAATTTGAAGAAAAACTTCTTGACTATGATTTCAGTATGAGGAATTTCAATTACCTTAAGAAGAAGAAGAAGAGCCTCAAGAAATAATCGGATAAGAACCTGTCATTGAGAAAACACCGGCTTTAGATGTGGAAGGTCCTGAGCCCTATGTATGGGAAAAAACAAGAGCAATTGTGGTAAGGGTACCAAGGGCTGATGACAATGTTGAAGAATCTGCTGAAAACCTTGCTGGTGGTATGTCTTGTGTGGCTGCTGCAATACCAACACATATTTTGGAAGAGTTAAGAGCTATCAGAGAAGATATCACCTAGATGAGAACTCAATTGACAAAAAGTGAGCAAAGATTTGAAGATTTGGTAAATCTGGTAGAGAATAGAGGAAGGACTACAGAGACTGTTGCATCCAATGTCACCTCTGTACAATTTGCCATTAATGACAGGCTCAAAAAAGTTTCTTATGTCAAGCAGGATTCTGCAAAAAAATAAAGATAAATTCATAGCTGAGCATATTTCTTCTTTACATCAGAAAGTTGATATGTTGGCTGAGACACCTAACCCTGCAGCAATAGATCCAAAACTTACAAAAAGACTAAACCTGTTGGAGCAAACAATGGAAGGCCGGATTACTTTAGTTGACACAAGAACAGAAATAATGGAGGGACAACTGAGTAATTTGGTTAATAACCAAGAAAGTGTTATAGGCCTGCTGAACCGTTTTATTTATGATGTCAATAAGGGGAAGAAGGTCAAACAGTAGAAGCAAAAGAGGCAGCAAGGATTTACAATCATAAGAGGTTTGTAGTTGATGTAAATGCTTTTAGAGCACCTGAACCTGGAAGAGTACAATTGACAAATGATCTGCTTAAGGATATTAAGGATGTTTTTGGTGCAAGAAGGAAACCTTATCATGATATGACTTTCATAGAAGTTCTAGAAGCTTTTCTTGCAAACAAACTATGGTAAGCAAGGATCAAATTTTTAAGAGATACAGCAAGAGGAGATCACAGTGGAAGATCATCTAGAGGTAGAGGACAGACTGCTGAACAGAGACTGTGGAACTTGTCAACAAAGGACTCTTTGGATGAATTTAAGCATTTTTATATGAGACAAGGGTTCAACTTTCAAAGCATATGGTTGTCTCTACCTGAGGATTGGAAGAGATGGCAGTTGGTACATACCTGGATTGACTTCACTACACTTGAAAATCAATGGATGTTGGATATGGTCAAGGAAATTAGGGAATATCAACAGAAGAAAGAACAAGATAAAGACAGGAACTAGATCAACAGACTCATATTCATTCTTTTTATCTTAATGCTGATTCTAGTTGTAATAGTTTTGAACAAATTTGAAATTAATGATACATGAATGAAATTTGTTAAGTTTTTGTGTTTTCATCTTTTTTCTTTGCTGTAACGAGGGTATTGGCATCATCACTAAAAAGGGGGAAATTGTTGAACATATTTTAGTTTTAATGATGAGTGTCAGACTAGTTGTTATAGAGCAAAGGCAAAAATATGTCTAGATTGAATCTATAGGTTAACTAGAGTTGGATCTTTGTATAAGTTTGATCAAACCAGCACTGTAAAGAGGTCAGCTAACTTGATCAGCTGACCTATCTAGGTCAGTAGAGTGTCTAGGACCTGCTGATGGTTGAAGGCTGAGGGTTCAAACTAAGTAATGAAGGATAAGGTATCAAACTTAGTAATAAAAGTCAAGGATATGGGATCGAAATTTGTGAAATGCTGTGATGACCTAAACTGATCACATATACCTTGTGTAGAAGGTCTATGTTCCATTAAAAGTAATGTGACGATTGGAACTTGGTTATAATTGAAATGATAAACTCCAACTTCATAATAAAAAGTTAGATGAGAAGCAGTCAACTGAGGTGTTTATAAAACACAATAGACTAGAAGTCAGCTGACCATGTATGGACATAATCAGACCTATACAACTGGTGTCTCCTGAATGCAAATGTCGAATTAATCCAAGTTTTTCTGGAAGATTAAATGGATAAGGATGAATTACAAGCATTGGATTAATCAGTCAATCAATGGCCAAGATAAAAGGGACGTTATAAGAATTTCAGAGCCGTATCAAATGGAATTAAATCATTTGTTGACAGACTGGGCTGTCAGAAGGACACTAACGGTGTCAGTAAGGTACAGAAAAGGGAACTTCAGGAATATTTAGACAATCCTCTAATGGATGTATTTGAAATTAAAATTCTAATCACAAGATCTACACCTATAAATAAAGGACTCATGATTCAGATTGAATGAAAAACACTAAGATGAGCAACTAAGTTTTTGAGCAAGAAATTGATCAAAGTGCAATCTTATCGTGCTGATACTATCTGAGCTTTAATTTACTGATCAAGAATTTTCTTCAAGTGTTTCGGCAATCAAGTTCTATCTAGTATACAAACTTGAAGATTACAAGCAGCTGATCTTATCATCCTGATCAAAAGCTTGCTGAAAGCTAAATCACTTTCTTGATTCACCCATTCTTTTTCAAGAAGAACCTGAAGACAGTGAAGCACTGCTGAAGTGTCAAGGACTGTTGTGTTTTGTGGTGGAGCTGGTGAAGAGGCAATCATACTCTTCAAAGACCGGTGGAATACTTAGGAGAAGCAATCATATATGTTTCTAGTGTTCAGTTTGTGATGCCATAGTCATTGGTCAAGGACAAACACCTTAGGGATTTTTGTAACAGCTACCTCAAGAATCTCTAGTGAATTTCCTCCAACTTCATAGGATAAGAGTGGACTGACAGGATTTCACCACCTGGAACCACTATAAAACTTGTCTACTTTACTTTACTGCATTTACTCTCTGCAATTTACTTTACTGGCATGCTTATCGCATTAACCTACTGAACTAGCTAGTGAATCACACACTCCAACATTACTGAGTATCCAATACTTAGTATCATCTTTAAAACAACAAGTAACAAGGCTTAATTTTTTATATTCCGCTGTAACAAATTCAATAGCTTCAATAGTCAGCTGACTATTGAACTCTTTTGAGTTTGTAAAACTCCAAAAAGATTTTTAAGTGTTAAATTTATTCACCCCCCCTTCTAAACTTAACCAAAGCCTTTTCAAAGGTCCAACAGTATGAATCTTTGGCTTGATGGATCTAAATATGAATTTCTATAGATTTATATGAAGAATTTGTTATCAATTTGATGAAAGACTGAAAGTCGAAATTTATTGATAGATTAGAAATTTAGTTTCAATCAAGAAAATTCATTAGAGAGAAAGTTAATTGAAATTTTTGGTGACGCTATGAATAATGATGTTTAATGGTTTTATTAATTTAATGAGTGAGAAATCGGATATAATATTAATTTAGGCACGATTAATAGTAGTTCGAAAGAATATTGTTAATCACTTTTGATTATTTGTCAACATAAATAAAAATTAATAATAAATGGAATGGTCATTGCAAAATCATATATTCGTTATCGTGGTAATCCAACATCTTAGAAGTTCTTTCAACTTTATTTTTAGCAATTTCTTGGACTTGTGTTGAGTTATAAATAGCACCTTAGCTTTTGGTTAATTTATATATGAAAAACCACCGTTGATTAGTTTAGCTAATAAAAAATTGATAACTATTTGGTGATTGTCCTAAGTCCATGTAGGATCGGCATCCTAAGTACTACGCGATAAGTCGTGTGCTTGCCATAGCATTTAGTGATTAAAGTGAGAATGACACAACAGTGATTGTCTAAGCTTCGCTAGCATTGCTTTCTCGAAGTTACACTCACACAAAAGATTTTTAGCGGTTGGAAATACTGTGCGGACTGCGGTCATTAAAGGTTGCTCTTTGTCAGTTACAATCACTTTAATTGGAGATTTAATGTAGATAGGCCCCCGTACACTTTTCATAAAGCCCATTCGTAACTCTCAGTAAGGTCTCAAGCTAAAAAAGCAAACACAGTTGAGAATGTCATGTTGGTAGAGGTGACACCAACAATCTGTAGGAATGGAAACTTATAATTATTTGTCCTGTAAGTGCAATCCATATGCTATACATGAGGGAAATTCTTGACCAACAACAATGAGTCCTTTGGAACCCAAAACACATTTTTTACAATTTCACCTTCTTCTGTATAACGAAAAAACACATCATCATTACGAGCCTTATAAAAGACCTCTTGAATAACCGTCCGGTTGTTTCTCTCTAATTTCTTCAACTTCACCCCTTGATTGTAGATTGCTTGCATGGAAGTTGTAGTGTTTTCATTCTTATCCCTCAATGACATTATTATATCTTTAGGGCATGTTCCGCACTTCCTCAAAATCGTAGCAAGGTCAGTCTCACCTTTTGACAGACGTCCCTTGAACAAATGTACCAAATATGACTTGTTCAAACTATGGTTGTGAAAAGAATTTTTCACAGTCACACACAACCCGTCAACTGCCTTCTCACTCTTCAATAAAAATGGAATGGACACCCACATTTTTTTGAGAAAGTATTATGAGGTTAACTTTCCCATCACCCCCAACCTTATTCACATAATCCTTGAGCACATCGCCTACCCTTTCACAAGTGTATTTGACATAAGGACCGCTACCATTAGATTAGTCTGACTTCCATCTGATTAGTACCATCCCATTGATTCGTGCAATTGATGTTATTCATTCAATAGCTTCTGTGTCAGTGTTGAATAGCTACATATGTGATTCATACCAACAATTAACGATTATAGGATTAATTTTTCACATCTAACGTCACTACATTCAATATATTTTTACTTGTTCTGTAATCAATGCATCACCAGCAAAAATATTGTTTAGTGTAATTTCATCCACTTCCACAAACTGCATGTTTTTCTCTTGGTTCATCAACTCTAATGCGATGAGTTCATTCGCACTAAGGAAGTTGTCATCAAAACTGTCATTTTGTCCAATGGTGTCATCTACGTGTATTCTTATACACAATCATCAAATCATGAATTAATGTTGTAAACAAAGTAATTTTAACTCTTTGAAAGACAATGGCACCTATACATTGACATGAACTTCAGTTTGGGTTCCTTCGGCAATCTCATCAAAATGTTGAAAGTCTCGAATGATGTTGTCTTGTTGCATTGTTCGAGAGTCTTCACCAACAATCTAAAACAATATAAAACACACGGAACAATTAGAATATGTTCTTATTATTGTATACTTGTCCAAACAACTATTCAGAAACCTACATGGCTTTCATATTTTGTGATTCCAATAATAACGTCGGCATGGGTGATTCTGTGACGTTTGCATCTTCTTGACTTGTTTTGTAATAACTAAACCGATCTAATGCATAAAAAACACCAAGATTGAAGTTAAATATATCAATATTCATCACCAAAGTCAATTGTCACACGTAAAAAATGCCATGCAATGGATACATTCCATTATGTCATAGTCGAAACAATATTCAACATTCGACAGTGTCAAGATCGAATATGTTGGAAATAAAATTTATGTTTTGTTGATGATTCATCTTATTTATCTATTTGATTGATTACACCCCCATTGATGAAGTGCTAAAACTAACTGTTATAGTGAAGAGCTAAAAGATGTCTAGAATTGAATGTATTGAATTTACTAGAGTCTGACAATTGTATAGGTTATATCAGACAAGCAGTGTAATAGTTAGAGAGTCATAAAACTGAAAACTAGAAATCATCCAAAAAAACTGGATATTGACAAGAGCTGAAAGAGTCACCAAAACTTAGAACTGAAGTTCACTCAGAACTAAAGAATGTAAGTTCGCTGAGGGACACAGTCTCGGTTGTCTTATCTAGAAGCAGAAGACCGAGGGAACAAACTCAATAAATGAAGAACTGAGGGACACAGACTCAGTTATTGAAAAATGAAGAACTGAGGGTTCAAACTCAGTTATGAAGATTAAAGTTGAGACTGTAATGTTAGAATTTAGGTAAGTCTGTGAAGGCCTGAACTGAATTTATGGATCTTGTATCAAGATCTAAGAATCATAAGGACAATGATATCTTAGAAGATTTATTAAGGATATGGTGTACTCTGATTTAGTCATATGAAATCAGATGAATAGAGTACTAAGTTTTGAAGAAGAGTAAAAACTCAGTTAATGCTCTAAGTCAGAGATTAACACTCCTTTCCTAGGCTTAGATGATGTTGATGATGAAGTACAAGAAGTGGAAAGTACAAGAAGTGGAAAGTGATGGTGAGCAGGAACAAAGAACAAAAGCCAGAGATGATGTGCAAACTGATGCACCAAAGAAGACAACAGAAAAGAGGATGTCTAGTGATACAAGAAAGATTATTGAGATCTTAAAGCCTAAAAGATCAAAGCAACCAGTAGACACTGCCAAATCTACTGAAGTTAGTACTACTGATGAACCTGCTGAGCCTGTTAAGAAGACTGCTGTAGATATACTGAAAGAACAGGTCAGAGAGGCATCAAAGAAAAGGAAGGCTTCTAGCAAAGAGCAGTTGTAAGAATCACTTTTTGGGTCCCCAGAAAGACCTTCTAAAAGAAGGAAACAAGTTGCAAAAAAGAGGGACATGCAAAGGGAAAGAACTAAGAGTTCTAGAGGAACAAAGGGTTGAAGAGGAAGAAGAAGCTGTAGAGACAGAACCTACTGTGGAGCTTACTGAGTTTGTGAATGGCCTTACAAAAACTGCAAAGACTCAGGGGGAAGGAAAGACAGTTGAGATCCCTGCTGAGGAGCATGTAATTCAGGGAGAAGCAAGTTTAGAACAACTAGAAGTAGTAGACACAAATGTACCTGCTCAATAGTCTACTAATCTCTTTGTGTCTACTGAGGAAACACTAACTCATCTTGTTGAGACTTTTGGTAGTCAACAAGTTGAAAAACCTGCTGCAAGAAAACCTATCATGCCATATGAAAAGAAGGCCAAGAAGCCAAAAGAAAATTCTGATTTTATAAAGATTACAAATTTTTTTGCATGGAAGTTTGGTTTTCACAAAAAGCAAAAGCCAGCAGCAGAACCAATGAGTGGATTTGAAGAATAGGCCTTTGCAAATCTTGAAGTGGAAAATCTGTTGGGTTTGATTGATACATCACTCCTTGAAATAAGGTTGCTTGAACTCATTGCAGATGAAAGAAACAAAGGCAGCATAATGCTTGAACTCATTGAAGATGATAGTGATGATTCATCATCATCACATTCAGATGATGATCATCCTATGCATCCTGGTGAGTCCATTGGTGTTGGAAAATAAAGATCAAGTGAGCATACTGGACGAGAGACTACTAAAAAGACATCAGAGCAACTTGTTGAGGGTTATAAGGCTGCTGAGGGCCAGCAGACTGATAATCTAGACGAAGAATTGTTTGCTGCATTTACTAAAGATTTGGAGGAGAAAATTGCAGCATCAACACTTCTTGAAGATGCAATTTTGAAGAGTGCTACTGAAGTTATGATGGACGAGTAGACTAATGTTAATTTTGAGGAATCTGGTCAATATCAAGATAGCATTGACACTGATGAAACCTTGGCACAGGCTTTTGATGTACTAAGAGAGATTGCTGAGGTAAGAGGTGTTTTAGAGGAAAACATGGATGTTTTTCCCTAAATTAGATAAGTGGAGGTTCAGTCTGCTGAGGTTCAGACAGCAACTGTCATAACTTGAGGTCCAAAGTACTGAGGATTAGACAGTATTAGGACAAAGGTTGGATATTTTGTAAGGATTGGAGGAATCCCCTGTGTCTAGTTTGGAGGATGCTGTGGAAATATCTACTAATGGTAAAAATAGAGAAGAAGTTGATGAGGAACAATTTGAAGAAAAACTTCTTGACTATGATTTCAGTATGAGGAATTTCAATTACCTTAAGAAGAAGAAGAAGAAGAAGAGCCTCAAGAAATAATATGATAAGAACCTGTCATTGAGCAAGCACCGGCTTTAGATGTGGAAGGTCCTGAGCCCTATGTATGGGACAGAAGAAGAGCAATTCTGGTGAGGGTACCAAGGGCTGATGACAATGTTGAAGAATCTGCTGAAAACCTTGCTGGTGGTATGTCTTGTGTGGCTGCTGCAATACCAGCACACATTTTGGAAGAGTTAAGAGCTGTCAGAGAAGATATCACCTAGCTGAGAACTCAATTGACAAAAAGTGAGCAGAGATTTGAAGATTTGGTAAATCTGGTGGAGAATAGAGGAAGGACGACAGAGACTGTTGCATCCAATGTCACCTCTGTACAATTTGCCATTAATGACTTGCTCAAAAAAGTTGCTTATGTCGAGCAGGATTCTGCAAAAAAAAAAGATATATTCATAGCTGAGCAGATTTCTTCTTTACATCAGAAAGTTGATAAGTTGGCTGAGACACCTAGCCCTGCTGCAATAGATCCAAAACTTACAAAAAGACTAAACCTGTTGGAGCAAAGAATGGAAGGCCGGATTACTTTAGTTGACACAAGAACAGAAATAATGGAGGGACAACTGAGTAATTTGGTTAATAACCAAGCAAGTGTTATAGGCCTGCTGAACCGTTTTATTTATGATGTCAATAAGGGGAAGAAGGTCAAACAGTAGAAGCAAAAGAGGCAGCAGGGATTTACTATCATAAGAGGTTTGTAGTTGATGTAAATGCTTTTAGAGCACCTGAACCTTGCAGAGTACAATTGACAAATGATCTGCTGAAGGATATTAAGGCTGTTTTTGGTGCAAGAAGGAAACCTTATCATGATATGACTTTCATAGAAGTTCTAGAAGCTTTTCTTGCAAACAAACTATGGGAAGCAAGGATCAAATTTTTAAGAGATACAGCAAGAGGAGGTCACAGTGGAAGATCGTCTGGAGGTAGAGGACAGACTGCTGAACAAAGACTGTGGAACTTGTCAGCAAAGGACTCTTTGGAAGAATTTAAGCATTTTTATATGAGACAAGGGTTCAACTTTCAAAGCATATGGTTGTCTCTACCTGAGGATTGGAAGAGATAGCAGTTGGTACATACCTGGATTGACTTCACTACACTTGAAAATCAATGGATGCTGGATATGGTCAAGGAAATCAGGGAATATCAACAGAAGAAAGAACAAGATAAAGACAGGAACTAGATCAACAGACTCATATTCATTCTTTTTATCTTTATACTGATTCTAGTAGTAATAGTTTTGAACAAATTTGAAATTAATGATACATGAATGAAATTTGTTATGTTTTTGTGTTTTCATCTTTTTGCTTTGCTGTAACGAGGGTATTGGCATCATCACTAAAAAGGGGGAAATTGTTGAACATATTTTAGTTTTAATGATGAGTGTCAGACTAGTTGTTATAGAGCAAAGGCAAAAATATGTCTAGACTGAATCTCTAGGTTAACTAGAGTTGGATCTTTGTATATGTTTGATCAAACCAGCACTGTAAAGAGATCAGCTAACTTGATCAGTTGACCTATCTAGGTCAGTAGAGTGTCTAGGACCTGTTGATGGTTGAAGGCTGAGGGTTCAAACTAAGTAATGAAGGATAAGGTATCAAACTTAGTAATAAAAGTCAAGGATATGGGATCAGAATTTAGGGAAGTCTGTGATGACCTAAACTGATCACATATACCTTGTGTAAAAGGTCTAAGTTCCATTAAAAGTAATGTTATGATTGGAACTTGGTTATAATTGAAATGATAAACTCCAACTTCATAATAAAAAGTTATATGAGAAGCAGTCAACTGAGGTGTTTATAAAACACAATAGACTAGAAGTCAGCTGACCATGTATGGACATAATCAGACCTATACAACTGGTGTCTCCTAAATGCAAATGTCGAATTAATCCAAGTTTTTCTGGAAGAATAAATGGATAAGGATGAATTACAAGCATTGGATTAATCAATCAATCAATGGCCAAGATGAAAGGGACGTTATAAGAATTTCAGAGCCATATCAAATGGAATTAAATCATTTGTTGACAGACTGGGCTGTCAGAAGGACACTAACGGTGTCAGTAAGGTACAGCAAAGGGACCTTCAGGAATATTCAGACAATCCTCTAATGGATTTATTTGAAATTAAAATTCTAATCACAAGATCTACACCTATAAATAAAGGACTCATGATTCAGATTGAATGAAAAACAATAAGATGAGCAACTAAGTTTTTGAGCAAGAAATTGATCAAAGTGCAATCTTACCGTGCTGATACTATCTGAGCTTTAATTTACTGGTCAAGAATTTTCTTCAAGTGTTTCGGCAATCAAGTTCTATCTAGTATACAAACTTGAAGATTACAAGCAGCTGATCGTATCATCCTGATCAAAAGCTTGCTGAAAGCTGTATCACTTTCTTGATTCACCCATTCTTTTTCAAGAAGACAGTGAAGCACTGCTGAAGTGTCAAGGACTGTTGTGTTTTGTGGTGGAGCTGGTGAAGAGGCAATCATACTCTTCAAGGACCGGTGGAATACTTAGGAGAGGCAATCCTATATGTTTCTAGTGTTCAGTTTGTGATGCCATAGTCATTGGTCAAGGAAAAACACCTTAGGGGTTTTTGTAACAGCTACCTCAAGAATCTCTAGTGAATTTCCTCCAACTTCATAGGATAAGAGTGGACTGACAGGATTTCACCACCTGGAACCACTATAAAACTTGTCTACTTTACTTTACTGCATTTACTCTCTGCAATTTACTTTACTTGCATGCTTATCGCATTAAACTACTGAACTAGCTAGTGAATCACACACTCTTACATTACTGAGTATCCAATACTTAGTATCATCTTTAAAACAATAAGTAACAAGGCTTAATTTTATATATTCCGCTGCACAAATTCAATAGCTTCAATAGTCAGCTGACTGCTGAAGGTCAGCAGACTATTGAACTCTGTTGAGTTTGTAAAACTCCAAAAATATTTTTAAGTGTTAAATTTATTCACCCCCCACCCCTTCTAAACTTAACCAAAGCCTTTTCAAAGGACCAACAGTATGAATCTTTCTCTTGATGGATCAAAATATGAATTTCTATAGATTTATATGAAGAATTTGTTATCAATTTGATGAAAGACAGAAAGTCGAAATTTAATTGATAGATTAGAAATTTAGTTTCAATCAAGAAAATTCATTAGAGAGAAAGTTAATTGAAATTTTTGGTGACGCTATGAATAATGATGTTTAATGGTTTTATTAATTTAATGAGTGAGAAATCGGATATAATATTAATTTAGGCACGATTAATAGTAGTTCGAAAGAATATTGTTAATCACTTTTGATTATTTGTCAACATAAATAAAAATTAATAATAAATGGAAAGGTCATTGCAAAATCATATATTCGTTATCGTGGTAATTCAACATCTTAGAAGTTCTTTCAACTTTATTTTTAGCAATTTCTTGGACTTGTGTTGAGTTATAAATAGCACCTTAGCTTTTGGTTAATTTATATATGAAAAACCACCGTTGATTAGTTTAGCTAATAAAAAATTGATAACTATTTGGTGATTGTCCTAAGTCCATGTAGGATCGGCATCCTAAGTACTACGCGATAAGTCGTGTGCTTGCCATAGCATTTAGTGATTAAAGTGAAAATGAAACAACAGTGATTGTCTAATCTTCGCTAGCATTGCTTTCTCGGTTACACTCACACAAAAGATTTTTAGCGGTTGGAAATATCATGCGGATCATGGTCATTAAAGGTTGCTCTTTGTCGATTACAATCACTTTAATTGGAGATTTAATGTAGATAGGCCCCGTACACTTTTCATAAAGCCCATTCGTAACTCTCGGTGAAGGTCTCAAGCTAAAAAGCAAACACAGCTTGAGAATGTCATGTTGGTAGAGGTGACACCAACAATCTGTAGGAATGGAAACTTATAATTATTTGTCCTGTAAGTGCAATCCATATGCTATACATGAGGGAAATTCTTGACCAACAACAATGAGTCCTTTGGAACCCAAAACACATTTTTTACAATTTCACCTTCTTCTGTATAACGAAAAAACACATCATCATTACGAGCCTTATAAAAGACCTCTTGAATAACCGTCCGGTTGTTTCTCTCTAATTTCTTCAACTTCACCCCTTGATTGTAGATTGCTTGCATGGAAGTTGTAGTGTTTTCATTCTTATCCCTCAATGACATTATTATATCTTTAGGGCATGTTCCGCACTTCCTCAAAATCGCAATAAGGTCAATCTCACCTTTTGACGGACGTCCCTTGAACAAATGTACCAAATATGACTTGTTCAAACTATGGTTGTGAAAACAATTTTTCACAGTCACACACAACCCGTCAACTGCCTTCTCACTCTTCAATAAAAATGGAATGGACACCCACATTTTTTTGAGAAAGTATTCTGAGGTTAACTTTCCCATCACCCCCAACCTTCTTCACATAATCCTTGAGCACATCGCCTACCCTTTCACAAGTGTATTTGACATAAGGACCGCTACCATTAGATTAGTCTGACTTCCATCTGATTAGTACCATCCCATTGATTCGTGCAATTGATGTTATTCATACAATAGCTTCTGTGTCAGTGTTGAATAGCTACATATGTGATTCATACCAACAATTAACGATTATAGGATTAATTTTTCACATCTAACGTCACTACATTCAATATATTTTTACTTGTTCTATAATGAATGCATCACCAGCAAAAATATTGTTTAGTGTAATTTCATCCACTTCCACAAACTGCATGTTTTTCTCTTGGTTCATCAACTCTAATGCGATGAGTTCATTCGCACTAAGGAAGTTGCCATCACAACTGTCATTTTGTCCAATGGTGTCATCTACGTGTATTGTTATACACAATCATCAAATCATGAATTAATGTTGTAAACAAAGTAATTTTAACTCTTTGAAAGACAATGGCACTTATACATTGACATGAACTTCGGTTTGGGTTCCTTCGGCAATCTCATCAAAATGTTGAAAGTCTCGAATGATGTTGTCTTGTTGCATTGTTTGAGAGTCTTCACCAACAATCTAAAACAATATAAAACACACGGAACAATTAGAATATGTTCTTATTATTGTATACTTGTCCAAACAACTATTCAGAAACCTACATGGCTTTCATATTTTGTGATTCCAATAATAACGTCGGCATGGGTGATTCTGTGACGTTTGCATCTTGTTGACTTGTTTTGTAATATCTAAACCGATCTAATGCATAAAAAAACACAAAGATTGAAGTTAAATATATCAATATTCATCACCAAAGTCAATTGTCACACGTAAAAAATGCCATGCAATGGATACATTCCATTATGTCATAGTCGAAACAATATTCAACATTCGACAGTGTCAAGATCGAATATGTTGGAAATAAAATTTATGTTTTGTTGATGATTCATCTTATTTATCTATTTGATTGATTACACCCCATTAATGAAGTGCTAAAACCAACTGTTATAGTGAAGAGCTAAAAGATGTCTAGAATTGAATGTATTGAATTTACTAGAGTCTGACAATTGTATAGGTTATATCAGACAAGCACTATAATAGTTAGAGAGTCGTAAAACTGAAAACTAGAAATCATCCAAAAAAACTGGATATTGACAAGAGCTGAAAGAGTCACCAGAACTTAGAACTGAAGTTCACTCAGAACTAAAGAATGTAAGTTCGCTGAGGGACACAGTCTCGGTTGTCTTATCTAGAAGCAGAAGACCGAGGGAACAAACTCAATAAATAAAGAACTGAGGGACACAGACTCAGTTATTGAAAAATGAAGAACTGAGGGTTCAAACTCAGTTGTGAAGATTAAAGTTGAGACTGTAATGTTAGAATTCAGGTAAGTCTGTGAAGGCCTGAACTAACTTTGTGGATCTTGTATCAAGATCTAAGAATCATAAGGACAATGATATCTTAGAAAATTTATTAAGGTTATGGTGTACTCTGATTTAGTCATATGAAATCAGATGAATAGAGTACTAAGTTTTGAAGAAGAGTAAAAACTCAGTTAATGCTCTAAGTCAGTTGACAAACTAATAACTAACATACTCCAATTAAAACTGAACAGGATACTTAGTTTTATGGTCAGTCATCCAAGGAACTGGATTTAAATATGAACGTTACAAATCAAGAAATATTATTGGATGAAGCAACGACATATGTCGAACGGTCACCGTATCGACATTTGAAAATATAGACGTTGATATAATTCAAATTCAAGCAAGATGAATGGTTGACCTCACACTATAAATAATGGACATGGCATCAAGGATACAACACAACATAACAACACGAGAACACAAGCTTTATTGTGCACAAGTCTTGTTCATCCGAATTTCTATCAATCTTTGCGCTCAACGAGATCATATCTAGAATTCTTCAAGTGTTCAAGCTGCAAAGTCTCAATCAAGAATCCGACACTTTGAACAACCACAAGTAAGAATCAATTTATTGATTCTCGGCCCAACTATGATTTTTATCAATGGTTTAGACTGTGAAGCAATCCGGTTTAGGATTTTCCGAGGACAGTTGTTATTTAGCAGTCGGGTAGACACTGTTTGTGGTGGAGCTGGAGAAGAGGCAATACAACCCTCTAAGGAAAAGTGTTTCAAGTAGTTGCAGAGCAGCAATCTCACATGTTCTACAGTTGTTTAGTTATTGAAGCTAAGGATTAGTCAAGGAATATCAATTAGGACTTTTTGTTACCGGCTACCTCAGAAAGTTCTAGTTGGATTTTCCTCCTACATCACAGGGGAAGAGTGGAGTGACAGGATTACACCTCCTGGAACCACTATAATTCTTGCCTTATTTACTTTATGCATTTACTTTCTATTATTTAGTTTATCAGTATTTGAGATTGTTTTCATACAAGTTTTTCTTACGGCATAACTGAACAAACTGATTGATATACACTCACAGTTCACAAATTGACATTCACCAGAATTCAGTTTTGCATACTTAGCTTCTTCTTAGAAACAACATGATCCGCATAAAGGAAAAACTTATATGTTGCCGGTTGATTCAGTTTCAGCAAAAGTCAGCTTTGACTTATACTCAATTTAATTAGCTCAACTCCACACAAGTTTAAAACTGAACTAATCAGACTTAAAATCTAGTTTTTTGGTGACAAGTTTATTCACCCTCCCCTCTCTAAACTTGTGTCAGCCTTTCCAAGGGACCAACAATTGGTATCAGAGCAGTGTTCTTTAAGAAGTCCTTGTTAAAAACACACTTGTTCTGATTTTACACTCTAGTTGTTCTCCTAAAAAGCTCAGTTTTCAGTTTCCAATTCTTGCATAAACTCACTTACACTATGGATAACAATCAGTATGCCAGACAAATGCTTATGTGCAACTTGAATTTCTTTGAAGAATACAAACATCGTTTGCAGGCCTTTCTTGCTGCAACTCATGATAAGATGATGGATGTACTTACAAATGGACCTATTCAAATCACTCACATGCAGACCGTTAATGGTGATCAAGTTACAGTCCACATGCCCAAAAGCGAGTGGAACAATAATGATCAGAAAAGAAACAATCTGAATAATGTTGCCATGGATATCATCCTCAGGACTCTCGACAGCAACATGTATCTTAAAGTCAAAGGCTGCATGATATACTACTTTTATATGATTAAAAATACGTTATATTATTATGTTTTATCAACGAATTCTATATAAAATATATGAAATTATGATATAAATAGTATGAAATGTTAATCTTTATAATTTAGAGTAGTTAGTAGTAATAATAATAAAAAGTTATCATTTTGTACCGATTTTAGTAAATCGGATTGTCGTGTCAGATTTACGTGGGTATTTGTGGTATTTTATTGCAGATTTATAAACCAAGACCCCGAGAATCGACATATTGAAGTATAATCATATCTCTGGAAGAATTTAGAGAGTGTCACGAGCTTAAATGGTCAATCGAATTGCTTAAGTGGTCAAGTGGTCAATCGAAGTGGTCAAGTGGCTAATCAATTTGATTTAGTGGTAATCGAGAAATATCTTCGACAAAAGAATGGCTCATCAAAACGACATCATCTGAAGAAGAGTCCTTCACGAAAGTTGTAGATTTTCCCGAGAGCTTTCCGATGCCTCTTGAATCATGATTTTTGGAGATCCAGAACTCGAGATATGAATTTTATAAGTTATATATAATTATAATTATAATTATATCTCCTCGCACATGCTGAGCGATCAAGGGGGTGGAATCCATCATTACACCGGCCCAGTCCGGCTTGATCTCGGACCGGTCCGGCCTTGGATTAACTTTCTATATAAGGAACTCATTCAGCAGCAGTGGAGAGTGTACCAATATATGTATATCTACTCTATATATATATCTTCTCTTCTTTATTTTCTTTTTATTTAGTAGTTTGTAAATAGGCCTTATGCCAAAAATAACAATATCGTAGTACTGTTGTAATGCTCGAGAAATTATCGGAAGTTCGGTGTTGTTGAAGTCGTTGTAATGTCCGGAAGAATACAACTCGATTCAAGGATTTGTAATCGGTAAATTTTCTTAAGTATTTATGTTTGTTTTTATCTTTTTCGTTGTTATAATGTTTTTAGGCTAACTCTAATAACTAGCCAAAGTTATGTAATCATTTTATTTAGATCTTTTCGGTGAAGGAATGCTGTCTAAGTAAAATTGATAAAAATTGAGTTAATTGAATCTTTTTCTATTTTGTAACGTATTGATAATATTCGGATTGACGTAATTAACCAAGATGAATCGCACCATATAACCAAATGATGAACTGACTAGAGAAGTTAGGATATGAGATAAAGGATAGAAAAACCGGAGGGTAAAATTGGCCGTGCGTAAAGCGTGACAACGGAATCCTATTTCCTACCCGGGGGCAAATTTGTCTTGGGAAAGATTAATCTTATTAAAATTGTGCTCGAGATCGTAATAATGTTAAAATCAACGATTTAATTAAAACTAACACCGGAAAGTTAAATCAATCCGCGACAACCGGAGCCTTTTGAATAACATCGGCCGTCGACAAGCGGAATAACCTCTTTTATCCGGGGTAGATTTGTACTCGCACTGTTCGAGACTAAATCGAGATTAGCATGGGTCGGTTGTGGAGATTGAATCGATGACAATGACATATGACAATTTCATACGCTCGTGTGAGGAGGAATTGTTAACCTCAGGAGTGCACCGTTTCATTTACTCAATTGGACCTAATATAAAAGGAAAGACCGAGCACATTCCGTTTACTGGAAAAAATCGTATAATTCAATTATATAAACTTTGGCTAGTTCTATAAACTTATCTGTCTAGTTCTATAAATATATTGGTATCTATATATTTTTATCTATATATATATTTTGCAATATATGTACATCTATATATATTTATATATCTATATATATTATATTAGAATAACTTTTAAATTACGCATTTATTTTATGTTAAGTAGAATAGTAGTGATCTGTGTTATAAAATTGCGATTTAGATCGAGTTAATAATAGTTCTTTGGTGTTTAACCACACTTAGAAGAATTACCAAGTTCCCTGAGGATTCGACACTCTGACTCAACACACTAGCACTACAGTTTGACCCGATACACTGTCGGTTAAGGACTGGTATTAGCACTAGAAAAGGCCACGTCGACTTTAGGCGCCGCCGTTGCCGAGGGCGTCGCTAATTTCTTTCTTTGTGTCTATGGTTACTACTTGTATTAGCTCAAAATTCTCAAGAATAAATCAACACTTTTTCTTATCTCATTTCTATTTTATTTTTCGTTGGTATCTACTTTCTTTTAGTTACCAATTTTCTTTTTCTATAAAAGTCGAGTTTTTTTCTATTTTCGTTAGTTGATGACCGAAGTGGTAAGGCCCCGCTCACTCCTTATAAGCCCGACATAAACACTACTACGAAAGGCGCTTAAGTAGAGAGTAAACACGGTCATACTAGTCGGAAAATCTGGCGAATCATCTTCAAACAAAAATACGAGAATGACTGAAACCAGTGATGAAACAAATGAACAGAGGCTAGATCATGCTCCAGGGCATGGACAAAACCCTGTTAACCCTAATAATAATAATAATAATAATAATAATAATAATAATAATAATAATAATAATAATAATAATAGAAATAATCAAGATCGGAACCAGAATAATCGTAATAACCCGAGACCTATCTGTGATCAAACTATAAGAAGAAACCAGACTAATAATCCCATACTTTTACCCAATGAAGGAGCGAACAATTTCGAAATTAAATCTCATCTTTTTGGTTTAATTGACGCAAGAGCCCAATTCCTAGGAGAGGATGATGAAGATCCACATCATCATCTCTATCTTTTTTTGAAGAATCAGGCAATACACCAAAAGTCAAGGTGCTCATAAGGAATTAACGAGGATGACTATGTTTCCTTTTTCTCTAAAAGGACGAGCCCGAGATTGTTTTATGTCTCTTCAACATCATTCACTTACAAGTTGGGAGGGTATTCAAACTGAATTTCTGAAACAGTATTTCACTCCTGGAGGAAATTTGGAATTAAAAGTCGAGGTTGCTAACTTTAGACAAGGATCTGAAAAAACGCTAGGGAATGCCTGGGAAAGATTTAAAAAATTATTAAGAGCCTGTCCCGACCATGGTTATTCCTTAGATAAGCAAATTCAACTCTTCTGTCGTAAATTAAGAAAAGATTCACGTGCGGATGTAGATCATGCATGTGGTGGTTCTTTAATGATGAGTGAAGCTCAAATAGTTTACGATGCTATAGAAAAGATTTCCAAAAATAACGAGAATGTGGGAAACCGGTACTAGCACCAGAAAGTAGCTTTGGCGGGAGAATGTACATCTAATACGGAAGTTCTAGCACATTTAGAAAATTTGAGTAGGAAATTTGATGGCCTACAATCTAACAAAACCAAAGTTCGAGAGAATAGTACACCAACCGAATACTCAAATCGGATAATATGTCAATAGGGATTGAAGAACCAACAGGATATTCAAGAGAGGAGGTGAATTTTCTTCAGCAGCATAGGAATTTTAACAATGCATACTCAAACTGGTTTAATGCTATTAGAAGAGATCACCCCACTTATCGATGGTCTGAAAACCCTATTAAGCAAGGACAACCGCCATATCCAAATCCATATAGGAATATGAATAATAATCAAGTTTATCAAGAGAATACATCTAATCAGAATTTACAATCATTACCTAGATCCTATCCTCAACATACCACTCAAAGTATACCAAGAACTCAAAGTTCAACTCAACTGCGAAGGAGTTGAAAAATGGGAAAAACTAATGGAAAATATGATGGGTGTAGTATCTACTCAAGCTAAGAATATGGAAACAATGATGACTTCTATTGAGTACAGTCTCTAAGGATTTGAGTACAATGAAAATATCTATGAGTGGACATGATACGAATGAGAACGATAGAAGCCTCATTGAGGAATATGGAAGATCATTTGAGTAGGGAAGGTGAGCGTAATAACAGTGGACCCCATGGGGATTACCAAGCAATCTTGAAATAAACCCAAGAGAGGTAAATGTTGTAGTTACTTAGAAGTAGAAAACTCTGTGGTAGTAATGGAGCGAGAAAACTTGGAAATAATGAAGTAGAAAGGATTTAGATGGAAAGAATGATGAAACTAAAGGTGAAATTGAATTCATGATGAGGAAGAAGAAATTATAGAGAATTTCTTGAAAAGGAATAGAAGTTTGGAACCCGAAAGTGAAGGTGAAAAATGGGTAAAAATCCCTAGATTTTTGAAGGATCCCATGGATAAAGATTTAAGGAATTTATTCAAAGAACATGTTAGAATGGAAGATAATGAAAACAAGGATGAAAAACAAGAAGAATCAAGGAATGCAAGTAGAGATTGATTTAGGGAATGTTTTAAAAGAAAAACTCAAGATCATGATACTTGGCGATCAAGTAATACTCAAAAGTTTAAGGAAAAGGAAAAGAGAAAATGACTTTGGGATCAAAGGTTATAGATTTAGAATCTTTACCTTACCCACCTAAAGATCAAATTAAAAGATTAAAAGCGATCGTAAGTATGCTCGTTTCCTTGATACTTTTAAATCATATTCATGTTAATATCCTCATTATCGAAGCTCTAATTAGTATGCACGCTTGGGAAAATTTACAAAAGATATTACATCAAACAAGAAAAATTAGAGGAATATGAGAATATATGCCTTAATGAAGAATGTTCTGTAGTTTTGCGGCATAAGTTACCACCTAAACTGAAAGATCTGGAAGTTTTACCATTCCATGTGAAATTGGAGGATTTACATTTAAGAAGGTCTTATGTGATCTTGGAGCTAGTATAAATCTCATGTCTTATGAGGATTATAAGAAGCTAGGCATAGGAAAGCTTACTTAAAATCGAAATGACTCTGCGGATGGCGAGATAGATCGATTAAAAACCTAAAGGAATTATTGAGGACGTCTTGGTTAAAGTAGACAAGTTCTATTTTCCATTAGACTTTGTAGTTATGGAAATGGAAGAAGGATATTCAGCGCCACTTATCTTAGGTCGACCATTTCTAGCTACGAGGAAGAACTTTAATAGATGTCGAGAAAGGACGATTAATTACGAGAGTCAATGAAGATGAAGTTACTTTCAATATTTTCAAAGCTATGAACCATCCATACAGATCACGAATCATGTTCTTTTATAGAAGATATTCATTTTGTCTATGATAATCGATTTACCAACTTTTGAAGACAGATTAGAAGAATGTTTAACTCTATCTATCTATAAGGAAGATGAGAAAGACACCGAAATGAAAGAGATAATTCTTCCCTAGATAAAGGAAGTTTTACTTTTAAACCATCATGGCATAAGTATTTGGAATTAGAACTAGAAGGACCGGTTCTTAAACCATCAACTGGAAGATCCACCTAAGAATGCGGAATTGAAAGCGTTACCTTTAAATCGAAATATGCTTTTCTTGAAACTAATAATCTATTACCGGTTATTATTTCATCATCTTTAAGCGAGCAACAAGAAGATCAATTACTTAGAATGTTGAAAAAGCATAAAAAGCTTTTGGATGGACGATTGCCGATATTCGAGGTATTAGCCACGAGATTTGCGTTCATAAGATAATTACGAAGGAAGATGCTAAACCTTGTATTCAATCGCAACGCCACCTCAACCCAAATTTGCGCTTAATTGTTAAGAAAGAGGTCATTAAGCTATTAGAAATGGGGATAATTTTTCCCATATCGATAGTGAATGGGTTAGTCCAACTCAAGTGGTACCAAAGAAAGGAGGTTTCACAGTGAAAGAGAATGAAAAGAATGAATGGATTCCGACAAGAGAGATTACAGGTTATCGAATGTGCATTGATTTTAGAAAACTAAATGATCATACTAAGAAAGATCATCATCCACTTCCATTCATAGTTCAGATGTTGGAACGTTTAAGTGGACATAAGTATTACTGCTTCTTAGATGGTTATTCGGGATATTTACTGAGATATTCATTGCGGCGGAGAGATAGAAAAAAAACTACTTTCACTTGTCCTTATGGAACTTTTGCTTATAAAAGAATGCCGTTTGGTTTATGTAATGCACCAGCTACGTTTCAAAGGTGTATGATGGCTATATTTGCTGATATGGTTGAGAAATTCTTAGAAATTTTTATGGACGACTTTAGTGTTTACGGAGATTCATTTGAAGTTTGTTTGTTACACTTAGAACGAGTGTTAAAACGCTGTGAAGATACCAATCTAGTACTAAACTGGGAAAAATGTCACTTAATGGTATCAGAAGGGATTGTTCTAGGACATAGAATCTCTGAAGAAGGTATTGAAGTTGATAAAGCTAAAGTCGAGGTAATTGAAAAGTTACCTCCACCAGTTAATTTAAGAACCCTAAGAGGATTTTTGGACATGCAGGATTTTATAGAAGGTTCATTGCAGATTTCTCGAAAATAGCGAAGCCTCTAAGTCATTTACTTGAAAAGGAAGTACCTTTTAACTTTGATAGTAAATGTATGAAAGCCTTCGGACCTTAAAAGCGAGGTTGACTCTCGCACTATTGGTGCTAGTAGCACCCAGATTGAGTTTGCCATTTGAAATTATGTGTGATGCGAGTGATTTAGTTTGTAGGAGAGCTGTTTTAGGTCAAAGATATAACAAAATTCTCAAAGGTATTTACTATGCATCCCACACATTAAACAACTTGCTCAACTAAATTATGCGACTACGAGAAAAGAAGCTGTTGGTGTAATTTTTGCCTTAGATAAGTTTCGATCGTATATTGTTCGCTCTAAGGTAATAATTTATCTGAGACCATTCAAATTAAAGTATTTACTGAGTAAGAAAGATGCTAAACCTCGTCTTCTTAGATGGATTCTCTTACTTCAAGAATTTGATATTGAAATTAAAGATAAAAAGGAAGTGAGAATGTAGTAGCGAGATCATCTAAGTAGAATGGAAAATGAAGAAATAGGAATTGAAATTAAGGATTCATTTCACGATGAACAACTATTTAGAATAGATACTCCTTCAACCATGCAGTTATTAAAGAATAGAATTCCTTCTAAGGAAATGTCACCTTGGTTTGGAGATATCATTAATTACTTAACATGTGATTATATTCCGTCTCATTGGACTTAGCGTGAAAAAAAAAGTTCTTTTATGACTTAAAATTTTATTACCGGAGGAACCATACCTTTTTCAAATGTTCGGATGGGATAATCGTAAAATGTGTGCCTGATAATGAAATTTTAAGTGTTTTATCATTTTGTCATGATCGTGAGGCGGGAGGTCATCATGGAGGTTGGAAAACTGATTTTAAAGTTTTACAATGTGGTTTTATTGGCCTTGCACTATATAGAGATGCGTATAAGTATGTTAAATCTTGTGAATCTTGTCAAAAATGGGGAAATGTATCTAAAAACATGAAATGCCTATGCAACCTATTTTAGAATGTGAATTATTTGTTGTTTGGGGTATAGATTTCATGGGACCTTTCCTATATCTTTTGGAAAAAGATTTATTCTTGTAATGGTAGATTATGTCTCGAAATGGGTAGAAGCTGAAGCTCTTCCCACTAATGATACCAAAGTTGTCATACGATTCTTTAAAAAGAATATATTTACCAGATATGGCATTCCGAGGGCTATCATTAGTGATAGAGGTCACACTTTTGTAATAAACCATTTACTAAGATAGTTGAAAAATATGGTGTAACGATAAGTTAGAACGCCTATATCATCCGCAAACCAAAGGGCGGTAGAGGTGTCAAATAGAGAAATCAAAAGAATCGTGGAGAAAACAGTTGATTCAAATCGTAAAACCTGGGCGGTTAAATTAGATGATGCATTATGGGCGTCTGAAACGACTTTTAAAACTCCAATTGGTTGTTCTCCTATAAGCTAGTCTTTGGTAAGTCTTGTCATCTCCCAGTTGAGTTAGAACACCGAGCCTTACAGGCTATTAAATTTCTGAATTTCGATCCTAAGGCTATCGGTGATCATAGATTGCTTCAATTAACAGAATTAGAAGAATTTCGTCTCGATTCTTATGAAAACGCTCGAATCTACAAGGAACGCATGAAATCTTTCCATGATAAGAGAATCTTTAAACGTGAGTTCCATGTAGGTGATCGAGTGCTTTTGTACAATTCATGTTTAAAGTTATTTCCAGGTAAGCTTAAGTCAAGATGGAGAGGTCCATTCAAGGTAACACGGGTTTACAAATCTGGAGCTGTTGAACTAACTGATGGAAATACAACTTTTATAGCCAATGGCCACAGAGTAAAGTTATTTGTGGAGGGAGAAGGAATCACACTAAAAGAAGAAGTAATGCTATTGATTGATCCCCCAACACATTGAAAAAGCAGAAAAACTAAAGAACTGAAAAGCAGAGAAACTGAAATCAGCCGAATACCAGGTGCTATTTATCTTTACTCTACTTCTCTGTATTTTTGTTTATGTTTAAACTATTTTCGTCTCTTACCAGATAGACGTAAAAGAACTTGATGCCTTTTTTAGATAGATTAGGATTTTTTGTTTTACTTTTAAAATTAGGCCTTGATAAAGATGTCGCGTTTGCTATAGAAGCTTTAGTTTTTGAACAAAACAAGAAGTTGTTGAGAGAGATCAGATTGAGAGAAGTTTGTAATGGAACATCAAGGAGTGCGATAAAAAGAAGGGCAAAGTTTCTGATGAGATGCAGACTCTGTGGAAAAAGTGAACATGTTGGACGCTGTGGGAAAAACACAACCAAATCCCAGGATGAGTGTTTGAATATTGTTAGGAAGGGAACGATTAGGTGGTTATCCGAAAATCCCGATGGAATTCCGAGAGATAATTCAAATGCCTCGTTTTTAGGAGTTAGGTTGATTGAACGTTACATCAGAACTCTGGAGGATTTAGAAATCGAAGAAGCAGGAACCCCTTAAGTTTCGAGTCTTTTCTTATGTTTTATTTTATAAAATTTTACAGCATAACTTCAAAAATTTTATAAAATTGGATCTTTATGAAATTTGAGGAGTTTTATAAAAGTTTTATGAAAGTTTTTTTAGTTTTTATTTAGATGTTTTATAAGAGTTGATATAAATTTAGTAAATTTTTATAAGCTTTTTATTAAAGTGTTATAAAGATTTTATTAAATTTTTAGAAATTGTTATAAAATTATAAAATTTCCTTCAAATTTTATTTTTAAAGATTTTAGTAAGTTTTAAAATTATTATAAACTTATCTTTAAGATTTTAATTAAAGTTTTAATTTTTATAAGTTTTAATCAAAAATCATAAAAAAAAAAAAAATCGGAAAAGTGAAAAAAATTGAACACGGACCGATCCGGCTCAACCGGACCGGTCCGGGGTCTAAAACATAAAAATGGGGAATCCTTTTTCTTCTTCTTCTTCCTAATTTTCTAAACAAACAGCCAGACCCCACACCCAAAACCCCACCACTCAAATTTTCTTCAATTCTTCCACAAAAATTCATCTCACACTACACCACTACTTGATTTCTTCTTACATTCATCTCCTCTCTTCCACAAAAGTTACAAAATTCAAAAAGGATCAAAAACAAGCTACATTCTTTCCGGCGACTTTTATCACTTTTCCGGCCTACTTTTCAACGTTTTCTTCATATTAAGGTATTATTTAGTTTATTTAGTTATCAATTTAAGTATTTTTCATAAGTTTTAGATTAATTTCAACTGTTTTGATTTTTGAGTGTGTTGTGACATTTTTATTTTTTGTTGTTTTTGTTGTTTTTTTTGTTGTTGATTGGCTTTACCAATATCGTAGAATGGCTGAGTCGAGTAGGAAAGTCTCTAAAAAGCGAAAATCAAACATTCCTATATCAACTCCGGTAGTAGGCACAATAATTTTATCATCTAAAGAAGAAGCCGTAAGTTTTGATAAAACAGCATCACCTGAGGCTAAGAAAGCGTATGAGAAAATTTATAGTAAATGTGATGTCTTGGTTGAAAAGGGATTAGACTTGGATGACTTAGGTGATGAAGTTAAAGATATCTTTAGAAAACGACAGTGGTTAGAACTAGCAGCCAGAAGAGAATGGGAGATTAATACGACTTTAGTAGCTGAGTTTTATTCAGTTTTATCTACATTGTCACAAGATGAGCTGACTAAGTCGCAAACTGTACCCTTAAGAGCCAGAAATGTTCCTTTTAACCCTGAAGTTATAAATGCAATTCTTGGAGTTGAAGTTTTTCCTGATGAGGAGGATTACAGGGTAGTTTGGAATCTAGATGATCCTGCAAGCTTTGAACAGACTGCCCTGAGAGCTCAGCACGCTTTTGACCCAACCGCTGTGTGGGTTGAGAATCGGTTTAACTACGGGAGGTGTATTAGAGGTTTAAGGGCGATTAAAAGATTTATTAGCCATATTCTCTACCCTTCTAGTAAACATACTGCGTATGGAAAGGAAGATGTTTGTATCGCTTGGGCGATGGTGAATGATGTTAAAGTGGATGTTGGAAAGGTCATGTTTAAAAGAATTTTTGAAAGTATTGTCATCGCTGAGACTGTGGAGTCATCTGTACTTCCCTTGTTTTATCTCGATTTATGTCGTAGGGTGGGAGTACCACCCTGCCTTAATGACAAGTTATCTCTGGTGATGCAAATCGATTGGACCAAGTTTGACTAGGCTTCCGGATGGTAGTATACGCTCTTTGATTAGAAGTCGTCAAACTCAACCACTCCACCGATTTTCACATCTTCTTCCTCTTTTCCATCTTTTTCTAGTCACCCTCAACAAACTCCTTTCTCCAACACTATCACCTATGATATGTTTCAATCTTTAGTATCGAGGCGTTGCACGTGGTCAAGCCAACATGGCTTTATATGCTGAAAGTAATAGGCAGTGGTGTGACGATATTCGTAGAGGTTTTAGGAGGAACGAGCAGTTGCTTCGTAATCCTACCTTTGATGATCCTGCCTATCCACCTTGTCAGTCAGATCCATATACCTTACCAGATTGGGTAACACCTATTCCACCACCTTCGAGCTTTCATCCATCGTCATATCCTTTTGGGAGCCAATCTAGTGGAACAGTGTATTTTAAACAGTGTTCGAGAGACCAAAGAAATGTCTAGTTGGGGAGGATTCACCGAGTTTGCACACATCACGGCGGCATGAGTTCGATGGGTCTTGATAGTTCGATCAGACCACGACTACGATTCACCACCACTTTCTCGATCGTTTCGAGTTCAAGCTTTCATGTCGATCTGAGAAAGACTATGAAGAAGATTGAATTTCATGACTTTGTTTGATTAAACATTTTTACTATGCATTTTATTCGACATTTTTCATTTAGATATTGGTTTGTTTTCGTTTTCGTTTATTTTGATCGTTTTATCGAAATATGGTTTACATTCTAAATCGTTTTAATTTTCATAAACTATAAAAACACAAAAATAATTTCGTATCATTACTAAGTCGTTTTAAAAATATAATGTGTCGTTTTATCAGTTCGTATCACTTTAGATGAAGGTTTATAAAATATCTTCAAATAGATATGCAATGTTCCACACGTGAAGTAAAAAAAAAACAAAACACAATTTGACTTTTACCTCTGTCCTCAGTAAAAGAAGGATGAGGCCGGACCGGACCAGCCTATTCTCGTCCCAAGCCGTGAAGAGAAAAGGAATGAGTCATTCTTGAGTCCGTCTAATGCAGCCACGTATGTTTTATTTTATCTATTAAAAGGAATGGAAGCATGAGCAAGATTTGCCATCTCTTTTCACTTTCTATCTGTTTACCTTCTTGTATTTTTTTTTTTACTTTTCATCTGGTTTTAAAAAATGTCGAACCAATCCTCGCCATCTGTTAATTCATACGAACCACACACACGGATGCTCCGAGTCTCAAGCTTCTACTCAAAATATAATTTTACACCCTCGTTTTGCTAATTCTCCAATCCAGTTGGAGAAAGGTTTAAATTTCGATAAAATTGATCGATGGGGTAAAACGATTATTTGAGGGTTTGGCTGGAAAAAGTTCGTCAGTACACCAAGAGGAAGGATAAATGTCTCGATCGTTCGAGAATTTTATTCTGCTCTCATGACGACGTCCATGATCGATATAACTCAAATTGTCTCGGTAAGAGAGAGTGGTCTGTTCCTTCTCTTCTTCTATTATCAACCAACTTTTCAAATTCCACCGATTACGATGCAAAGATTTTGAGATGAAATGGGATTAGATAATCCATACAATCATTTGAATAAAGTCCATGAGTCTTTCCAATGTCTGTTTCCACTTTTCGACACAAATCACGATATGTCTACACGTGCTTTACTTCCACACTTAAAGGCGTGGAAACATTTCATTAACTCTAGGGTGTATCCTACCTGGGATTTCGGGAGCCTTAGTGATAATGAAATGCTTCTACTTTTTTCTTTAGCATTTGGTGAATTTGTGGATTGGGGTATTTTGATTCAAAGGACAGTGTTGGAATTTGCAATCACAAGAGGCAGTAGGGGGAAACCTATGCCTAATGCTTGGATGATTTCGCATCTTTGTACTCAAGCGAGTGGAGTGGGAGAGCTGGAGACGGATGAAATTTTTCCGTCTAGAGAAAATCGAGTTGGATTGTTACCGGTTGATACACCGGGTTGTTCGTCTACGATTTAGATGGTTGGTTGATGGTTAGTTTATAATGTTTAAGTTTTAATGAGTTAAGTTAAGTTAATTTTGAAGTTTTTTAGTTCGGTTAAGTTTATGTTGTTCTTTTAAGTTTGTAATAATCTATCTTGTTTAATATATATATGTTTCAGTTTTTTTTAAGTTTGTTTGTTATTTAATTAGTATACGCTAAAAATGAACTCACAATAATAACAATAATAGATAATTTTAATCCTATTTTCAAACCTACTTATTTAATACTCATTGAACATCGGACGATGCCACTTAAATAAGTGGTGAGTAGAGTTAGGTTAGAAAATTCATTAAAATTTTCAAAATAGTTATAAATTATAAAATTATCAAAAAATTTCTTTACTTATTTTTAATTTTTAGATAAATTAAGTAGTTAATATATAAATATGAATAAAAAATGATATAATTTGGAAGAATAAGTTTTTAATTAAGTAAAGTATATTAGATATATTATAATTATATTTTATGCCTAATTTAGATTTTAATAAGATTTTAAGTTTATATAATTAAGTAATTAATATTAGATATTGTTTTTATGAAATTATATAAGTATGTTGATAATTATATGTAAAATTTTTAGAATCATTTTCTTTTCAAAAATGAATTATGAGTTTGGAATTGGACTAGGGATGTCGATTTTTGGCACCACAAAAATAACTATAGCCAAATAGCCTACCTAAATTTTCAATTTTTGTTCTTACGTCGACCTTGATTAGAGTGATCAAGACCTCACTCAAATTGTCATTGTGATTAAATAACCAACCTTTAGCTAATTTTGGTCTACATTTCCTTGAAAATACATGCAAGTTTGTAATGCGTTTTATAAAAGAGATGAAGACACAAAAGCTAAGTTTTGGTATATCTTGAGATTGGAAAAATTAGATAAGTAATAGTATATTCGATCTTACCTCATGACACTTGCAAGATAGTCGATTTTGGTAATGATTTGGATATGTTAAAAGAATTAAGAACGAAGCACCGTATTTACACAGAATTAATCAAACACTGTATATATTCCTTATCTTTGATCGATAAATTAAAAATAATAAAAGAACATATCGGTTGTAGCTACCAATGATTTGAGTGAGTAGGGTATTATCACGAAATGTCCTATATCACTATGAGGTATAAAAGCTCCGATTGCCTAATGATAGTAGTCCAAATAGGGTATTATCTCAAAATGTCCTATTGCTTTGGGAATGAAAGCACGTGAATGAAAAGAAAAAAGTCGAATCATAAGATCTCAAGAATGATTGCAAGTTTAAGAAACCGGACTTGTAATTTTCGATCGAAAGAGTAGTACTCCGATCAATCTTGATGAAGCAATGCTTGTAAGTTTGATTTTACGCTGCGCTCACGCTTTTAGTTCTTGATTGAAAAAAAAATATTTGAGAAAAATCTGAAAAATAGAGGAATAAAAGAGGATGCTATTAATCGATGATTATTTTTATCAAGAATATGAAGATGTAGATACGCACTTACTTGCCTCTTTCTCTTTTTGATTTCGTTTTTCCGATTAACCAACATCTTGTGCCTAAACTTTATAAGCCATTTTTTGTCGACTACCTGACCAAGTTTCCGATTCCAGAATTTCATAATAGTTGCGATTAAAAATAATTCTAATATTTTATTTATACTTATTAAGTATTACATGCACAATTTCATCTAAATAATATTTGATGTTTAAACTATTTAAGTTATATACACTTTCTGTCTTCTTACAATTTTAAATTAGAATAAATAATATATTTATAATATTGACAATATAAATTACATTAAAAATTATAATTTGATCAATTATATTATCTTTTATTACCGCTTATTTTTGCTCGAGGACGATCAAAAGCTAAGTGGGGAGTAGTTGATATACTACTTTTATATGATTAAAAATACGTTATATTATTATGTTTTATCAACGAATTCTATATAAAATATATGAAATTATGATATAAATAGTATGAAATGTTAATCTTTATAATTTAGAGTAGTTAGTAGTAATAATAATAAAAAGTTATCATTTTGTACCGATTTTAGTAAATCGGATTGTCGTGTCAGATTTACGTGGGTATTTGTGGTATTTTATTGCAGATTTATAAACCAAGACCCCGAGAATCGACATATTGAAGTATAATCATATCTCTGGAAGAATTTAGAGAGTGTCACGAGCTTAACTGGTCAATCGAATTGCTTAAGTGGTCAAGTGGTCAATCGAAGTGGTCAAGTGGCTAATCAATTTGATTTAGTGGTAATCGAGAAATATCTTCGACAAACGAATGGCTCATCAAAACGACATCATCTGAAGAAGAGTCCTTCACGAAATTTGTAGATTTTCCCGAGAGCTTTCCGATGCCTCTTGAATCATGATTTTTGGAGATCCAGAACTCGAGATATGAATTTTATAAGTTATATATAATTATAATTATAATTATATCTCCTCGCACATGCTGAGTGATCAAGGGGGGTGGAATCCATCATTACACCGGCCCAGTCCGGCTTGATCTCGGACCGGTCCGGCTTGATCTCGGACCGGTCCGGCCTTGGATTAACTTTCTATATAAGGAACTCATTCAGCAGCAGCGGAGAGTGTACCAATATATATATATATATATATATATCTACTCTCTCTATATATATATATATATATATATATCTTCTCTTCTTTATTTTCTTTTTATTTAGTAGTTTGTAAATAGGCCTTATGCCAAAAATAATAATATCGTAGTACTGTTGTAATGCTCGAGAAATTATCGGAAGTTCGGTGTTGTTGAAGTCGTTGTAATGTCCGGAAGAATACAACTCTGATTCAGCATTTGTAATCGGTAAATTTTCTTAAGTATTTATGTTTGTTTTTATCTTTTTCGTTGTTATAATGTTTTTAGGCTAACTCTAATAACTAGCCAAAGTTATGTAATCATTTTATTTAGATCTTTTCGGTGAAGGAATGTTGTCTAAGTAAAATTGATAAAAATTGAGTTAATTGAATCTTTTTCTATTTTGTAACGTATTGATAATATTCAGATTGACGTAATTAACCAAGATGAATCGCACCATATAACCTAATGATGAACTGACCAGAGAAGTTAGGATATGAGATAAAAGATAGAAAAACCGGAGGGTAAAATTGGCCGTGCGTAAAGCGTGACAACGGAATCCTATTTCCTACCCGAAGCGGATTTGTCTTGGGAAAGATTAATCTTATTAAAATTGTGCTCGAGATCGTAATAATGTTAAAATCAACGGTTTAATTAAAACTAACACCGGAAAGTTAAATCGATCCGCGACAACCGGAGCCTTTTGAATAACATCGGCCGTCGACAAACGGAATAACCTCTTTTATCCGGGGTAGATTTGTACCATTACTGCTCGCAGACTAACCGAGATTAGCATGGGGCGGTTGTGGAGATTGAACGATGACAATGACATATGACAATTTCATACGCTTCGTGTGAGAGGAATTGTTAACCTCGAGGAGTGCACCGTTTCATTTACTCAATTGGACCTAATATAAAAGGAAAGACCGAGCACATTCCGTTTACTGGAAAAGATCGTATAATTCAATTATATAAACTTTGGCTAGTTCTATAAACTTATCTGTCTAGTTTTATAAATATATTGGTATCTATATATTTATATCTATATATATATTTTGCAATCTATGTACATCTATATATATTTATATATCTATATATATTATATTAGAATAACTTTTAAATTACGCATTTATTTTATGTTAAGTAGAATAGTAGTGATCTGTGTTATAAAATTGCGATTTAGATCGAGTTAATAATAGCTCTTTGGTGTTTAACCACACTTAGAAGAATTACCAAGTTCCCTGAGGATTCGACACTCTGACTCACCACACTAGCACTACAGGTTGACCCGATACACTGTCGGTTAAGGACTGGTATTAGCACTAGAAAAGGCCACGTCACTGCACAACTGCAAAACAAATGTGGGAGAAATTTCAGCTGGCATGTGAAGGAACTGATTCCATCAAAGAAAATAAAATCTCAGTTGACAAACAGAAGTTTGAGAATTTCATGATGAAATCAGGCAAAAACATTGAACAGATGGAAACAAGATTCTGTGCAATAATGAATGAGCTAGCACTACTAAAGATTGAATAGACCAAGAAAGAGATCAATGCAAGAATCTTGAAAGCTTTACATATGTGCTGGAAAATGAAAGTCACATCAATGGAAGAGTCAAGATGACTTGATATAGAAGATTCCTTCAAAATCTTCTCAGATTTGAAAGCTTATGAATTCAGTGAAGATTTCACAATCACACCAGCAGTGATCACAGCATTGGAGGACCCTAAAACAACAGCTCTTGCAGCAGCATCCAATGACAATCAAGAAACTTCCTCTAGCAATCTTCAGAAATTAGATGAAATGGAAAAACAGATGGATCTTATGATGAACAGAATTAGAAGAATGAAAATTGGACATCCAGTCACTCAGAAGTACATCAAAAAGACTCCTGAGAAAGAAAAGATGATGAATATCATTACTTTAATTGCAAAAAGCCTGGACTTTACAAACCTGAATGTCCATAGCTGATTGGTAGACGCTGCAACGAAGAACCGGTAGAAGGGCTCTCATAGCTGGTGATGAGTCAGACTATTAAGTTGGCACTGAAAGACTCTCAGATGATACAGCTCTGATGGCTCAAGTGGAGGATTCAAATGAAGTATGTGAATCCAACTCTAAATATACCTCAGCACAGATTTCCATGCCAAATGCTTGATCTTCAACTGCTGATTCCAATCCTCAAAATCCAGAAATAGAAGAAACTCTTGATGAACTGATGAATCAGCTAGTAACAATACAAGCTGGTTATGAATCAGTTAAAGTAGAAATAGAGGATCTAATTCTAGAAGTCGAAAGATTGAAAGCTGAATTGAACATGTTGAAACTGACCAGAACTGACAAAGGAAAGAATCGATGTCGACCATCTTGCATCGCTACAAGCAAGAATCGAATCTTTTGCTCCATCAAGTTTAGCTACTGGATTCAAATCTGGAAAGCCATATAGAGACAGAACTGGCTTAGGATTTGATACACAGCAAACTTCAAAGGAAGGAATGAGCAAAGCTACTGAATCGAATGTCAAAACTGGCGTTAAATTTGTAGGTGAGCAATTTCCTCAAACTAAGAAGCTTGATGAACCAGTAAAACCAGTTCCAAGTGAATCAACTCAGTCTCAGCATCAGTTTTCCAAGAAGTTAAGTGTGTTCAATAACAAAAGAAAATCTAAAGGTAAAGCAGCTGCACATCAAGGAAACAAGAATGGTAGATCAACTGTCAGATCTACAAAAGCTGATCATATGAAGAATCAGAAAAATTTCAGTCATAGTAAATCCAAGAATGTTAATCATTTCAAAGATTCACACAGTAAGGGGGAAAGGCAGATTATTTCCCGCTGATGATGATTGGAATTTTGCTGAAACTATTATTAAAACTAATAGAAACAATCATTCAAGATAGAAAACTTATCACAATTTTTAGTCCAAGACTCAGCAAAGCACTTACCCAGGTCCTCAGCAAAAGCCTCAATACCGAAGTCAGCACAGACCTCAGTACAGACGGAATGATGGTTATTATTCAGTCTTCAATAATAGAAAGCATTATGGAAACAAGTTTCAGCCAAAAGACTTGATAGATCATATAAATAAGGCACAATCCAGAAACAGATACTATAGGAGTATGGCTTATATATATGAAAACAAGTGCAACAATTTCGAGTGAAGACCTTATGGAAATATCCCCCGAGTTGTACTGACAACTGACCCCTATGGACCCAAACAGAATTGGGTACCTAAAACCTTTTAATTTGTCTTGTAAGATATTTGATATTTTGACAATGGATGCTCAAGACACATGACAAGGATCAAAGAATGTCTAGTTGATTTTGTAGTTAATGATGGGCCAAAAGTCAATTTTGGAAGTAAGGACAAACCTGGATACACAAAAGGTTATAAAACCTTGATCAGAAATGGACTTACAATCAAGAATGTATCTTTTGTGGGAGGACTACACTACAATCTTCTCAGCACTAGTCAATTTTGTGACATGGGATATAGAGTCACATTTGATAAAGAATTTTCCATCGTTGTCAGGAATCAGATTTTCATGTAGTTCTTGTCGGAAGAAGAAAAGAGAATATGTACATTATAGATTGGTCAATGGCAGTTTCAGAGACCTGTTTGCTTGTGCATACCAAATCAGAAATCAGCTACTTATGGCACAAGAAACTAAGTCACCTCAATTTTGATGACATCAAAACACTGGTCAAAAAGCAGTTAGTAATTGGATTACTTGAGATTTCTTACAAAAAGGATAGCTTATGTGATGATTGCCAAAAGGGAAAGCAAGTCAAAGCCAGTTTCAAGACAAAATCTCAGCATTCAAATTCAAGAGTCTTAGAACTTCTACAGATGGACTTTTTTGGACCAGTCATACCTATTAGTGTTAGTGGAAAGAAGTATACATTGGTAGTGGTGGATGATTACTCAAGATATACATGAATAATTTTCTTATCAAAGAAAAGTGAAACCAAGCAACAGCTCACAAAACTTCTGAAGAGACTCCAAAACCATAAAGGTGTAACAGCTGTAAAGATAAGATCAGATAAATGAACTGAGTTTCTCAACAATATAATCATTGAATATTGTGGAGAAAATGGTGTGCCACATCAGCTTGCAGCCATAGCAACACCTCAGCAAAATGGAGTAGCTGAAAGAAGAAATAGAACTCTCAAAAAAGCAGGGAGGACTATGATCTGTGAATCAGCTACCAGAAAGATATTGGGTAGATGCAGTTAACACAGCTTGCTACACAAT
Organism: Gentiana macrophylla; assembly: GCA_026214975.1. Lineage (NCBI taxonomy): Eukaryota > Viridiplantae > Streptophyta > Magnoliopsida > Gentianales > Gentianaceae > Gentiana > Gentiana macrophylla. Next base: position 103,419,889 of record CM047807.1, read on the forward strand.
TAACAGAGCTCTCATGAACAAAAGACATGAAAAGACAACATATGAGATTTGGAATAGAAGGAAGCCAAATGTCTCATACTTTCATGCCTTTGGAAGCAAGTGTTTCATACATAACAATGGAAAGGAACAACTCAAGACTTTTTAGCCTAAAGCTGACGAAGGAATATTTCAAGACATTCAAGTGTCAGTAAAGCGTCTAGAGTACTGAACAAATGGACACTCAAGCATGAAGAATCTATTCACGTAGTTTTTTATGAACCAAACTTTCCTGGTGAAACAACTGAAGATAAACAAGAACCAGTTTCTCAGTTTCAGTTACCTATTATACCAGAATCAGTTTTTGTTGACCTTGGAAGATTAAGAATTTCATAATCTTCAGATCAAGATCAGTCTCAGGGAAACAAATAAACAACCTACAGCTGAACAACATGAAACAGACCCAGTTCAAGACAATCAAGCTCAAGGAAATCAAAAAGAAGTTCATGAAGAACCAGTTCAACAAAATGAGGATCCTATAATGCAACCTCTTGTACACCAATGGATGAGAGATCACCCTGAAGATCATGTGATTGGTGATTTTCAACAAGGAGTTCGCATGAGAAATCAGTTAAATGCTATGATCGCATGTTTCTTATCTCAAACTGAGCCTAAAGAGATAGAAAAAGCACTGAAAGATCCAGATTGGATACTAGCAATGCAAGAAGAACTCATTGAATTCGAAAGAAATCAAGTATGGGAAATGGTGGATAGACCAGATCATGTCAACATAATTGGCACCAAATGGGTATTCAGAAATAACCTTGATGAAGATGGAAACATTACCAGAAATAAAGCAAGGCTTTTAGCCAAAGGTTACTCACAAGCAAAAAGGATAGACTTCGATGAAACTTGTGCCCCAGTTGCAAGACTAGAAGCAATCAGACTATTTCTTGCGTTTGAAGCCCATAAGAAATTCAAAGTGTATCAAATGGACGTTAAAAGTGAATTTTTGAATGGAAAACTCAAAGAAGAAGTCTATGAACAGCAAACACCCGGTTTTGAAATCAAAGATCAAGCTGAAAATGTTTTTAAACTGAGAAAAGCTCTTTATGGACTGAAGCGGGCACCAAGAGCTTGTTATGAAACACTATCTCAGTTTCTGGTAGACAATGGTTTTATCAAAGGAACCATTGACAAGACCTTATTCAGAATGAAATTTGAAGAAAGTACTCTCCTAGTCCAAATCTATGTTGATGATATCGTTTTTGGATCAGAAAAAGAACAACTCTATGAAAAATTTGCAAGTTTGAGGAAGAGAAAATTTCAGATGAGTATGATGGGAGAACTGAATTACTTTCTCAGATTACAAGTAAAACAAATGGATGAAAGAATACTCTTTCATCAGACCAAGTATACAAGAGAATTGATCAAAAAGTTTGGAATGGAGAAATCAACTGGCATTGCAACACCTATTGGAACTAACATCAGATTAGATGAAGACAAAGATGGCAAGATATGGATCAAACTCTCTACAGAAGAATGATTGGAAGTCTACTCTACCTTACAGCAAGTATACCAGGCATATCCTTTGCAGTTGGTGTTTGTGCCAGATTTCAAACCAGACCTAAAGAAAGTCATCTTACAGTTTTCAAGAGAACCTTGAAGTATTTAAAACACACGGAAGGAGTAGGGATATGGTATTCAAGAGAAGGAGAATTCAAACTGATATCCTACTCAGACTCAGATTATTCTGAATGCAAGGTGGACAGAAAAATTACTTCAGGCACATGTCAGTTACTAGGAAATAGACTTGTTTCATGGTCAGTAAGAAACAAAACTCAATCTCTACTTCAACAGCTGAAGCTGAGTATATAGTAGGTGGAAGCTGTTGTGCTCAAGTTTTATGGATAAGACAATAGTTAACCGATTATGTTATAGAAGAAGGATAGAGTCCTATAATGTGTGACAATACAAGTGCAATAGCCATAACTGATAATCCAGTTTTGCACTCAAGGACAAAGCACATTGAGGTAAGACATCACTATATAAGGGATCACATAGATAAAAAGGATGTTACAGTTCTCTATGTCCCAACTGAAGATCAGTTGGCTGACATCTTTACAACACCACTAGACAAAGAAAGGTTTTCAAAGCTAAGAACTGAATTGGGAATTATCAAAGTCAGTTAAGTCAGTTTAAGCTTAGAGATTCGTCAAGGTGATTGATCTTTGTCATGCTAAGTGCGCTCACTTGAAAAATCATTCATTGACATCAACAATCTCAAACAGACTACTAAAACTGAAGAAAGACAGAACTAAACTCAACAAGGAACTGATCTCAGCCTCAGTTTTTTTCCAATCAAAGAAAGTCAAAGGTTGAAAGGATAAAACCAACAGAAGTTACTCCGCCTCTTTCTGTCAGAATTTGTAGCATGTACACCCCCTCAATGTCATATTGTACATGCATCGGTTACTCAACACCTCAATGGAATTTGAAAAGTTTGTACAAATCTTCAAAGATCGTGGACTCAAATCAAAAACCGTCAGCCTCCCCATTATATAATTTCACATTATCATCTCTCTCCATACACAAAATTCAAATTTCCTTTCTCTCTCTCAAAAATCAAAAAAATTCTTACGATGGCCGCCTCCAAACACACTCAAGAATCAAGATTAATTGCTGTTGTACAAAGCCTCTCTTTTGAAGATTATGAAAATTTGTGCAACAACACTCTTCTTGCAAATTATATACATGAAAAGGTCATGAAGACACAAGCTTTGAGGGACCTATTAGAGGTAAAATTGCAAAAAGATCTTGACTTGGAAGAGATTTTGCAATTCTGGGAAAATATGAGGATGGTGAGGAACTCATGAGTAACAAGGGTTCGTGGAGAAAAAGTGATTATCAATGAAGAGATAATCAGGCAGCTATTCGATTTCAAGAAACCACTTGTAGAATCAATAGACCTAGCCTATTTTCCGCTCAAATGTGAAGCCTTCCTCAAACAAATTTCAGCAACAGATCAACCTGCCGACCTCAATACGAAGCTCAACAGTCTCAAAACTGAGTTTGTTCTACTCAGCAGATGGATTGGCCAATATATCATAGGACATCACAAAGGGTTGGATAATCTATCTGAAGATGGGATACATCTGATGAACATCATATGGGATGAAATTGAATTCAACTGTGCAGGATATGTGTTCAACCAGATCAAGAAACAACACATAGCTGAGTTATCATGTGTTAGCAAAACCAAAACTGAAGGAAGACAGTTAGTAGGCAGATTTTGGTTGAAGAAATCACTTAGTATGGTAATTCAGCATTACCTAGAAAGGCTAAGTCATGGAAAAGAAGTAGAGCAAACTGCTACTGCATCTTCACAAACTTTTGATGCATCTATGATAAAAGCAGGAGTAGTAAGTTCAAGGAAAGAAACCTCAAAGACTTCCCAACATGAAGCCAATAAAACTGTATCTCAGCAAATAGCTGAACAGAAAGGAGTTAAGCGGAAAGCTGACTCACAGAAGATTAAGTCAGCTGGAAAAAGTTTGTTCCCAGGTACTTCAAGCAAGACAGAACCAACTAAGGGGGAACAACAACTGACAACTAAAGACAGTTAGTTTGCTAAAGATGTTTCTCAAAGAAGCAGAAGATATTAGAGAAATGAGTTTTCTTTATGAATGCCGATCAAGAGCAACAGCAATTTCAGCAATAGCAACTTCAGCAACAACAGACTCAGCAATCAGCATACATCTTTGAACCTGAAAGAATCATCAAACTGATGAGGATGAAGCTCAAAACTGAAGATTCCCGAGAATCTATCAAGGATGTTTTGCAGGCTGAAGAAAAGTTTTTCTTACAAATCATCGAAGTAGAAGACTTATATGCATTGTTTCCCATGGAAGAATTCCTTACAAGATGCTATAAGAAACTTGAAGAAAAAGCTCCAAAATCATCTATACCCAAGGATGTTTTAAAGAAGAAATATGATAACAAAGATGATGATTCAAGGAAAGAAGTGGAGCAGAGTACAGTTTTATAGTCAAACGCACAGCCTGAAGGTCAAAAAGGGCAAACTGATACTCAGCAGAAGGACTTGCCAGTTGGAAATCAGACAATTGACAATCAGGAAGAAGCAAAACAAGTTGATAATCAACAACTGATGGTGATAGAAGATGACAATCAGTCAATACTCAAAGAATAAGAAGATACAACTAAAACTTTGACAGCTGAAGAACTGAACAAAGTCTAATCAACCTTGGACAGCATGCTCAATCAGAAGGAAGAGTACAATGCTCTACTGTCAAGAATTTCCGGATATTTGGATTACAGGAAGCAGACTGATGTCTCAGTTCATACAAAGCTTGACACTATCAAGAAGACAACTTCTAACTCAGTTTCCAAAGTTCTTAACTGAAAGAAAAGTTTGAAGTCACAAGCATAGAGGATCGATAAATTCAAGCTAAAGAAGAATGGCACCTGAATCAGAGAATTTATGGCCAAGAAACTCAGCTTATGGAAGTTCTAACTTCTCAAATTGGCATATCAGAAGATCAAAAAACAACTCATCTCTTGATCAATCAGATGTATGATGCCAAAAAGAGGGAAGTAAAAGAAGAAAAGCTGAAGTTACAAGAAGAGAAACTGAAGCTAGAAGCTGAACTGAATGACTTGAAGAAAGGAAAATCATCAACAACCAAATCCTATATCAGAAAAACTTAAGAACTCAGTGATGATAGCTCATTTTGAAATACACTCAACCTGGAGATAAAAGAGCTACTCTAACACAAGATATGTGGATCAAGTTCTACAAGGATTACAATCACATCAAGGCCAAGTACAGAGACAAAACTTATGAAGAGTCACTTGTTTACTTCTTATCAGATGTTTACTACAATAAGAAGATGGCAAATCACAAGAAAATAAGAAGAATAGAAGAAAAGTTTGCCAACAAGAACAAGAAGGAACAAATGGAGATCGATGTTAATGAATTTGAAGAATATTACAAAGGTGAAAATGATCTTCCTAAGTTAGTTCTTTGGAGAAAATGGAAGCTATCAAGTCAAGTTGATTACAACAACACTTTTTCCAAGGAAGATACAAAACTACAAAATGAATATCGATTACAGGACAAGAAAAGAAAATTCATTTTAGTTACACAAAAAGCTGTTTAGCTTGTATTTCAGTTTTCGTGATCAAATGTGAAACTTGTTCCAGTTTTTGTGAATTCTAATGATAAATCCAGTTTTCAGTTTTACATTTTTTTTGTATTGGTTTATCTTTAAGCTTTTCTTTTAAGGACGGTTTTGGCATTATCAAACAGAAGGAAATTGTTGGAAATAAAATTTAAGTTTTGATGATGATTCATCTTATTTATCTATTTGATTGATTACACCCCATTGATGAAGTGCTGAAACTAACTGTTATAGTGAAGAGCTAAAAGATGTCTAGAATTGAATGTATAGGATTTACTAGAGTCTGATAATTGTATAGGTTATATCAGACAAGCACCGTAATAGTCAGAGAGTCATAAAACTAAAAACAGGAAATCGTCTAGAAAATTGGATATTGACTAAAGCTGAAAGAGTCACCAGAACATAGAACTGAAGTTCACTCAGACTGAAAAAGGTAAGTTCGCTGAGGGACACGGACTCGGTTGACTTATCTAGAAGCAGAAGACTGGGGGAACAAGCTAATTAAATGAAGAACTGAGGGACACAGACTCGGTTATTGAAGAATGAAGAACTGAGGGTTCAAACTCAGTTATGAAGATTAAAGTCGAGACTGTAAAGTTAGAATTCAGTTAAGTCTGTGATGGCCTGAACTGACTTTATAGATCATGTATCAAGATCTAAGAATCATAAGGACAATGATATCTTAGAATATTTATTAAGGATATGGTGTACTCTTATTTAGTCATATGAAATCAGATGAATAGAGTACTAAGTTTTGAAGAAGAGTAATAACTCAGTTAATCCTCTATGTCAGTTGACAAACTAATAACTGACATACTCAGATTAAAACTACTCAGGATACTCAGTTTTAAGGTCATTCATCCAAGGAACTGAAGTTACAAATGAACGTTACAAATCAAGAAATATTATTGGATAAAGCACTTACATGTCAGAACGGTCACTGATATCTGACATCTAAAAATATAGACGTTGATAGAATTCAAATTCAAGCTAGATGAATGTTGGACCTCACACTATAAATAGAGGACGTGACATCAAGGATACAACACAACACAACAACACGTGAACACTAGATTTATTGTGCCCAAGTCTTGTTCATCCAAAATGCAATCAATCTTTGCGCTCAACAAGATCATATCTAGAATTCTTCAACTGTTCAAGCTTCAAAGTCTCAATCAAGAAACCGACACTTAGAAGAACCACAAGCAAGAATCAATTTATTGATTCTCAACCCAACTTTGATTTTATCAAAGGTTTAAACTATGAAGCAATCCGGTTTAGGATTTGCCAAGGACAGTTGTTGTTTAGCAGTCGGGTAGACTGTGTTTGTGGTGGAGCTAGAGAAGAGGCAATACAACCCTCTAAGGACCAGTGTTTTAAGCAGTTGCAGAGCAGCAATCTCACATGTTCTACAGTTGTTTAGATAGTGAAGCTAGGGATTAGTCAAGGACTATCAATTAGGACTTTTTGTAACCGGCTACCTCAGAAAGTTTTGTGGAATTTTCCTCCTACATCACAGGGGAAGAGTGGACTGACAGGATTACACCACCTGGAACCACTATAATTCTTGCCTTATTAACTTTACGCATTTACTTTCTGTTATTTAGTTTATCAGTATTTGTGATTGTTTTCATATAAGTTTTTCATACAGCATAACTGAACAAACTAATTGATATACACTCACAGTTCACAAACTGACATTCACCTGAATTCAGTTTTGCATACCCATCTTCTTCTTAGAAACAACAAGATCCACATAAAGACTAAAACTTATCCGCTGCTGGTTGATTCAGTTTCAGCATAAGTCAGCATTGAGTTATACTCAGCTTAATCAGCTCAACTCCACACAAGTTTAAAACTGAACTAATCAGACTTTAAATCTAGTCTATGGTGACAAGTTTATTCACCCACCCTCTAAACTTATGTCAGCCTTTCCAATGGACCAACAGAATGTCTGACATTCAAACCCTAGTAGGGCAATTCTACTTAATTTGACCACAGCAAAGTCGTTTCGGCCCAAACATGACCTCCTGCAGGCCGAATCTTCTTAAAACGACTCTGGTAAGTTTGCATCCCTTCATCCACTGAATGTTTCTATACAGCCACCAAAGCAAATTCTTTTATCGTATGGTTTGGATGGCTTTGGTGTAAAGAAGATTATGAAGAAGAAGAAGAAGAAAAAAATTACGAAGATGATGAAGATTATATTGATGGTGACTTACTATGAATATGATGTAGCGTTTAATGGTTTATGATGATGAGATGAAAGATTTATGGATATGAAGTGTTTTGTGATCCTAAAGGATTATGGATGTAATAATTTAGGATTATGAGAGTGATGAATATAATGATAATGATGATGAGGGGGAAGGATGAAAAGTTTGTGAAAAGGGTTTTATGATGATGAAGATATTTGCAGGAGTGTATCGGTAGGGATGTGAGATATGGTAGGTGAAATTGAGCGACTAATTTATAATAATAAAAAATTTGGGTGGAATAGCTTAAAAGTCTGGTGTAAATGTAGAACATGTAGTGTAAATATAGAATTAAAATGTTTGAAAATCAATATGGTGTAAAAGTATATTTTGTTTTTAGGTGTGCTGTGAAGTATAGAGTAGTGCCGGTAGATTTGTTGTGCTACGAATAAAGAACGCCTTTCAATCGGGTAAATTGGCAAGTTGGCTCTTGGAAATGTCTTTTCGTCTAGTATTCCATTGGGTAAATTGGCAAACTAGCTCTTTGAAGTTTTTTTAAGTCTTGTATTCTAATAATTTTTTTAGTCTTGTATTTTAATATTTCTCGATTTCATTGAGAGTTCTTCCTGGGAGCTATTTACAAGGTAAGAATTACTTGTATAAAAAAAAGATGGAGCTTGTGTTTAAAAAGCCTCTTTGACCAAAAGTTTTGCCTATATAATTTTTTGGGAACAAGTTCTTGCTCAAAAGACTCCTTCCCCCAAATATTTTAAAGTAAGATGCCCGAAATGCCCCCGATCCCTAATTCCCTCCAAATCCCTAATTCCACCTTCTAACCCTAAAACCCAATTCTGCATTATAATGGGTGATATAACCCAACCTGGTCCCTTTAATTTCTGAAAATACCCCTGATTATTTTTTTCCCCAAATCCCCAATCACCCAACCCTAATTTAACCAACCTGACCAAATATAAGCACTGCAAATCAAGAAAAGCCTACCATTTCTCCTTGACAGCCCCATCTCCGCCCTCGAAGAAGATACCAAGTTTGAGTTGACGACAAAGTTGTTGATATCATTATATGAAAGTACATTGATGATGAAGCTCCTCCCTGAAGAATATGGACGACAAAGCAGTCTGATGGCGAAGCTCCGTTTAGCAAACAAAGAAGGTATTTTATGTTGATTTACTGATTTTTAAATGTTTGGTGTCATTGTTCTTAGAATTAGCAAATAAAGAAGGTGAATTGAGAATTTATTTTTATATTTTTGGGTTTTTGGGAAAGACAAAATAGGGCATTTAATTCCAGTCATGTTCTTTTTTAATTTGTAATTCAATCGTAATTGTTGTATTGAATCGAACTAAAACAGGAAGACTGTGAAGATGTTGATTTCGTTTTATGTTTGTTACCCAGTTGATGTTGAAAAGAATGATGATGGTGTTTGGTCGTGGAAGTACGTAAGATGTGAAACAGACAAAGTGACGACTATTTTAAACCTCCCAAAGAACATTTCATTTGATGGATTGTATGACGAGATGAAATAAGAGTTGGAAATTGATACAAAGCTATATGATTTTGAGATGAAAGTTATGGCCCCTGTTAGTAAAGCTAGACCGATACTACTTAACTGTGATAAGCTTGTGAGACAGTTCTTCAATGTTTGTGATCAAAACAAAGATGTGTTATTAGTGATTTTGAAAGAGAGGGAAAAGGAAAGGACAATGATATTGAAGTGGAAGTAACACATGTTCCGAATTATATTGAAATTCAATAATCATGTGATCCTGTAGTTTATGTGATGGGAACTCAAGAAACAAGTGTTGAAATGGATGTTGATGTTATTGCGATTAAAAAATGATTTGATGAAGAGACATGTTTGAATTCAGGAACACAAGAACCAAATGTTGATATTATTGCGATTAAAGAAAGTTGTATTGAAGAGACATCTTTGAAATCGGGAACTCAAGAACCAAGTATCGAAATAGATGTTAATGAAGTGGCGTGTGTTGAAGAAGAGGTTTTTGATAGAAGAAGAGAAAGTGTTGATAGATTTAAAGGTAATGAGATATTTGAAGATTCTTTATTGATGCATTTGGGTGAAAATGCTTTTTTAGTATCATAGGAAATGTCAAATATGGATACTTTGAATGATGATGGCTTGAATGGTGGTGATCCCTTGAATGAAATGGAACCCACAAATGTTTATACTTCAAATGGTGGTGATTGCTTGAATGCGACGGAACCCACAAATGTTGATACTTCGAATGGTGGTGATCGCTTGAATGCAGTGGAACCCGAAAATGGTATCCTTGTTCCAAGTAATGTGGGTGTACCTCATGTGAGCATTCCTGAAGATGCAGACATTCATGTGAAGGATTTGTTGAAAAATAATCATTGTTGTTGTGATGTTGGCTGTGAAGTATCATTTTGAGTTTAGAATGAAATCTTCTACCAAAAAGCTCTATGTGGTGGTATGTGCAGTAAAAGGATGTATTAGAATATATATTGTAATAATGTAGAATATATTGTATTCAAGTCAAGATATTTGATTGATTCATTTGTATTAATTATTTATTCTCTAGATCCTTCCAAATGATGTATATATGTAACACCTTTGTACAATTTACAAATCAATGAAAACAATTTTTCCATTTACTACATTCCAATATGGTATCAGAGCCTTCTCATACTCTCCCATAGCATAACGCCATTCCCTCCTTCCTTTCCTCCTCTTTTTTTTCTCCTCTCCCTTCTTAATGTCTTTTGTCTTGCAACTATTCCAGAAAATCTGCTCCATTCCCTTATTCTTCTGCATTCATCTTCTGTGTCCTACACCTACCTCTTCCTCCCTTTATTCTTTTTTTTTTCCCTTTGCAGCCATGACTCGCACAGCAAATGCATCCAACCAAGTAGTAGCCCTTAACTCCACCTTTCAACTACCACTTAAACTCACATCAACAAATTATTCAGCCTGGCATAAACAGATTCATTCCTTACATATCGGTTTTGATCTCTACGGATACGTTGACGGCTCAAAACCATGCCCACCTAAGACAACAATTCTTGACGGCAACACAAAACCAAATCCAGATCATCAACTGTGGATAAGACAGGATTCACTTATCCTCAATGCTATACAGTCCTCGCTTTCCTTCGACATCATGCCTATAATCAATGACGCAAAAACTTCCTGAGATGCTTGGAAAATCCTGTCTGACATTTATGCAACCCCATCACGAGGACGGATCAAGAAAGTTAAACAATCACTCAAAAATTTGCAGAAAGGTGATACCCCGCTGTCCGAATTTCTGTACAAGGTTAAAGCCAAAACCGATGAACTCGCTATGATGGGGGCTAAAATGGATCAGGATGATATTGTTGACATTATTTTTGACAAATTGGGAGATTCTTACATGGATATTTCTCGAGCCATTCAAGCTCGTGATCCATCCATTGGTTTCAAAGAATTAATGGAAAAATTGCTGAACTTTGAGGCATCGCTGAACTCCGACAGCTCTCCAGCATCCATCTTTGCCCCAGCTTCAGCCCATGCCTCCTTTAAACCTCAACAGCCTGTTCCTCGCCCCCCGAACACCGGTCTTCTCCCATGTCCCATGTCTCAGTCATGGAGGGGTCAAGCAGCTGAACCAGGAATGCCACAACCTCGTGGCCGCCGACCATATCTCGGTAAATGTCAGTTGTGCTCGGTGCAAGGTCATTCGGCAAAATGGTGCCCCCAGTTTCAAGTTCAAGCTATTTTCAACTCGGCTCATTCAACCCCTACACCATGGTGTCCACCAAACCAATGGCAACCCCGCTCTCATCAAGCTCATATTGCAGCCCCACATCCGCAAGCTTCTACTCCAGCATCTTCACCTTGGCTCTTAGATAGCGGTGAGACAAACCATATCACCTCCGACCTTCAGAATATGTCACTTCATGCACCTTTACTCTGGCTTTGACGACATTATGGTGGGTGATGACACCTCCCTCCCGATCACACACACCGGTTTGACTTCTTTATCCTTTTCTCCTTCTCAGCAACTTACTCTCAAAAATGTTTTATGTGTACCGCATATGTCCCGTAATTTACTTTCCATTTCGCAACTTTGCAATGTTCATAATTTGTCTGTTGAATTCGTACCATCTAAAATTGTTGTGAAGGATCTTCAGACCAACCGCCCTCTGCTGCATGGACCAGTTAAGGATGGACTCTATGAGTAGCCATCCCCATCTTTACTAGCTTTTGCTGTCAATAAAACGACCAAACACACCTGGCATCACAGACTTGGTCACCCGTCCAGCTCTATTTTTCATTCAATTATTTCGAATAATGCTTTAGATATTGTGTCGTCTTCCTTCATGCATTGTTTCGCTTGTTTAGAAAATAAAAGCCATAAACTTACTTTTGGCCTCTCTACTTTACGGGCTTCCCGCCCCTTGGAAATTGTTTTTTCGGATGTTTGGATTTCTCCCGTTTTGTCTTTAGATGGTTTGAAATACTAAGTTATTTTTGTTGATTATTATACCAAATATGTGTGGTTCTACCTTCTCCAAAAAAATCTAACGTTTTACCTACATTTATTAAATTTAAAAACCTTGTTGAAAAATTCTTTGACTTAGTGATTAAAATTATTTACTCTGACAAAGGTACAGAATATGTGGCCCTTCGACCATATCTCACTCAAAAAGGCATCTCCCACTATACCACACCGCCTCACACTCCAGAACACAATGGATTCTCTGAGCGGTGTCACTTACACATTGTTGAAATAGGACTTTCTCTTCTCACTCATGCTTCTATGCCCCTTACCGACTGGCCCTATGCTTTTTCCACCACTGTTTATCTTATCAATCGGCTACCCACACCCACCTTGTCCATGAAATCTCCGTACTTCTGCATCTTTGGTGAACAACCTAACTACAACAAACTCCGCTCCTTTGGTTGTCTCTGTTACCCTTGGGATCAGACCAACATGGACATTAAGTTGCAGCCTCGATCCATTCCATGTGTCTTTCTAGGATACTCTCTCACACCGAGTGCCTATTATTGCTATGATCTCTCCAACTCCCGCCTTTATGTCTCTCGTCATGTCAAATTCGTTGAAGAAGTCTTTCCTTTCCGATCTTCGCCTTCACCTCCCTCCCATGCACCTATCCTCGACTCCTCCTCCTTCCCAACCTCCCTCCCCACCAGCTCCTTCCCCTAACTCGTCCTCCTTCATTCCTCCTCATCCTCAACCTCCCTCCCCATCAGCTTCTTCCCCTAACTCGTCCTCCTCTCCCCCATCCTCATCACCTATGTCTGCTTCCCCCTCTTCCTCCAGTCCCTCCTTCCCTCCCCCCACCTCAACGCACTCATCAAATGACCACTCTTGCCAAAACAATATCCACAAACCATCCAAAAGCTTAATCTCAACACTTAATTACATCAACCCGTAGGCACTAAACCTTTCAACATCACCCAAGCCCTTAAACACCCTCAATGGCGCAATCCTATGCAAGAAGAGTATGACGCTTTAATGCGGAATGGTACCTGGGAACTCGTTCCTCCTGAACCTATTTACAATATTGTTGGCTCTAAGTGGATCTATCCTATTAAACATCTTCCTGATGGCTCTATTGATCGCTACAAGGCTCATCTTGTCGCTAAGGGTTTCACTCAACGCCCTAGAGTTGACTATGTTGAAAAGTTTAGTCCTGTCATTAAAGCTTCTACTAATTGTATTGTTTTGCCTTTGGCTCTTATGCAGGGGTAGATGCTTCTTCAGTTGGATATCAATAATGCTTTCTTGCAGGGACATCTATCTGAAATGGTTTATCTTTCTCAACCACCCGGTTTTTCTGATCCCGCCTATCCTGACTACGTGTGTAAACTCCGCAAGGTGATTTATTGTAATACCCTACTCCCGACGCATAGGTCCATTGGGGTCATTCTAGGAGGGGTTGCGAAGCTCTCGCCGCGACTTCAATACCAAGACTTAAAATCCCAAAATAATCAATCTAATCCACCATTTAACATAACAAATCCACTAGTCAATTTAACATAATTTCAATAAAATATTTCCATTACAATATTACAACCCATAAAATTACAATATTACAACCCATAAAATTACAATAGTTCTCAAAATTAAATGAAATACCAACAAAAACATTAATTTCAATTTCCTCGGATCTCGATCAATATCATATCTTGTAATATTCATTCCCCTCGATCATTAACACATTAACCTGTAACCTGTATTTATAATTATAGAAAGAAAAAAAACAAAACAAAACAGAGAAACAAGGAAAAAGAGGCGTCAGCAAAGGGCTGGTATGAGCCACGTGTGCAGGTGTTATACTATTAGTATATAAAAACAACTTTTATAAAAATTTGCAGCGGAAACCTTTATTAATCTTGCAAAACGAGTTAGTAAATAATTCTTGAAAAATTAAAATAAAAGACGGAGCAAAAAATAATAATAAGTCAATTTTAAAAGTTATAGTGCACGAGCATTAAGGAAAAATGTGTCGAGTTTATTTTACAAGCACCAGCTTTGGCCGAGCCGATGAGTCAAGTACCGCCCTAACGCCAATTTTACCATGGATTTCAACCGCACTTCACGAGAACTAGCCATGCATGACAACTCCGGCCGATTGTCAGGGAAAAGAATCAACCTTCACCGTGCAAACCTCCTACACGGCTCCCGCCAAACCTATCCATGCCCTAGGACCCACGCACCAACCTTCAGCCCTTGCTTTCCCGGCTGTAGCACGAATCTGCGGGGAAAAGGTACCGTCCCCACTCTTACGAGTGAGCACTCTAGCTACTGTCGGAAAGACTTCGAGTCAAGAGGCCCCGAGACCGGTGACTAGCCGTTCTCCTAGAGCAGTAACTCTAATCCCCCTAGCCACCAGAGCTTTGACACTTTCGTGCCACGAGCGAGCGAGCAAGCGAGCAAGTATATTCCGTCAATTCCAAGTATCAGTTTTATTTATTAATAAAAATGTGCACTAGCTCAAATCAAGTCGTTTGATTTTAAAGAAATCACTTGAAATGACTTCCGAGTTTAAATCAACAGTTTGTATAAATAAAATACTAAAAAATACTTAAGAAAAAATCACACTTTTGGCTTTATATCAAAATAAAAGACTCACATTCCAGTCTGTCAGTCAAGTTAGATGTTAAGGTTGAAATCCTTCAACGGGTTGGACGATAGATGACTTGCTCTAAAACCTTAATTTTATATTGCTTCTCTTGTCCCGATGTCGGTTTTCTTACTCCAAGAATTATCTACATTGCAGAACTATACTCAATTGAAACAAACATCTTGTGATCCAATATATTTTAGCCGTATTCCCAAATCCACTTTGAATCCAAATTACAAAACACAACTTCCTGCCAAAACAATTTCTCTCCTGTTGGTCTATCGAAAATGTTGATTATTATGGCTTGATGAATGCCAATTTGGCAGAAGAACTAAAATATAGGAGCATAACATGGGGCTATATAGCACGCAAGAATAATTATCAAAAGATATTCTGATTGTTAGAATTTCGGTTTCGGACCATTACGGTTGCGTATTTGATGATGGTCGTAGAACATACTAAATGAATCCATCCTTAGATTAGTAACCCATTGAGGATACAAAGGCATCACTGGAAAAATGAGGGGTATAGCAACAGCGGTTTTGTGTTTTTTTTTCATTTGGATTGCCGAACACGGCGACTAAAACGGTTGGAGATGGTGAATGGCGGTGACGGTATTTCCGGTTCCTGAACATTCATTTGTTGATGTCCAGGGATGGTTTTCGGTGACAATACAAATATATAAATAGACGGTTACGGTAACGATCGTGAAACAACAATAATTATGTATTGCCGATGAAGGAAACAGAAGAAGATTGGAGAAGACAATTTGGACAGCAGAATAAGTGAGGTATCAGTTTTTTATGCTAAAAGATGTAATACTCATATTCCTAACATTACCCTTATATATTCAGTTTTTTTAACGTGATCGAATAATGAGCCGAAAAATAACGTAAACACTTAATAGTAATTAGTATCTACTTCCCAACTGTAACGGATAACAACTATAAAATCAAAAGTGAAAGTAACGTGTGTAATAACAATTACAATCTTATTTACGTCTAAAAAATAAAATAAAATAAAAAATAAGAAGTTAATATTTATCTTGAAAGTATAAGTTTAAATCCAATATATAAATCAAACTAGCTAAAATAACTTTGGAACAATATAGTGATATATAAGGAGAAAAAATTGCGTTTTTGTGACTCGTCACTACCACGATTATAAAAGAAACTTACAATTATTATTTGTTGGACTTATTTCTTAGTTTTGATGATGAGTGCCATACTAGTTTGTTATAGTCTGAAAGCGAAAAAGATGTCTAGATCAAATGTATAGGTTTATTAGAGTTTGATTCATAAATAGGTTTGATCAAACAAGCATCAGAAAGGATCTTTGATTGATATCGCAGATGCCGTCTAGGTCGATAGGGTAGATAGGTCGATGAGACTAGTCTTGAACCTCTCTTTGATCGAAGGCCCAAGGTGAGGTTCAAACTCGATGAAATGAAGGCTAAGGGATCAAACTTAGTATTTAAAGTCAAGGATATGGAATCAAGAATTTAGGCAAGTCTGTGATGACCTAGATGATTACATATACCTTGTGTAGAAGGTCTAAGTTCCATAAGTTGGATGATGTTTGGAACTTAGTTATAATTAAAATGGTGTAATCTAACTTCACAATTAAAAGTTAGATAAAAGGAATCACCGCATTGTATTTTATACACGAAATATCATGATCAGTGATGATTGAAACCTCAATGATGATGAACCTCGCTTTGATATATACCTCGATTAATTCAAGATTATTTTTGAAGATTACATGGATAAGGACAGCCAACTACCTCGATTTGATCAAACAAATCTGGTTAGAGATTAAAAGAACGTTAGGATGATTCGGACTTTATCCAATGGATACAAGTCAAAGGTGGGATTGTGCTTGCTTGTCACAAAGGAATTTCGCGATGTCGATCCTATGAATAGTGACGAAATGCAAATCGAGATGGGACAAAAACAAGGAATGATTACATTTGAAATACAAATACAAGTCACATGCATTCACGCTATAAATAGAAGACCTTCAACTCGAAAAAAGATGATGAATTTTGGATAAACTTTAAGTGTTAATCTTGAAATAAAAACACCTGCTTGAACTTGCTTGAGCATAAAGTCTGCTTGATCTAGTAAATTTCTTCAAGTGCATTCATTACTCAAGCCGCATCAAGACTACACACTTGAAGACGCAAGTCGCTGATTACATCATCCTAATCAAGCTCTTTGCAATCGAATCATTTACTTGATTCAATCTTTATTTCATAAAGAACTCGCTTGAAGACAGTGAAGCATCTGTTGGGTGTGAAAGACTGTTGTTTGTGGTGGAGTGGTGAAGAGGCAATCCTACCCTTCAAGGACCAATGGAAGACTCAGGAGCAACAATCCTACATGTTCCCGATTTTAGATTTGTGAAGCCATAGTTATTGGTGAAGGACAAACAACTTAGGAATCTTTGTAACAAATTTACATCAAAGATCTCTGGTGAATTTCCTCCAACATCACGGAGAAGAGTGGGTGACGAGGATTACATCACCTGGAACCACAATAAAATCTGCCTACTTACTTTCAGCATTTACTTTCTGCACTTAGTTTATTTCATACATCAACCTACTGAATCTAGCATCTGAAATCACACACTTGCACTACTGAGTATCTAATACTTAGTATCATATTTAACAACAAGTACTAAGGCTTAATTTTGATATAATTCCGCTGCACAAATTCAAAGAAACTAAACTGTCATGAGACTCATCATATCAAATGAGCTCTGAGGTCTCAAAGAGACTCTGAAACATCAACCTTACGCTGAAGTTGCAAATTTGTTAACTCCAAAGTTTTAAGTGTTAAGTTTATTCACCCCCTCTAAACTTAACCAAAGCCTTTTCAAGGGACCAACAATTGGTTTCGGAGCGATTATACTTTGCTCAAGTAATCCTACTTGTTGTGCTTGTGAAAATTATTTAAAACTTTCTTTCAAGTTACTGATTTTCAAAGACTTGCATCATGGATAACACTCAGTATGCTAGAACTATGTTGATGTGTTCTCTTGATAGATTTGATGAGTATAAACGTCGAATGCAGGCATACCTTGCTGCTACTCATGATGAGATGATGGATGTACTAACTGATGGACCACTGGAGATTACCAAGGCAGTAACAGTGGGTGACACAACTGAGTACATTCCTAAACCAAAAAGAGAATGGAACAGAAGATAGAAAAAGAGCAAACCTCAACAACATTGCTATTGATATCATTTACAGAACCTTGGATAGGAATATGTACATGAAGGTTAAAGATTGCAAGACTGCAAAGGAACTTTGGGACAAAATTCACTTGATCTGTGAAGGCACTGATGCAATAAAGAAGAACAAAATCAGTGTGGCCAGAAAGAGGTTTCAGAAGTTCAAGATGCTGCCAAATGAAACCATTGAGCAAATGGAGTCAAGATTCAATGCAATCCTGGATGAACTTACTCTGCTGAATGTAAGTTATTCAAAAGAGGAAATAAACACCAAAATCTTGGAAGCTCTACCTGCAAAAGATGTTTGGAAAATGAAGGTGACTGCAATTGAAGAAATGAGAAAGTTGCATGAAGAAGACACCTTCAAATTATTTTCAGACCTAAAGGCTTATGAATTTAGCAAAAAGCTTGTGCCTGAAACTGAAAAAGAAGAGCCAAAGACCACTGCATTGGCTGCTTCACATCAAGAAGAAACATCAGGAGGACAGGATGATCTGCTGGATGAAATGCAAGAGCAGATTGCCCTACTGAGCAAGAAAATCAGAATGATGAAGACTGGAAAGGCCCCTTCAAGAAATTTCACAAAGAGGCCTACTGAAAGAAGGAAAGAAGAACCAAAGAAAGACAATGACTATCTGTGCTTTCATTGCAAGAAACCAGGGCACTTCAAACCTGACTGTCCTGAGTTAAAACAAGGCAAGGAACCTGATTATCTTTGTTTCAACTGCAAGAAGCCTGGACATTTTAGACCTGATTGTCCAGACCTACTGAAGACCAAGAGTCAACAGAGAAGACATGGCAAGAAGGCTATGGTTGCTGAAGATGAATCAGGGTATGAAGTGGAATCTGAAAAAGGAAATGAATCAGATGACACAGCACTGGTTGCTGATATGGAGGATTATGCTTTGATGGCCAATATGGATGAAACTGAGGAGGTATACAACACTGTATCTATCAACACTCCTGCTGGAAGTGATTGTGAATCAACTTGTGGTTCAAATCCTAGAAATTCTGACAACAATGAGACTTTGGATGCCATCCTTAATCAACTGAGGATAATACAATCTGGGTATGAGATTGTGAAGGCTGAAAAAGAAGCTCTTGAATTGGAAGTTGGAAGATTGAAAGCTGAATTAAGGGTTCTCAAAGGTAAGGAAAAAGATGTTGGACAGAATCAGCATAAGTCTGCTGAACACCCAGCAGCCTCTGAATCTGCTGAACCATCTTGTTCCACTACTGCATACAAATCAGGAAAGCCTTATGGGGATAGAATGCAGGCTTGGATTTGGAACTCAAAGAATCTAACAAGAGTGGATCCATGGAGTTCATGAACCTAGTTCCGAGGTGGTCCTAAGTTTGTACCGCACTAGATCCAACTCCCATAGAAGGTTCTTTGAGGCAAACAAATGAGAATGCTTCAAAGAAGCAAAATCGTAAGTCAAGGAAGTCAACACTCTAATAAAAAGAGTAAATCCAAAAATAGGATCACAGGCCTTCTAAGCTCACGATAGCAGCGACACTGCTACCAAGTCTCACTGGACCACGTAAGGGTAAGAGATGAAATATTCCAAGGATAAGAATCCTAAACCCAAAAATGTTAATCATTCAAGGGATACTTATCTCGGGGGAAAGGTAGACTGCTCCTACCGATGATGATTGGAATATTCTGCATCTAATGCTAGAAACAAGAAGTATAACCATACCGCTAGGGTAAAACCTAGACAATGGGATCAAGAGAGGACTTATACAAGACCTCAGCCAGACTCCATACTACTGTGGTAAGCTTACCAGACAAAGAAGCAAATGGTTATGCAAATGTTTCTAACACCAAGAATCACTTCAAACAAAGATTATAAATCAAAAGGCCGAAGAAACATATATGATTCCTACACAACCTACTATTAGAACTTATGGATGTGTGGAATACATGTATGAACCAAAGTATGAACCAAAGTATGACACATTTAGAGAAGACCTTATGGAGACATGTCAAGGGTCATGCTTACCATCGACCATTATGGACCCAAACAGTTTGGGTACCTAAAATGCATTAACTTTGTTTTGTAGGTGTCCGGTACTTTGACAAAGGGATGTTCCGACAAATGACAAAGAATAAGCACTGTCTAACAAACTTTGTGGCAAAAGATGGTCCAAGGGTGAATTTTGGCAACAAGAATACACCTGGTTATACAAGAGGATATGGCACACTTATCAGAAATGGACTTACAATCAAGAATGTTGCTTATGCGGAAGGACTGGACTACAACTTGCTGAGCACTGGACAATTCATGACAAGGGATACAAGGTCACTTTTGACAAAAACAATCAGATCATCATTAGTGAAAGAGGTGATCAAGTTGTACTTGCTGGTAGAAGACAACAGAACATGTATGTTGTTGATTGGTCTACTGCAGTTCCAGAAACCTGCTTGATTGTGCATACCAAATCAGAACTCAATTGGTTATGGCACAAGAAGTTAAATCACTTAAACTTTGATGACATCAATCAGTTGGTAAAGAAGAAACTGGTGATTGGTTTACCTGAGATCACATTCAAGAAGGATGCTATATGTGATGCATGTCAGCAGGGTAAACAGATAAAGTCAAGTTTCAAATCAAAGACTAAACAATCAACTAATAGAGTGTTGGAGCTGATGCATATGGATCTTTTTGGACCAATAACTCCAAAGAAGTGTAACAGAAAGAAGTACACCTTAGTGGTTGTGGATGATTACTCTAGGTACACTTGGGTGATATTTATGAACAAGAAAAGTGAAACACTTCAAAGCATGCATAATCTTTTGAAGAGATTACAAAATGAGAAAAGTTTAACAGTAATAAAAATAAGATCAGATCAGGGTACTGAATTTCTCAACAAAGTTATAAGAGAATATTGTGAACAGAATGGTGTACTACATCAACTTGTTGTCATTGGTACACCTCAAAGAAAATGGGGTTCTTTGAAAGAAGAAACAGAACTTTAAAGGAAGCAGAAGAACAATGATTTGTGAAGCATTGCTACCTGAAAGATATTAAATTTGAAGCGAGAATACAAACATGCTATACACAAAATGAACATCAATAAACAAGAAGTCAAGAAGACACCTTATGAGGTTTGGAATGGAAGGAAACCTAACATATCTTACTTCCATCCATTTGGAAGCAAATGCTTTATTCTAAATCATAAAGTTCATTTGAAAACATTCCAACCAAAATCAGATGAAGGAATTTTCTTGGGATATTCTTCAGTCAGCAGAGCATTCAGGGTACTGAACAAGAGGTCACTGAAACATGAAGAAACAATCCATGTTGTGTTTGATGAACCTAAGTTTACTGGTATGGAAGATGAAGATTGTGGACCTGCTGAGAATCAACAAGTCACTGATCCAGATTGTGTTGAAGTTTTGGAAAGATTCAATGACTTGAAAGTTTCGATACCGCCCCGCTGAACACCCTGCTGACAATGTTACTCGATGCAACAACCGAAGCAGGTTCAAGGATCTCACGAACCCCTCAGAGAAGAAGCTACAATGAGACCTCTATCAAGATGATGTTCCCGAAAATCAAAATAACCAAAATCCACAATGGTTAAGGAATCACCTCACTGTTTGAACAAGTTATTTGCAATGTACAAAGAAGGTGTGAGGACTAGAAGACAACCCAAAGCTATGTTTACTTGTTTTCTATCTCAAATGGAACCTAAAGTTGTTGAAGAAGCAATTTCGAGATCCAGATTGATAATTGCTATGCAAGAGGAATTGAATGAATTTGAAAGAAATCAAGTTTGGACACTAGTTGATAGGCCAAATCATGCAAATATCATTGGTACTAAGTGGGTATACTGAAATAAACTTGATGAATCTGGTACCATTGTGAGGAATAAGGCCGGACTAGTTGCAAAAGGCTATTCTCAAGTCAAAGGAATAGATTTTGATGAAACTTATGCACCTGTTGCAAGATTGGAAGCTATCAGATTATTTTTGGCACATGCTGCATATAAGAACTTCAAAGTATATCAAATGGATGTCAAGAGTGCATTTTTGAATGGCATTCTAGAGGAGGAAGTGTATGTTCAGCAACCTCCTGGATTTGAAGTTAAAGATCAAGAAGACAAAGTGTATAGACTCAACAAAGCACTTTATAGATTGAAACAAGCACCAAGAGCATGGTATGAGACTCTATCTCAATTCTTGGTGGACAATGGTTTTACAAAAGGCACCATTGACAAGACACTTTTCAGAATCAGTGAAGGGGACAGCACCCTGCTGGTACAAATTTATGTGGATGACATAATATTTGGCTCTGAAAATGATTTACTTTGTGAAAAGTTTGCAAATCTAATGAAGAGTAAATTCCAAATGAGTATGATGGGAGAAATTGTTAGGATCTATGCGCAGGGTGATCCAGAGGGGGGTCAATGGATCACGGTCTCTTTTTAAACTTATTTCAATTTATGCAAGACCGGAGTGTGTTACTACCAATTTTAGTCCTAATTAACCAAGTCCCGGAAGCACAGACAAAATTAATTATTAGACTAAGTGGTAGAAGCCTATGTGATCAAAACAAAACAATCACTTAAACATCCAAATGATATATAACTGATTTAGTGAACAGACTAAGTGATCAAATCAAAACACCAAAGGATATTCAGATACAATTTATGATAACAATACAAGTGATCAATAAGTTGGATACACGAGAGATATATGCAGATAAACTTAAAACAATTTAGAGGCAGATTAAACAATTAGCTTAGGTGCAGATACCAAACGCAAACAAAATAAACTTGTGACTTAAAATGATAAAACAAACTCTATTTATTAAAATAAAATACAAAGCAGCAAGGTGAAGCTTATAAAAGATTGCACAAATACTTCAAGTTCAGGTTCAATGATTTTCAGATCAGCAAGTTTCAGTTTACAGGGCAGTAAGAACACTATAACAGATTAAGATACCAAAAGCTCAAATAAGTACAACAGTGAGATGATCAAGACTAGGCTGACCACTCAGTTGATTCCCAGAAGGATAGTCAAAGTTAAGAACCAAGACTATCAACACTGTGAATCAAAAAGATGAGCACAAAATGGTACAGCAGATCAACAGAAAAACTATGCAAGCCTATTACAAGCTGATAGTATATTCAGCAAGGTGAAGGAGTAGCAGGCCAACAAAGTAGTGAACAGCAGATGATGGTGATTTCCAGATCACAGCAAAACAGAGCAGGCCACAAAAGTGAGCACTACAATAGAGCAGGTGTAGCAGACTCAGATGCACAAGGATATAACCAAAGTGCAGCAAGCAAGTGTGGTGTCAAGATGTGCAAGTGTGAAGAGGCAAGACAGATTAGCAGGATATAAATTCAGCAAAGAATATAAACCAAAACACACAGACACAGCACACACCGTAATCAGGGAATTTTTTTCTCTGATTCACAAAACAGACGGTGGATAAAAAGGACAAGCAACAGGACCTTATTCATCGACTAAATCTTACTACAATTAAACCGAACCTAGACTGTATTTTCTCGCACCTATTGTCCACCCTTGGACCACACTCCTTCCGGAATGATTCACCAAGAAAGTCTACAATCAATCACGCTTTAATGATAGTAAATTATCGTGAATAAGAAACACCCTAATTTAACACTTAAGCAGCAGAAAAAGTTTAAATTAGAGACAAAACACTTACACAACCAAAGTAGTAGACACCACCAAATTATCGTGCATAATTTCAGTCACAAAGAATGTTCGATCTTGAAATCCTCGGTGGCACGAGTTTCTTGATTCCGAAAATCGCAGACACAGTATCAACGGGCTTGGTCTCACCAAGGGTTGATACAACTCACACCGACACTCTCAAACTCACACAAGCAAGGGAATTTTTAGACTCTACTAAAAATGTAGGATTGCTTAAAACTCGAGAGTTCAAAGATGCAATGCAACCCGTTAATGTGCCTGGCTATTTATAGCCTTAAAGGTATGAAAGACCTTGAGACTAATGGTGTGAACTAAATCGGAGGAATCATATGAAATCCGAGGCACTAAATGCGTTGATCATCCGGCAATGGTAACCAAGATTTTGGTTTTTGGTCAATGAGCTATGTAAACTCCCTTATGGGGCCGTCAGGCAAAGGGGAGGAGTAGTACTAGCCAATGAGCCACGGTTTTAGTATGGTTAACCACGCAATCAACGTTAAACCGATTGATTCCTCTAAATATAGTTCAAATAGACCAGGGAGGGGCAACCGGGACCAATCGAGACAACCCAATAAAATTCAGCCAACTTAATAAGGGTTTCTCATCATATTGGTTTGGGGATTATGTTTCAACCATAGAGATACGGGTGAACCATAATCGGACCATGGGACAGGACATTTGATCAATCGATTAATAGGGCTCATGACCTAAACCAGCCATTAATCGGATGATTAAACCGCAATTAAGGGGTTCACCATTTTACCATTGGCTTAGAGCTTGGTTCGAATTCGCACATGGTGAATTTGATAGAGCAACCTCCGAGAATCGCCGGGATTGATGGCAATTGCTCGTAATCAGTCAAGATTCACCAAATCACCATTGTTGACCCAAAGGCCAAGCCTTTTGTTTCAAGACGCCAAAGGGAGTGTATAAACTCGCAATCAAGGCCACGTGACATAATCAACATAGTAAATGTCCGATATCGATAATAATAAAAGTTTGAAATACGATATTAACTTGGAAAGCTTACACCTTGCAAGAGACGTTGATCACGTATCATTCGAATCGACAATGGAGTGCTTGAATTATCGCCGTGTGTGAACACGTTGCGCTTCTGAGCCCGTGTCGAATCAAACAATGATTTTCCATAATGATAGAAGCTTTCTTTCTTGAACTTTCCAAAATCGCATGCAGACGTGGTTGTTCAAACCCGATTCAATGCGACTTCGTGTTCTTACCTAAAAGAATTCGGCATGTGAAGAAAGATGATGGCGAGAATCGGAGATTGGGGAGATGAGGTAAATGCAGAGAATATCGGAAATCAATGGAGTTAATTGGAAGGCGGGTTTCAAGGGGGCAATTGATAAATGCCGTTTCGATTGCAGAGAATTGAAGGAGAGAAAGACGGAGGATGGTATTAACCATTTCAAACAAATTGAAGAGTGGAGAAAAGGATTTTAAGGTTATTTGTATAGGATAAAGGGGCCGGATAAAATAATAAAATCCAGATAATTAATTTACAAGCTTTAATGTGATATATTGTGTGTTACATTTAATCAAATACACAATGTATTGTACAAGTTGCATAACAATGCCATCTTGTATGATACAAGTGTACTATCTTAAAATGTCATCACATAAAAATCACTCTAGTGCTTATAATTAATTATATATGTACATGTACCACATCAAAACATAAGGGATGGTCATTTATGTAAGCATTTAGCTTCAGGACCGGTTAGTGACACATTATATAATATAAGTACTAATAAGGACACATTAAAAGCTTTATACACTAAAGGGGAGACTTTGAAAATTAATCAACACTTTAACTATGGACCATAAAATACTCTACAGAAATAAACTACTTTTTGGGATTGCAAGTTAAACAGATGAAAGATGGAATCTTCATTCATCAAACCAAATATACCAAGGAGTTGCTGAAGAAGTTTGGTATGGAAAACAGTACTAAGAATTCAACTCCTATGAGTACTAACATCAGATTGGATGAAGATAAAGAAGGCAAAGATGTTGACCAGACCTTATACAGAAGGATGATAGGCAGTCTGTTGTACCTAACTGCCAGCAGACCTGATATATCCTTTGTTGTAGGTGTTTGTGCAAGATTTCAATCAAAACCTAAAGAAAGTCATTTAGGTGCAGTCAAGAGAGTTCTCAAGTATCTAAAAGAGACTTTGGGAGTAGGGATATGGTATTCCAAGGAAGGAAGCTTCAAAGTGATATCCTACTCAGATTCTGATTATGCTGGTTACAAGATTGATAGAAAAAGCACCTCAGAACTCATCGCTTAATGGGAAATAGACTGTTTCTGGTTTAGCAAGAAATGAATTCTATATCAACTTCCACTCTTTGAAATCGAATACATTGTTCTTTGGAAGTTGTTGTGCACAAGTATTATGGCTAAGACAACAATTAAGGGATTATGGAATTGAAGAAAAGGAAATTCCAATTATGTGTGATAACACAAGTGCAATTGCAATCACGAGAAAATCTCATTCGCACTCAAGAACCAAGCACATTGATGTGAGACATCATTTTATAAGAGATCATGTTGAAAAGAAAGATGTGGTGGTTCTATACATCCCTATTAAGATCAACTTGCCGATATCTTCACTAAACCACTTGATAGTGAAAGATTTGCTAAACTAAGGACTGAACTTGGAATTATTAAAGTTGACTGATATTCAGCAATGTACTGGAATTCACCAAGGGGATTAGTCTTTGCTATGTTGGGTGAGCTCACTTAGCAGATTAGTCATTGGTATCAACAATTCTATGTACTTATGTTTGGACAATTGAGCAAATGAGGTTGCCAAGGGGATTGGTCTTTGTCATTTTGGGTGAGCTCACTTGACAGATCAGTCATTGGTATTAAACTTCATCTTGTATTATCAATTGAACAAAACAAGAAGAAAACAGGGATCAGCAGAGTACATATGTCGCCAGGTCATTGAAGCCTATTTATCGACAAATCGCCGAGCCCACCTCGCCGAGGATCACCTGCTTTGGATGGAACGTTACTCAGTCAAAGTTATTAAAGTCAAAAAGCATATTGGCGGGATACTTATTCTATCCTTTATCACCATAGTTAGACCATCCAACGGTTACAAACGTTATGGAGGTGTAATGAGCCACGTGTCAAGACAGAATTTATTCAGTTTAATCGTGGTTAACTCAATGTACGTGCAATGACAGTTTCAACTACCCACTGTCTATATAATCAGACTGTTACACAGCGGATTCTCTACTTGCAACTTCTGCTTTATCACTGCAAATCCTACATTGTGTGAACACAGATTTGAGAGCAATTCTTCTTCATCTTTTTCTTATTTCAATGGCGGAAAGGATTGAAGTTCAAATCGAATCAAGCCAAAGTGTTAGAGGCTATGCTGTTGATGCAAACCAAAAAGAGTTGGCTATTAATATAGGTCGAAGAATAAGGAGGTTTGCAGGCTTGGAGAACAAACTCAATATCAGATTAGAAACAATCTCATACACCAATGTTATTGATTTCTGGAAGAATATGGTTGTGGAAGAAGGAACTGAAGCATTCAAGACAACTGTGAATGCTGAGGAGCTTGTAATCTCCTCTAGTCTACTGAGGGAAGTGTTTGGATTTGAAGAAGTGGTGGATGGCTCAGTCAATCCTGAAGCAATGGGATTGGACAAATTGGCGGTAGTTGATCAGATTAAAACAAATGCGACCACCAAATCCGTACCAGTATCAACTGCAGACATATTGGAAATGAGTATAAATACTGAGAGCAAGCTCATTGCAAAGAACATACTTGGACTAGTTGGCAGTATGGATACTCTATCTGGACCCAAGATAGAGCTGATTATTATCATCTGCAGGAGCTTGAAGTTTGATTGGGCTGGTTATTTCATTCACTATATGAAGAAAGTAGCCAAGGAGGAGAAAGTAGGGAAAAGGAAATCAAAGGCCTTACCCTTATGATTGATGATTCAGACCCTGCTGAATCATTTGGAAGTTCCTGATCTTGAATCTGAGAAGATAAATCCGTCTAGATACAAGAAGGAAATTGATTATGCTATTCCTGGTCTAGATGATGATGAAGAGGTTGCTGGAGAGGCTGCTGGTGATGACAATGATGGAGATGATGGTGATGCTTGGTGGTGAGCAAAGTTCAAAGAAAACTAAGAAGATATCTATCAAACCTCTTTGCACCAAAGAAAGTCGCGATAAGAGAAAGAGTGCCGATGTTAGAAAGATTACGTAAAATCGTAAAGCCAAAAGAACAAAGAAACAAACAAAGACAGATCAGCCGAGTCTGCTTGAGGGTCAAGTGGAGGTTCACGACCTGCCAGTAGTCGCAAGAAAAAGCTGTTGTTGAAATTTTGAGGGATCAACAGAAGGAAGCTAGTAGAAAGAGAAAATCTACTGGAAAAGATGATGATGAATCCCTCTCCAAAAGAATGAAGGAGATTGCCAAAAAGAAGAAACATGGAAAGGGAAAAGAATTAAGAAACTTGGAAGCTCAAAGAATCCAAGAGGAAGCACCAGTAGAAGCAGAAGGAGAGGCTGTTGAGGCTGAGCCCTTGACTATAATCAGGCCTGTTGAGATTATCGACTCCTCACCCGAGAGAGTGTCAAGTCTCCATCGATCTTTGGACAGGTTGTTATTGAGCAATCTGTTGAAGATATACAGCAGCTCTCATCGACCCTGAGCCTCGTCAGTAGTAGTATCTACTGAGGAACCACAACAAACCACTGAACCTGAACCTGTTGTGGTAGTTGAAAAGACTATTGAAGACTTGGTTGAAGACCCTGCAAGTGTGGCAAGAACTCAGGGGGAAGAGCAGTCTGCTGCTGACCCTGCTGATGAGCATGTAAGTCAGGGGAACCTACTGACTTTCAAACATCTGTTGAAGAAACCATGAGCTTACTTGTTGGAGCTTTTGGAGGTCAGCAAGCTGCTGAACCTGCCATTAGGAAACCATCTATGCCATATAAGAAGGCATCCAGAAAGGACAAAGTAGATCCCAACTTCAAAAAGGTGCAAAACTATTTGCAGTGGAAGTTTGGATTCTACAAGAAACAGAAACCAGCTACTGATCCAATGAGTGGATTTGAAGAATGGGCATTTGAGCAGCTAGGTGTGGACAGCCTGTTGGATTTGATAGACACTAGCATGTTGCAATCCAGGCTGATGGATCTTTTGGATGAAGGAAAGAAAAGTGGAGCTATCATGTTCAGAGATCAAAAGTTCACACCAGATAGTGATTCATCGATTCGATGATGATACCCTATGTTTACTTGGGGAGACCAAAGGGGAGTGGCTAGAGAGACAACAACCAAGCCACCGGTCAAGATGCTACTGAGATCGTAAGTCTGCCGAGGCCAATGATCGGAGAGATGGATGAGGATCTACAGGATCTCACCATGGATGATCTGGAAGCATTGATCAATGAAGGAATCAACTGAGTCTTTGGTAGGCTAGCCGATGAATCTTCTACATTCAATGTTATAGAGCCTCTGCACAAACCAAGCCGAACAGAGTGAGGAGGATTTGGATGGAGAGAAGGTTATTGATTTCATTGAACCTAGTGTCGGGCTTCGAGGAATCCATTGAGTATCGTGGATGGATTTGACTTTGAGGGCACTCTTACTAAATCTGCCATCATCCTCGCACAAGATTGGTCATGCAGAAGATTCCAAGTGGATAATGAGGTCAGATTCAATCCACGAGAGAATGGAAGAGGAGGTACAGGTTCTTTGAGTCTTAAACAAAGACTCGAACAAAGGTTGGAACAGAGGTACAGTGCTTGAGTCTCAAACAAAGACTGGACAAAGGTTGGAACATGATTTGGGTTTGGAGGAAACCCTTGTTGTTGATGAGGCTGCTGTAGTGGAGCCTACTAGAGGCAAGACCACTGAAGGAAAAGATGGTCAGCAGACTGCTATTAATAAGGATGAGCAGCTGCTGGACTTTGACTTCAGTGATGAGGAGTTTCAGATGCCTGGAGAAGAAGATATTGATGTTAATCCCCCTCAGGCATTTGTACTGCTTTTTAGAAACTTGCCATTGATCCTATCCTGGAGGAATATGAAGGACCTAACCCTGCTGGACTGGATAGGAGTTGGGCAATGGTAATAAGCCATCAGAGGCCACAGTACAATGTGGAGGAGCCTGCTGATGAAGCCACTGGTGGAAGGGTGACCAGTGAAGTGCCGCTGAAGTGTTAAATGAGTTAAGGATCATAAGGCATGATATGCAACGATTAAGGACACAACTCGACAGATGACAGAAGAAAGATTTTAAGAATCATGAAGATGGTAAATGAAAACAGCACAATCAACCGCCACGCTTGCTTCAAATTTCACATCTACTCAAAATGCTGTGAATGATCTGATACTAGATGTGAGGGGCATCAAGGTTGGAAATACTGCAAAAGATAAATTTCTGAAAGATCAACTTATTTCTATCCATCAGAAACTTGACAACCTTGCTGCCACACCTGAACCTACTGAGCCTGCTGCTGCACAACAACCTGCTTTGCCTGATCCCAAACTTACTGAAAGGATCAACAGACTGGAGGAGACATTGCAATCCAGGATCACTGCTATTGATACTAGAACTGGAACTATGGAAGGTCAATTGAATAGAGTGATAGTATCACAGGAGGGTATTCATGGCCTTATATCCCATTTTGTTGATGATGTCACTAAGGGGGAAGAGGGCCAATCAGCTGCAGCAAAGGAGGCTGCAAGACTTTTTACAAAGAAAAGATGGGAGGATGAAATCAATGCTCTCAGGCAACCTGCAGCTGGCAGAGTTCAACTTACTGATGATCTCCTTAGACAATACAAGAAAGAATACTATAACAGAAGGAGACTTTATCATGACATGGGATATCTTGAAGGTCTAAATTCTTTCTTGGGATTAAAATTTTGGGAAGCAAGAGTCAGAGCCTTAAGGGCAACTTACAGAGGAGGCAGAGGTGGAAGAGGTGGAAGAAGTGGCAGAGGTGATAGGACCTTACCTATCACAAAAGCAAGGGACTCACTTGATGAATTCAAGGAACTGTACATGAAGTTTGGATTCAGAGTGAATGACATCAATCTTATCCTGCCTGAAGCATGGAGCCGGGTGGAAGCAAGTCAATCCCTACATTGATTTTACAATCGATTGAAAATGAATGGATGAGGGACATGATAGAACAAATCAGAGCCTATCAAGAACAAGCTGAGAAGGCTAGACAAGAAAGAGAGAAGAGACTATAGATCAGCATACTTATCATTCTTTATCTTTGTTGTATCTAGTTTGTAATAGCCTTGAACAAATGATTTTAATGAAAGATGAATACTTGTTCTATTCTTGTGTTTTATCTTTTTGCTTTGCTGATTAGGTGAGGGTAGTGGCATCATCACCAAAAAGGGGGAAATTGTTGGACTTATTTCTTAGTTTTGATGATGAGTGCCATACTAGCTGTTATAGTGCAAAGGCAAAAAGATGTCTAGATCAAATGTATAGGTTTATTAGAGTTTGATTCATAAATAGGTTTGATCAAACAAGCATCAGAAAGGATCTGCCGATTGATATCATTGCCAGAT
This sequence comes from Gentiana macrophylla, assembly GCA_026214975.1. Lineage (NCBI taxonomy): Eukaryota > Viridiplantae > Streptophyta > Magnoliopsida > Gentianales > Gentianaceae > Gentiana > Gentiana macrophylla. The sequence continues at coordinate 103,450,922 of CM047807.1, forward strand.
CGGTCCAGTCGAGATAGGGTAGATAGGTCAAGAGACTAGTCTTGAACTCTTGCCAAGACCAAGACTCAAGGCCGAGGTTCAAACTCGAGAAATGAAGGCTAAGGGATCAAACTTAGTATTTAAAGTCAAGGATATGGAATCAGAATTTAGGCAAGTCTGTGATGACCTAGACTGATTACATATACCTTGTGTAGAAGGTCTAAGTTCCATAAGTTGGATGATGTTTGGAACTTAGTTATAATTAAAATGGTGTAATCTAACTTCACAATTAAAAGTTAGATAAAAGGAATCAGCTGCATTGTATTTTATACACAGAAATATCATGATCAAGCCAGATCGATTGAAACCTCAAGCAGATCGATGAACTCGCCGATATATACCTCGATTAATTCAAGATTATATTTGAAGATTACATGGATAAGGACAGAATAACTACCTCTCGATTTGATCAAACAAATCGGTGGTTAGATTAAAAGAACGTTGGGATGATTCAGACTTTATCCAATGGATACAAGACAAAGGGTGGGACAGATCGCATCAAAAAGGAATTTCGACAATGGTCGACCCTATGAATAGTGACGGAATGCAAATCAGATGGGACAAAAACAAGGAACAGTTACATTTGAAATTCAAATACAAGTCACATGCATTCCTGCCTATAAATAGAATACCTTCAACTCAGAAAAAGATGATGAATTTTGGATAAACTTTAAGTGTTAATACTGAGCTGAAAAACACCCTGCTGAACTTGCTGAGCATAAAGTTGCTGATCTAGTAAATTTCTTCAAGTGCATTCTGTACTCAAGCTGCATCAAGACTACACACTTGAAGATCGCAAGTCTGCTGATTACATCATCCTAATCAAGTCGCTTTGCCGATCGAATCATTTACTTGATTCAATCTTTATTTCATAAAGAACCTCTTGAAGACAAAGAAGCATCCGTTGGGTGTGAAGATCATTGTTTGTGGTGGAGCCGGTGAAGAGGCAATCCTACCTTCAAGGACCAAAGTGGAAGACTCAGAGCAGCGAGAATCCTACATGTTCCCGGCCAGCGGTTTGTGAAGCCATAGTTATTGGTGAAGGACAAACAACTTAGGAATCTTTGTAACAAATACATCAAAGATCTCTAGTGAATTTCCTCCAACATCACAAGGAGAAGAGTGGACTGACAGATTACATCACCTGGAACCACTATAAAATCGCCTACTTACTTTCAAAGATTTACTTTCTGCACTTAGTTTATTTCATTCATCAACCTATCAGATCTAGCAACCGAAATCACACACTTGCACTCATCGAGTATCTAATACTTAGTATCATATTTAACAACAAGTACTAAGGCTTAATTTTGATTTAATTCCATTTGCACAAATTCAAAGAACTAAACTCACAAGAGACTCATCATTTTAGCAAAGAGCCTATCGAGGTCTCAAAGAGACTCTCAAAACATCGCAGTCAGCTGAAGTTGCAATTTGTTAACTCCAAAGTTTTAAGTGTTAAGTTTATTCACCCCCCTCTAAACATAACCAAAGCCTTTTCAAGGGACCAACATTATTTTTGACAATTTTACCCTTCTCGTCTTATGCTATAAAATTTGGGGCGTTACAATTCTCCCCTTAAAAAAGAAGTTCGTCCTCGAACTTCCCTCTACTTATAATGTATTCCACACCTATACTTTATTTTGATATTAACCCTTAAGATGTAGTTTTCTAGGGTATCAGAGTCAGGTTTCGATCCTGGGGAAATGTGGGTGTCGGCCCACCTAAACTTTGTCACAAGTCTTACTCTACACTATTTTCCATGTAAGAAAGATACCCCAAAACAACCACGACCTTTAAATAATGTAACCCAAAATTCTCTCTAAGATCCAATGAATAAATTGACTAGTGTTTCAAACTTCCGCATCAAATTCATTTGACATCTCAAAAAAAGAATTAGCTTTCCTTAAAAAAAATATTAAAATAATCAAAACTTTAATTTTTATAGAATTTGAACTGTGTATAGTGTCAAAAATAAATAACTATTAGTTTTTTTTTTCCCCAAAACCCTCATTGTAATAAGATAAATCTTTCTTACTTATAATATATAATTAAAAGTATAAAACATTTTTTTTTTAAATTGTTCTGAAAAAAAAATATCAAGATATGTACCTTGGAACAAAATATTAAATTAAAGTACTTGAAGCTCATTTACAAAACAACCATTTACTAATAAAAAAAATGGAAAATTTATAGTGTAACGAATCTTAAAATTTAATACCTTTAAAAACATGAAAAATTATGCCGCATATATGAATACTCAACGTTTTGAAAATTAATATCAAACATTGGAAAATAACATTTCAAATTTAATAGTATTAAAAAATAATGGATGCATAATTTCTCATTAAAAAAAAAATCATAAATCTTAAAATAGTTAGAGCATTAGATTTTTTTTTCCATATATATGTGCACGCGAAACACATGAGTCATAATCCTGGATCAAAATATTAAAACTTAATATGGACAATGTCACAACTTAGTTCCCCTTGATCAATACCTAGTTGATCTAATAAGTCATTTCACTAAACATATTCTATAAAATCATTTCCTAATGTCGATTTATCCCCTGAGCTAGGCTAGATCATTTAATCCTACTTGTCCAAAATATATATTCTTGTAGAACTCCCGAGAAACTTAACCTCGGAGGCTCTGATACCACCTGTAATAACCTACTCCCGACCCCTAGGTCCACTGGGGTCATTCTAGGAGTGGTTGCGAACCTCTCGCCGCGACTTCAATACCAAGACTTAAAATCCCAAAATAATCAACATAATCCACCATTTAACATAATAAATCCACTAGTCAATTTAACATCAATTCAATAAAATATTTCCATTACAATATTACAACCCATAAAATTACAATAGCTCTCAAAATTAAATGAAATACCAACAAAAACATTAATTTCAATTTCATCGGATCGCGATCAATATCATCTCTTATAATATTCATTCCCCTCGATCATTAACACATTAACCTGTAACCTGTATTTATAATTATAGAAAGAAAAAAAACAAAACAAAACAGAGAAACAAGGAAAACGAGGCGTCAAAGAAAGTTTTGGTATGAGCGTGTGTGCGGTGTTATACTATATATATATATAAACAAATTTTACAAAAATTTGCAAATGAAACCTTTATTAATCTTGCAAAACGAGTTAGTAAATAATTCTTGAAAAATTAAAATAAAAAACGGAGCAAAAAATAATAATAAGTCAATTTTAAAAGTTATAGTGCACGAGCATTAAGGAAAAACATGTCGAGTTTATTTTACAAGCACCAGCTTTGGCAAAGCCGATGAGTCAAGTACCGCCCTAACGCCAATTTTACCATGGATTTCAACCGCACTTCACGAGAACTAGCCATGCATGACAACTCCGGCCGATTGTCAGGGAAAAGAATCAACCTTCACCGTGCAAACCTCCTACACGGCTCCCGCCAAACCTATCCATGCCCTAGGACCCACGCACCAACCGTCAGCCCTTGCTTTCCCGGCTGTAGCACGAATCTTCGGGGAAAAGGTACCGTCCCCACTCTTACGAGTGAGCACTATAGCTACTGTCGGAAAGACATCGAGTCAAGAGGCCCCGAGACCGGTGACTAGCCGTTCTCCCAGAGCAGTAACTCTAATCCCCCTAGCCACCAGAGCTTTGACACTTTCGTGCCACGAGCGAGCGAGCAAGTATATTCCGTCAATTCCAAGTATCAGTTTTATTTATTTATAAAAATGTGCACTAGCTCAAATCAATTCGTTTGATTTTAAAGAAATCACTTGAAAATGACTTCCGAGTTTAAATCAACAGTTTGTATAAATAAAATACTAGAAAATACTTAAGAAAAAATCACACTTTTGGCTTTATATCAAAATAAAAGACTCACATTCCAGTCCGTCAGTCAAGTTAGATGTTAAGGTTGAAATCCTTCAACGGGTTGGACGATAGATCACTTGCTCTAAAACCTTAATTTTATATTGCTTCTCTTGTCCCGATGTCGGTTTTCTTACTCCAAGAATTATCACCGTTGCAAAACTATACTCAATGGAAACAAACATCTAGTGATCCAATATATTTTAGCCGTATTCCCAAATCCACTTTGAATCCAAATTACAAAACACAACTTCCTGCCAAAACAATTTCTCTCCTGTTGGTCTATCGAAAATGTTGATTATTATGGCATGATGAATGCCAATTTGGCAGAAGAACTAAAATACGAGAGCACAACATGGGGATATATAGCACGCAAGAATAATTATCAAAAGATACTCTGATTGTTAGAATTTCGGTTTCGGACCATTACGGTTGCGTATTTGATGATGGTCGTAGAACATACTAAATGAATCCATCCTTAAAGCAGTAACCCATTGAGGATACAAAGGCATCACTGGAAAAATGAGGGGTAGAGCAACTGCGGTTTTGTGTTTTTTTTCATTTGGATTGCCGAACACGGCGACTAAAACGGTTGGAGATGGTGAATGGCGGTGACGGTATTTCCGGTTCCTGAACATTCATTTGTTGATGTCCATGGATGGTTTTCGGTGACAATATAAATATATAAATAGACGGTTACGGTAACGATCGTGAAACAACAATAATTATGTATGGCCGATGAAGGAAACAGAAGAAGATTGGAGAAGACAATTTGGACAGCAGAATAAGTGAGGTATCAGTTTTTGATGCTAAAATATGTAATACTCATATTCCTAACATTACCCTTATATATTCAGTTTTTTTAACGTGATTGAATAATGAGCCGAAAAATAACGTAAACACTTAATAGTAATTAGTATCTACTTCCCAACTGTAACGGATAACAACTATAAAATCAAAAGTGAAAGTAACGTGTGTAATAACAATTACAATCTTATTTACGTCTAAAAAATAAAATAAAATAAAAAATAAGAAGTTAATATTTATCTTGAAAGTATAAGTTTAAATCCAATATATAAATCAAACAAGCTAAAATAACTTTGGAACAATATAGTGATATATAAGGAGAAAAATTGCGTTTTGTGACTCAAATCACTACCACGATTATAAAAAAACTTACAATTATTATTTTTGACAATTTTACCCTTCTCGCCTTATCTTATAAAATTTGGGCATTCATAATCCCCTTAAAAAGAAGTTCGTCCTCTAACTTCCTCTACTTATAATGTATTCCACACCTATACTTTATTTTGATATTAACCCTTAAGATGTAGTTTTACAGGAGATCGTGAGTCGAGTTTCGATCCTGGGAAATGTGGGTGTCGGCCCACCTAAACTTTCATCACAAGTCTTACTCTACACTATTTTCCATGTAAGAAAGATAACCCCAAAACAACCACGACCTTTAAATAATGTAACCCAAAATTCTCTCTAAGATCCAATGAATAAATTGACTAGTGTTTCAAACTTCCGCATCAAATTCATTTGACATCTCAAAAAAAGAATTAGCTTTCCTTAAAAAAAATAATATTAAAATAATCACAACTTTAATTTTTATAGAATTTGAACTTTGTATAGTGTCAAAAATAAATATCTATAAGTTTTTTTTTCCCAAAAACCTCATTGTAATAAGATAAATCTTTCTTACTTATAATATATAATTAAAAGTATAAAACATTTTTTTTTAAATTGTTCTGAAAATAAAATATCAAGATATGTACCTTGGAACAAAATATTAAATTAAAGTACTTGAAGCTCATTTAAAAAACAACCATTTACTAATAAAAAAAATGGAAAATTTATAGTGTAACGAATCTTAAAATTTAATAGTATTAAAAAATAATGGATGTATAATTTCTCATTAAAAAATCATAAATCTTAAAATAGTTAGAGCATTAGATTTTTTTTTCCATATATATGTGGCACGCGAAACACAAGTGTCATAATCCTGGATCAAAATATTAAAACTTAATATGGACAATGTCACAACTTAGTTCCCCTTGATCAATACCTAGTTGATCTAAAAAGTCATTTCACTAAACATATTCTATAAAATCATTTCCTAATGTCGATTTATCCCCTGAGCTAGACTAGATCATTTAATCCTACTTGTCCAAAATATATATTCTTGTAGAACTCCCGTGAAACTTAACCTCGGAGGCTCTGATACCACCTGTAATACCCTACTCCCGACCCCTAGGTCCACTGGGGTCATTCTAGGAGGGGATGTGAAGCTCTCGCCGCGACTTCAATACCGAGACTTAAAATCCCAAAATAATCAACCTAATCCACCATTTAACATAATAAATCCACTAGTCAATTTAACATCAATTCAATAAAATATTTCCATTACAATATTACAACCCATAAAATTACAATAGCTCTCAAAATTAAATGAAATACCAACAAAAACATTAATTTCAATTTCCTCAGATCTCGATCAATATCATCTCTTATAATATTCATTCCCCTCGATCATTAACACATTAACCTGTAACCTGTATTTATAATTATAAAAAGAAAAAAAAACAAAACAAAACAGAGAAACAAGGAAAACGAGGCGCCAGCAAAGGGCTGGTATGAGCCACGTGTGCAGGTGTTATACTATATATATATATAAAAACAACTTTTATAAAATTTTGCAGCAGAAACCTTTATTAATCTTGCAAAACGAGTTAGTAAATAATTCTTGAAAAATTAAAATAAAAGACGGAGCAAAAAATAAAAATAAGTCAATTTTAAAAGTTATAGTGCACGAGCATTAAGGAAAAACGCGTGTCGAGTTTATTTTACAACTACTTTTGGTGAGCCGATGAGTCAAGTACCGCCCTAACGCCAATTTTACCATGGATTTCAACCGCACTTCACGAGAACTAGCCATGCCTCGACAACTCCGGCCGATTGTCGTGAAAAGAATCAACCTTCACCGTGCAAACCTCCTACACGGCTCCCGCCAAACCTATCCATGCCCTAGACCCACGCACCAACCGTCACCCTTGCTTTCCGGTCAGAGCACGAATCTTCGCAGAAAAGGTGCGATCCCACTCTTACGAGTGAGCACTCTAGCTCATCAGCCGGAAAGACTTGAATCAAGAGGCCCCAGACCGGTGACTAGCCGTTCTCCTGAGAGCGATAACTCTAATCCCCTAGCCACTAGAGCTTTGACACTTTCGTGCCACGAGCGAAGCGAGCAAGAGAGCAAGTATATTCCGTCAATTCCAAGTATCGCTTTATTTATTTATAAAAATGCCACTTACCAAATCAATTGTTTGATTTTAAAGAAATCACATGAAAATGACTTCCGAGTTTAAATCAACAGTTTGTATAAATAAAATACTTGAAAATACTTAAGAAAAAATCACACTTTTGGCTTTATATCAAAATAAAAGACTCACATTCCAGTCCGTCAGTCAACTTAGCTGTTAAGGTTGAAATTCTTCACCGGGTTGGACGATAGATCACTTGCTCTAAAACCTTAATTTTATATTGCTTCTCTTGTCCCGATGTCGGTTTTCTTACTCCAAGAATTATCTCCATTGCAGAACTATACTCAATGGAAACAAACATCTAGTGATCCAATATATTTTAGCCGTATTCCCAAATCCACTTTGAATCCAAATTACAAAACACAACTTCCAGCCAAAACAATTTCTCTCATGTTGGTCTATCGAAAATGTTGATTATTATGGCTTGATGAATGCCAATTTGGCAGAAGAACTAAAATACGACAGCACAACATGGGGATATATAGCATGCAAGAATAATTATCAAAAGATACTCTGATTGTTAGAATTTCGGTTTCGGACCATTATGGTTGCGTATTTGATGATGGTCGTAGAACATACTAAATGAATCCATCCTTAGAGCAGTAACCCATTGAGGATACAAAGGCATCACTGGAAAAATGAGGGGTAGAGCAACTGCGGTTTTGTGTTTTTTTTCATTTGGATTGCCGAACACGGCGACTAAAACGGTTGGAGATGGTGAATGGCGGTGACGGTATTTCCGGTTCCTGAACATTCATTTGTTGATGTCCATGGATGGTTTTCGGTGACAATATAAATATATAAAAAGACGGTTACGGTAACGATCGTGAAACAACAATAATTATGTATGGCCGAAGAAGGAAACAGAAGAAGATTGGAGAAGACAATTTAGACAGCAGAATAAGTGAGGTATCAGTTTTTTATGCTAAAAGATGTAATACTCATATTCCTAACATTGCCCTTATATATTCAGTTTTTTTAACGTGATCGAATAATGAGCCGAAAAATAACGTAAACACTTAATAGTAATTAGTATCTACTTCCCAACTGTAACGGATAACAACTATAAAATCAAAAGTGAAAGTAACGTGTGTAATAACAATTACAATCTTATTTACGTCTAAAAAATAAAATAAAATAAAAAAATAAGAAGTTAATATTTATCTTGAAAGTATAAGTTTAAATCCAATATATAAATCAAACTAGCTAAAATAACTTTGGAACAATATAGTGATATATAAGGAGAAAAAATTGTGTTTTTGTGACTCGTCACTACCACGATTATAAAAGAAACTTACAATTATTATTTTTTACAATTTTACCCTTCTCGTCTTATGCTATAAAATTTGGGGCGTTACATTTATGGTCTTAAACAAGCCCCTCGGGCGTGGTATGATGAGCTGTGCAAGTATCTTCTCTCTGTTGGGTTCAAAAATTCAACTGCAGATACCTCTCTATTCATTTCGTCATAAGGCGCTACCCATGTGTATGTCTTGGTATATGTGAATGATATTAATGTCACTGGCACTCACCCGGACGTCCTTAACAAATTCATCCATCATATGGCTTCTCATTTTTCTCTGAAGGATCTTGGACACTTATCATATTTTTTAGGGGTGGAAGTCATTCACAACTCTGATGGCTTGTTACTATCTCAACGACGCTATATCACTGAGCTTCTTAACAAGCTTAATTTTCCTGAAGCCAATTCAGTCCCGACCCTGCTACCACATGACATATCTACTCTTACCGCCAAGACTGGCACACCTCTAGAGGATCCGAAGCAATATCGTATGGTGCTCGGTAGTCTTCAATACCTGCTTATTACCCGTCTAGATATTGCCTTCACTTTCAATAAACTCTCTCAATTTATGCACCAACCCACGGATGTTCATTGGGCCTATGTCAAGAGAGTTCTTCGCTAACTCGTTGGGACCGCACATTATGGACTTCGGTTTTTTCATCGCTATCCATTCAACCTCCATGCATAATCAGATGTTGATTGGGGTGGTGATAAGGATAACTACGCCTCTACTAGTGCCTACCTTGTGTACCTTGGTTGCAACCTCATCTCATGGAGCTCTAAGAAACAAACCACCATTTCCCGTTCCTCCACTGAAGCCGAATATCACGCTGGTGCCGCTGCCGCTGCCACTGCTGAACTTCATTGGGTTGCTTCCTTCTACATGAACTCGGCTTCCCTATCACCAACATTCCTACCATCTATTGTGACAATCTTGGCACCATGCAACTTTGTGCTAATCTGATCTTTCACTCACGTATGAAACATGTTGCCATTGACTATCACTACATTCGTGATAACATTCAGTCTGGTCGTTTTACGGGTTGCGCACATCAACATTCATGATCAATTGGCCGATTCACTCATGAAGTCATTACCCCGACCGACCTTCCTTCATCAACGCGCCAAGTTAGGACTCCGCCCTCGTCCTACTTGAGGGGTGGTATTAGAATATATATTGTAATAATGTAGAATATATTATATTCAAGTCAAGATATTTGATTGATTCATTTGTATTAATTATTGATTCTCTAGATCCTTCCAAATGATGTATATTTGTAACACCCTTGTACAATTTACAAATCAATGAAAACAATCTTTCCATTTACTACATTCCAATAGGATGCAAATGGCATCAGCGAGCAAGCAAATTTGATGCATCTAAACGCTTTGAAGTTCGAAAGTATTCAAGTAGGCATACTTGCCCACCAATGCTTAGTCCGAAAGATCACAGACATACTTCTTACAAGCTAGTTGGCCAATACTTTTTTTCAAAGTTTATAGATGCCAACCGTATTTACTCTCTGAGGAATATGATTACTGATTTTATGTCAAAGTTTGGATATGAGATAAGTTATCACAAGGCGTTCAAGGCGAAGCGTTATGCGAATTCATTGGTTTGGGGTTTCCAAAAAAGAGTTTTGAAAAATTACCTAAGTATTTTCATAGGTTGGAGGCTAGAAACCCGGGAACTGTGACGGAGATTGAAAATAAAAAGGAAACGACGAGTTTTTATATTGTTTTATGGTACTTGGTGCAAGTATAGAGGGGTTCAAGTTTATGCGGCCAGTCGTTTCTGTGGACGGAACACATTTGAAAACGTGTTACAAAAGGGTTCTACTACTGGCAACGTGTGAAGATAGAAATGGTCAAATACTTTCAATTGTGTTGGCAATTGTTGATTCTGAAAACATTCATTCGTGGACCTGGTTTTTCACAAAATTAAAACCCATTACAGTTGAGACCGGCGATCTATCAATAATTTCTGATCGTGCTAACAGTATCAAAATAGCATTTAGTAATGTGTTTGAGAATGCGCACCATGGATTTTGTGTATATCACATCCAATAAAATTTGAGGACTCATTATCCTGGTCTCAATGTGTCGTTGTTTTTTATGCCAGCTGCAAAGGCCTATACTGTTTCAGAGTTTAAGGTGCACTGGGAAAACATTATCTGCAATATGTGATAAACTTGACGAGTATTTGGAAGAAGCTTCATTTCCTTTATAGTCTATATCTCAGTTTAATGGTTTACGGTACTATATAATGACAACTAACCATGCCGAGTCTTTAAACAGCAAGTTATTGGGTGCTCAGGAATTTTTAATAGTTTGTTTTCTTGAACGTATCTGGGAGGTTTTACAGCAGTGGTTTTGTGAACGAAGAAAATGTGTTGAAGAATGTGTTACTATGGCCAAGCACATAGGGAAGCATGGCTACGAGTATTGCACTCGGTATTATAGCAGCGAATATTGGAGGAAAGCTTATTCTGATTGTATGTTCCCTTTGATAAAGAAGCAGATTGTGAGTATCTCGCTGATGTGCTAAGCAGGAAGGTTTTGGCACCGAAGGTGACAAAGAGACTATCTGGACATCCATCAAAAAAGGGAAAGAATTCTACCAAAGACGGTAAAAGGGTTATACACTGCGGTAAATGCAAGAAACATGGCCATAATAAAACTAGTTGTTCGCGATTGATTGGTGAAGATGATGGTGGCAGTGATGTTTCTTTTTAGCGTATCATATGCTATTTTTAGTTTTACTAGTTTAATAACAAGTTTAAGTATGTTGTGTTTTAACTAGTCTAATAAGTATGTTGTGTTGTAACTAGTCTAATAACAAGTTTAAGTATGTTGTATTGTAACTGGTCTAATTACAAGTTTAAGTATGTTTTTTTGTATGTGGTAACAAGTTCAAGTATGTTAAGTTATAACTACTAACAATTTCAAATAAGTCGTGTTTTAAACCGGCAAAAGTGAAATAAATCAATAAGTAAGGAAACCAAGAATTGGTACAACACAATGTTTGCTAATTACCAACATGGAATACAAAATACATAATAATACAACAACCCATAATAGTCAATAATTTAATTTTCATTGAATGTGATTCGCTCTCCCGCCTAATCTTTCCAATTAGTGTCTCAGTACGATCAATTTTGTCTTTGTCCTTCCTCAACATTTGAACTATGATCTCCGAACGATTCATTAACTCGGTAACATTGATCTCAACTTGTCCCATTATCTCCAAAAGTTTCATTAACTCGATAACAATGATCTCAACTTGTTCCATTTTTTCCGCGTCCATTTCTCGCTTGTTCTTTAACAATTCAATCTCCTTTTCATTGACAACTACTTTCCGCACCAAGTAAAAGGAGTTATTGACATGTTCTTGTGACCCGCTATATAAAGACAATTCATCATGACAAAGGAAAATTTTGCATTTGAATTCATGCTGTTACAAGATAAGAAATTAAACCAGTGAATAAAAAAATATTATTAATGTATCAATGCAGCTGGAATTATAACAAAAACAATTCGAGTTAAGAGAATTCATATCCGGTATAAATTGCAAGTAAAGAACTTTCTCCTTCGGTTATTCTTTATACCTGATGTCATCAATTTAGCTGGAATGCCACACTTGCAAACTATATTCCAATGAAATAGCTGAGCTTCGTTTATGTTGGTAGAAGATCCAGAAATCGTTGAAGATCCAGCTTCATTTTGATTCATATTCTTAAAGAAAGTGGATGATTTATGAAAATGAAAAATTAATTCAACATACATATTAACATACAATTTAGTTAATTAAGTTATACAACATAACATATATATTAACACCAACATATATATTAACACCACAAGTATAACAATAAAAATAAGGGAGGAATTGCAAACAATCAATGAAATACCTGCAAATTCGTTATACGGTCTCAAATATGTGGCCAAGTTCAGATGATGAAGCTCAAGCATGTGTCCTAGTTCAAAAGTCAAGCAAAGTTTGAATTTAATCGTGCAAGTTCAAAATTATGGCAGGCAAATTCAATTTCAAATGTTTATTATTTGAAAAACAATAAGTCATAGGCTCAATAGAAAGTTAAGCTCGGTAATGTCAAAATCAAACAATCGTCTTAGTATTTAATCAAAGTTCCACCAATATTGACCACAAAGTCATAGGCTGAATAGAAAGTTAAGTTCAAAACGTTAATTTTAGTCAAACAAAGAATCAGATTCGAGTATGTTCAACAGAAAGCTCAAAACTTATAATTTTAGTTAATATTGTGCTAAAGAAATGATTACTATCACCATCTTCGTCTTACTACATATTTTTCTCTACAAAGAAAAAGATAGCAACATTGATTAGATAGTTGTTCTTTCGAACGAGACAAAGCAAAGAAATCACTTTTTGACTCACCACTATATTAAAACAACCACATCAAATACCTGCAAATTCATCAAACACCTGTAAAATTGGAATCCTACACCTAAAATAACCTAACCAAACGCAAAACTTTTTTTCAGGATGAACGTATATTGCAATATAAGGTCTGAAATACCTGCAACTTCGTGAAAGATTAAGCAACAGCTGGTTGTTTATGCCGGAATCGGAAAGCTCTGTATGAATCGGATTGAAACACCCTTACTAACTACAAACATAAATTACTCAAATAAGAATATAACTTTTTAAGGATGAATATATACTACAAATAACATGGGTTGAAATACCTGTGAATTCGTGAAAACATTGCTCCAAGTGCTTGATTATGGAGGGGGATAAGGTAATTTAGGGTTCTTGGGGAGAGAGAAGGTGAGAGCGGTGGAAGGGGATAGAACCAGGAAATTGGATGAATGGAAGAAGAGAGAGGAGTTCCTATGCTCTAATTACTTAGCCCCCTTCTTTAATTCTTTTGAAATTTGAAAGAAAATTCGAATTTTAGGAAAATGTGATAGTGGGAAACGAAATTTAGGGGGATGAATTGGTGAAATTTCTGGAGGGAAACAAATGAATTTGGTGGAATTGGGTAAGTAACAATACATATCTTTTTTATAACAACAATACATATCTATATAGTAATAATATGAAATAAATAATAATTATTACAACAAAGTAACAATGAAATATATAATAATAATATTATCGAATATATCACGCATTATTATTGCATTAAAATAAGAAAACATAAGATATTACCAAACTTAATTAAAAAAACATATCTTACAATAAACGATTAAAATAAAATATCTTACAATAAACGATATTACCATATGAAATAAAATAAATTACCAAATATCTTACAATAAACGATATTACAATAAAACAAGTTCATTAATACATTATGATTCATGATTCGATAATATCATCAATCATATAAAACTCTACACCAGCTTGCTCTGCTATGGCGGTGATGAACGTCCCGTAAGGAAGTCTGACTTCACGTGTACTCTCGGTTACTCTTCTAATTTCACAAAACATTATCTCAGTAACATCAATAGATGTATTAGTCATGATAGTATGAATGAGGAGAATTTGTTGTGCTGAGACGGTGTACGAATGACAAGGAACGACGCCAATTATCACTTTCACCGGCCATGCAGATAAATGGCAAAGCGAGCTCGTTGTAATCATCATTTTGAATCCAAACTGCACCCGGGCGAACGCAATGAACGGCAGTTTCCAGAGTATGAGTCTCGTCAACATACTCAACATCAAGAGGAAAGTGGGGTAAACAAAGATAGTTGTTAAGAAAAGTACGACTGTAATCCACACGGACTCCACGTACAATTACGTAACAGTTATCTGGCATAGAAGAAGCACTGCAATAAAATTCACGTACCACGTCAACATTTACACGAACAGGGTGTTGAGCTAACCTTTGCCAGCCTCGGTTGGCCAACCGGCGAAAAATGTGTCTCAATTCATATAGGGCTTGACCCATTAAATCCAAGAACTGTTCTTCTGGATGGATGTGCCGCATCTCCCAGTTAACCACGAATATTCTTCACACCCCTAAGTTCTCAAAACGATTAGGATGTACGTCGTTGAACATATTATCGACTATGTGATACCGAATTTCCTCATAGTCATGAAAGCGGTATATGTTGTTAGTGAATGGGAGTAACTGATGTTGGGTACGTCATGACATTTTTTTGAGGTGAAAAAGGTTTGTGTTATGTTTGGATGAATGATATGAAAAGTGTATGTGTTATGTTTGAAAGTGGACCTTTATATAGTGAAGTGGCCCTTCCTTTTGGGTTAATGCAGGGGTATCGTGCTATTCCACTTTGTCATCTCGGGTTAATGCAGGGGTATCATGTTATCACACTCATTACCGATTACCAAATGTTATTCCACTTTGTCATCTCGGTTTAATGCAGGGGTATCGTGTTTATCACACTCATTACGGATTACCAAATGTTATTCCACTTTGTCATCTCGGGTTAATGCAGGGGTATTGTGTTTATCATACTCATTACGAATTAACATGTGTGATTGCACACGATCCTCTTCATCTTAGGTTACTTTGTCATCTTGGGTTAATGTAGGAGTATCGTGTTTGTCACACTCATTACAGATTACCAAATGTTATTCCATTTGGTCATCTCGGGTTAATGCAGGGGTATCGTGTTTATCACGCTCATTACGGATTAACAAATGTTATTCCACTTTGTCATCTCGTGTTAATGCAGGGGTATCATGTTTATCACACTCATTACGGATTAACAAATGTTATTCCACTTTGTCATCTGGGGTTAATGCAGGGGTATCATGTTTATCATACTCATTACGGATTAACACGTGTGATTCCACACGATCCCATTCATCTATGTATATATAAACGTTTGATTCAAAATTAACATTATTAATAGTAGTTTTTTTCGAGAGTATATTAATTAATAGTTGAATAGATGAAATGTGTCCCCTTTTAGCCATAGTAGTGTCTCTAAATATAAAAAGTAAAAGGATAAAAAAAATGATTTTGGCCCCCCATGAAATCATCCGAATCGTCTACCATCGCACCTTCTACCTTCGCCTATTGAAAGAGGCACGGTCAACGATGACACATGTTTTAACACAGCCGACATTCCCATCCCCTCAGTCCCTCCGGCCATCTGATTCGGTACCTTTTCAGAACTGTTGTTGTCATGCCGAATTTGCATACGGATGTGTCTTTTTTTCTTCTCTTTTGGAACGGAATTGATTCCTTCCTCTTTTTTTCATGACTTATTGATTCATTGATTTATTTTTTTTTTTTATAATATTCAATTCAATTTTCTCTTGTTCCCTTTTATTTACACCCCAATCAAAATATGTATATATATATATTAATTCAAAACATTTTACTGTTATTTTATATATTACAAAACATAATGAATGGACGTTATAATATTTAATTATGAAATCATAGGAAATAATGTATTTTTTCAAGTAGCCATAGAAAATATTCTGTATTTATTGTAATATATATTCATTTATGACTTACATTTTGGAACAAATCCAAAATGCTAAACAGACTTATATTTTGGGATGTATGTAGTAATTTTTTAACATACTTAAAACAACCCTTATTAACGGATGTACATTTTGGGACAAATCCAAAATGCTAAACGGACATATATTTTGGAACGGATGTAGTTTTTTCTTAACATACTTAAAACAATCCTTATTAACGGACTTACATTTTGGGACAAATCCAAATGCCAAACGTACTTATATTTTGGGACGGAGGTAGTATTTTCTTAACATACTTAAAACTTGGGATATTTTATACTAGAAAATACTATTTATTCAAGGAATAATAGAAAAAAACTTTTTATTTATTGTAATATACTTATTCAGGGAAAATACTTTTTTTATTGTAATATACTTATTTTTCAGGGAGTACAAACCTGTGAAGATAATGTGATTCAAAACTTAATAATGTACCAAACTTAAACTTGTGATCAAGATTAAAACATACCTACCATTCAATTATAATATATACATTTATAAATATAAACAAAAACCATACAAAACAATGTTCATAACAAAAACAAAAAACATAAACTTCAAAAAACAATAGTTGACAAGAATGCGTCAAATATAATCCGGTATCTTGAAATCTTACGGATTCACTTTCTCTTTGCATCATCTTGAAAAGGTTGACAAGAATATTGATCCTCTTCTTGTATTTTTCAATACAATCTTTCAAATAAGCAATCTCACAATCTCTGGCTTCAATCTCTTCATCAAGCTTTCTACTTAATGAGTCAACCTCGTAATGCATATCCCATCTCATTGCGTCAATCTCATTCCTAATTGCTTCCATGATTTTTCTTTTACTTTGCTGGTATTCTGTATAATTTTTATTGTAATTTTTACAATGGGAAAATGTGGTATTTATAGATGGTTTATGTACGTATACCTTTGCCACCGTTTGGATATACCCCGACATTTGGTATGTTTCTCTTCAATTATTTATTATTTTTTTAACCGATTCCAAACCCTTTAAATGTGGGATTATCCCTATAACAAGGGTTTGTATTCTTAAAAAAAACAAGGGTTTGTACAAAAGTAAAAATAAAAATTCAAGCAAAAAAATGGAACGCCACATCCATTCAATTGGAACGTCACATCCATTTAATTGGAACGCCATATAGCCCTTCATTCCCCATATATATATATATATATATATATATATGCTGATACACATATTTACCAAGATTATAATTTAATCAGAATCTAATTCGAAGAAAAAGATGGAGATGAACGAATTCAACCAACAACTGAAGGAATTCAAGCATCAACTGAAAGAACAAAGAAAAGACATGTTAAACCAAACTTGTGATCATTCGATTCAAATGGAAACGATCAACATGAAGCTGTTTGTGGAAAAAGAATCAAGGGATTTGGAGTTGGCTAATGTCAAAGAACAAATGGAGATCTACGAGAGCAAGTTAAATGAACTTGTTGAGATTTGCAACAAGACATCAAGGCAAAAGATTGAACCCTTACACAATTTCAAAGAAAGTTATAGTGCATAAAAACCCGATATCCATAACTCTTCTACCTTCCAATTATTTGTCAGTTTTTGTTGTTTCAGAACTTTTTTTATTATCATTTTTATGTTCATGTTTGTTTTTATTAATGCAAGTTTTATGTTTATATTTTTATTTTTATGTTCATCTTTTTTTAATTGAAGTTTTATGTTCCTTTTATCTGTACTGTGTACTATATATATATAACCTTTCAAGAATTGTTGGGAGTGGAGGAGAAGGTTGAGGGGTTTCGAGGAGGAAGAAGTGGGTGAGTTGGAGGATTTAATTCGTGCGGTTTCTGTTAATGCAGGTTCTTTGGATAAAATGAAATGGAATCTTAGCTCGAATGGCATCTTCTCGGTGGCTTTTTTGCGAAAAAAATTAGAGTTGCTATTTTTTGATAATGTCTTCGGGTCTAATTTTCAGGCGGTTGCATGGAACAAATTGATACCTTCAAAAGTAAATTTGTTTATGTGGAAAGCAAATCTTCAAAGGATACCAACAAAACCGAATCTCATGCGTCGTGGTGTTGTGGTTCAAGACTATTTATGTCCGTTTTGTCACAAGTTTGAGGAAACGGTTAATCATCTTTTATACGCTTGCGATGTGTCTTTATTGATTTGGACTCATACCTTAAATTGGTGCAAGATCTCAGGTTTGAATGCCCTCTCGTTTAAAGATTTATGTAATATGAATGTTGGGGTAGCACCATCGAGTTTGGCTTCCCGGCTTTGATCGGCAATAGTTGGCAGCACTTCTTAGGTAATTTGGAATACAAGAAACAAAATCATTTTTGTTCTCTTGTTTTAAATCCAGAGTGTTTATTTAGAGATGTCAGAGACTATCTTTTCTTGGCTTTCAAATGCTAATGGTCTCAAGAAACTAGCTTGGGAAGAATGGATGGCGAACCCAATGAATGCAGCCTCATAAGTATTGAAACATTAATCGGAAATTTGCGTTTGAAGGATGTCAAAACAAGGTTGATCATCTGTTTGGAAGAATTGCAGATTTGCAGTGCATCTACTTCTTTTTCTCTTTCTTACAAGGTTGGAGAGCGTTGGTTGTTTTCGGATTTTTCGGAAGTTGACCCGCCCTTTTGGTAGATAAAATGAAATTGGTGGCCTCTTTTGGTTGCACAAAGTTATTGTAATTTGATATTTTGTGATTTTCTAGAACACTTTGTAATTTCTTTTAGCATCTTGCTGATAATATAAATTTTGGCTGTTCAAAAAAAAAAAAAAAAAACCTTTCAAGAATTATGTAACATTTCTTTTCTCATGCAGTAACTATTTAACAATCTTAAACTTGTGATGAAAACCAGCAAAGAAACCAACAAAGGTAATAATAACCGAATTCCCCCTTATAATTAATAAAATATTTTCCAAATTTGTGTCTTAAATGAATCAATTAATTATAATTAAGTGAAATTTTCAATTGATGATGTCGAAAAAGTCATCATATTTTAGCGGCGGATTTGTGGTGGATATCTGGCTATTATGTGTATAAAAGTGGTGGTGCTCGGCGGCAAAAGTGGTGGTGCTCAAGAACAAGATGAAGATCTTCTAAGCAAGATGGGGGAGTGTTTGGTGTTTTGTGTTTTATGACATGAGCCTGAAGAGGCTGCCTATGTACCCTTAGTAAGGGATCAAGCCATTCGTAGTTCTGGAAGTGAAGTTCCCCCTTCTCTGTGATGAAGGTGATGTTGCTATTTATAGAGGTGATGGGCCAGTTGTTTCCAGGCTGGCGAGAGTAATTAAGATAGCTTTCGAGAGCTGTCATGCCGGCGAACTGAGAGCTGGCGGACCCGACCTGGCAGACCCGAAGCCTTTGGCGGACCCAAAACCTTTGGCGGACCTGAAGCCTTTGACGGACTGAGAGCCTTTGGCGGACCCGAAGCTTTTGACGGCTCCGAATAAGGATCCGCAGGCCGAATTACAATTTAGGCATATCATCAATGACAAAGGAACTCAAAAGGCATTTCAATGGAAAACGCCTCCCATTCATTATTAATTTTCATTTTATCATAATGTTTGAAATATGGTTTTGTTTTGGAATTGTCCTTTGAAACTAGGGTTTTCCTATTCAAAAAATGAAACAAGGGTTTTAAACTCCTCCGTTTTGATAGGTTGTTCACATGCGACGTTTGGTAGGGAAGTTTTGGAGAAACAACTCTTTAGTAAGCCCACGGCTTTAAATTCTTCAAACCCACTGCTTTAAAATCTTTATTTTGTAAATGCTTGTAAAGGATAATTATGACATTTACTACAATCGTTTTTGGATGCATCTTTTCATTTCAATCCTTCATTAAATGATAACCACCAACTTTTATTTATTTTATTTAATCACCTCCTCATTTAAAAGTATTTATATTTATTTTAATTTTTATCTCATCATTTAAAAGTCTTTTATATCTTAAAAGTCGATCTATTAAGAGTTTTCTCCAAAAAATCATCGAATATTATTAATGATGTCTGTAACAAGCTTAAACTTGTGATGCATTCTTTATCTTTTCATGAATGCTTTACAATAATACTAATTTACAAGGTTTTTGGAATTATACTTTGAAACTAGGGTTTTACCCCTGATTATTTTTTTAATTCTTATTATCAACGATAATTTTTTTTATATGAAAATTATGAACAATAATTGAAAAGAAAACTTAAAAGGTGAGAAAAAAATAAATAAATAAGTAAAAACAAACACAAGAGGAAAAGATAGAACTGAAATAAAAACCTCCATACTTAACCCTAATACATATAAAATTCAAAAAATTAAAAGTTAAACATATTACAACATAAATTTAAAAACTTAACATAAAACAGTTAATGTCATAATTAAGGGGGAATTAAACCATCCAGTTAGGGATCTCATCCACAGGAAAATCATGTACGGTAGCAGCGTACACTATGTTCACCAGTTTGACAAGTTCATTGATCTTATCCACGAAGAACTTCAACCTCGATTTCAGCGTCGCTATATCACACTCCCTTGATTCAACCTCCTTAGTTTGTTGTGCTATAGCCATGTCCTGTTCCTTCACCTCCATATTCAGGTAGTAGATTCGTGACTTCATACCTTTCATTTCCGTCTGCATAGCATCAATTGCCTTCTTCAAATCTTGAATGCTCACATCACCTTGTTGGATTTCTGGATTCATTTTCGCTTTTTTTAAACAGTTCTTCTCAATTGAAATTCCTGATCAGAAAATATGCGATCTACGTTTAAATACGGTGTAGACATCCCGCTTCATTCTTCTAATAACCTATTCACATGCATCTTTATGTTTTGCAAACAAAACTCTTTATTAAATACAATGCTTTAAATTCTTTATCATGACATTATGACATTTAAATTAAATACTACTATCATTTTTTTAGGGGAACTGCTATCATTTTTGGATGATTTTTTTCATTTTAATCCTTCATTAAAATATAACCACCAGCTTTTAGTTTTTTAATTTAGTCATCCCCTCCTTTAAAAGTCTTTGTATTTATTTTAATTTTTGTCTCATTTAAAAACCTTTTATATAATATTAAAACTCTGTTAAGAATTTTTTTCCCAAACATCATCGAATTTTATTAATGATGTCTGTAACAAGCTTAAACTTGTGATGAAATTGTGATGTCATGCAGTATTTGTATCATACTATTCAATATTGTCATGCATCATACATTCCATTCAAATTCTTAATAATGTAACCAGCTTAAACATCATAACATGTTAAACAGCTAGAAATGTTAAATTGCAACAAGCATTTAATGTTAAAAATTAATACAAAACATCATAAAATATTAAACGGCTTAAACTGTTTGTGGCTCAAAACGCCATGCTAACAATTCCGCAACTAGCATGTTTCTCCACTTCGGCATGTATTCAACCTGAAGAGATCGCACATCCTGTCTCCCTGTCAAGAACTCAATCCATTTAATGGTGAACATGCCACAATCATCCCAACAAAATATTCAAATAAGTTAAACCAACATCGACTTAAAAACTAAGACATGTATCTACACTTTGAATATATGAAATCAAACTTACCCATTTCCTTGAACAGGAAAGCCAGTTACTTTATCAACCGTGAACTTCTCTAAACTGCACTCCGCATAACCCACTACAAAGTTCTTAAATATGTACGGTATTCCGACTTGAAGTGGCTCCAACCAACCATCTAAGTCTACCTTTTTAACATGCCCCGAAAGGCTATCATACACACATATCCTCCGCTCATCGAAATAAATCTCAATACAAACCAATGGTATTCATCAACAATTGGAACATACAAATATCGGCAAACAGACCATGGTTTACTTACATTTGGAACTTTTCCATCCACATAGTTCAACAATGTTTTACGTAAATTTTCAGGAATTGTTCCAAACGTGTCATTCGACGGTTTACTTTTGTCATCCCTGGTTCTCTTTCTTCCTTTATTCCCTTCCACGGGTTTTCCTTCAACATAGTTTTGGAAGGAAACTCAAAATATGCAAAACGGTTATCAAGAACACAAGCATCTTGTTCAAAAAATTCCGGGTGCGCATCGCTGCGTCTCTGGATCTCGCACAACGCACTATCCAAAATCTGCATTCTGAAATTTATATATCACTAAACCCTAACCCTAAAGCACATACTTTAATATCTTGGTGCAACTTTAAAAATATACGGGCTTACAAAGCTTGGCACGGGTCCACCATCTCCAACAGATTTCAAAGAACAAAATGGAAGTTCGTAATCAACAAACCGCACTACCAAACCGCTGTAAAAAAAAGTTCGGGTTATAGAATTAAAATTATTATAAAATGAACAAAGGACTTAAATTTTTACTTGAAGGAACACAAATTGAGCATACCTGCCCTCTCCAAATTCAACTAGCCACTTTTTGTAGCACTCCATCAATGCGGGATCTGCTTCTCGGTACAGATCATACACATCAACATTAAATTTCCTTCTTTTCAAGGGACGAATAGGAGGCTTCACTTCAACATGTTCCTCTTTCCACAGCAAACATGTTCCATGCCGTACAAACAAGGGCAATCCTTTCTATAAATAAAATAGTAGTTAGTTATGAATACTAGTCAATAACATAATAAATCCAAATTTTGTCAATTTTTTTAAAAACTACCTTTCGGTTCCTCATCTTCATCTTCCACCATAATCACCGTCTTATCCTCGGTTGTCCAGTATACTAGGGAAACTAAATCAAAACACAATATTCACAGATCAGATGTTCATGCTTTTTCCATTAATTACTAGTATATAAAAAAGGAATAACACATATGAACTTTCAAAAATGTACCTTTCTTTGCACTTTTTTCATTCATGTCCTCCGCCATCATGTTGTACTCCTTTGATTCACATTGTTCCTCTTTATCACATCCATCCTCATAGAAGTATGCAACGCCATTATAGCTTCCATTGCACTTTTTTCCTTCATGTCCTCCGACATCATGTCGGACTCCTTTGATTCAATCGTTCCTCCTTATCACATCCGTCATCCGCCATCACGTCCTTCTCCATGTTGCATTCCTTATCTTCAGATTCCTCCTTTTCATGACCTCCAACCATGTCACTAGAAGGATTGATGACATTTTTGCATTTTTCACAAACTAAATTACCCACCATCAAATCAACCTTCTTTTGCAAAGAATCCACCATCTTTTCCAAAACATCCACCTTCTTTTCCAAAGCAATATCAGGTTGAAATATTTCTTGCGTGGGAGAAACTACCTCCACGTAGTCCTCCGTATCATCCTACCCGTTGTCACTATAATAACCGCTGTGTTTCGTGAATGCGATGTATATGGTTCACGTCTTTCAGATACACTTGGAACAAGCTTTGGTACAACTTTTATCTACATTGAATTCAGTTCATAAATATGAATTAAAACATCAAAAAAACCACAACCAAATTTATGTACACTACCTAAAAAAATATTTATTCAAACCTGTTTCAACTGCAAAAGCGCTTCGACTTTCGCAGACGTTACCCTCTTTGTCACTTCCCATTTCAGCATTCTTGGAAGACCTCATATGTTAACAAGGTTCCCGTTTTCTATAAATACGGGATGGCTTCAACTGCCCATACCTACATAACATTACATTTACAAAAACTATTCAACAATTATATAAGAATTCCAAATTACAATAATCTTGATATTCGAATACATACCATGAAAGCATGCGGGAATCTATACAATGAATACTTGATCACATCCTTTTTGAACCAATCACTTAAGTCCCGATTGAACACATGAATGGTTCTTTTATAAGATAAGCTCCCCCATGGAAGCTTGTTGAATGCATTCAGATCCTCCACCAAATCAAACCACCACCAATCCAACAGTAAATTCTCCTCGCAAACCAACACAACATAAGCCAAAACAACCAAAAATCCCAGTTTGTATCGATCGGTTTAATTCATAATGCATGCTTGATCAAACACGTCGAGCAGATCCTTGCTGTCTTTTTCTTCAAATAAGTTGTAACAATCGGACTTGATTTTCCTTTTTCTTGATCAACAAAGCCAGCCTCGCCAACATTCAGTCCCGAAACAATCGTAAACTCTTTTAAATATTCAGCCTCGGGAAATCATAGTTGTTTGTCTCCAACAACAAACCAAATTCAGTCCTCCCTTTCAGGCTTGGCCACCCTCATCACCAACTGATGAACAAGTTTATTCAATTTCATTTCACGAATTTCAAATAACTTTCCAAAACATTAAACTTTAAATTGTTTTTGGTGTTTAGCGTCTAACTTTTCAAAAACATACTTGGATTTATCGATCGAACTTCAATTATATATCTCACACTTTTTGGTCCTGTCTTCCGATGTTAGTTCATATTTGAACTTCATGTTTTACTAAAATACAAAAAACAATTAAATCAAACAAGAAGAATATACCAATGACTACTTAACGCAACCCCTCTTCGGTTGAATTTCACCCAGAACCTTTCTAATCCAGTTTCACATCAAAAATCTAACAAACAATTCATTATACCACAGATTAAACCAGAGCTACACAGTTCGATTTCCACAACAACATTCACATTCAAATTCATCTTAAACTCCAAATCAAATAACACATTTCACAATTCAACCCATTTGTCAAATAATCTACATACATTATCATAAACACGCTTAATTCATTATACCACAAATTAAACCAGAGCTACACAGTCTGATTTCCACAACAACATTTGTTGGAATTTAGAATTTGAGTTTTGATAATGATTCATCTTATTTAGTTACTTGCTTGTTTACACCCCATTGATGAAGTGCTGAAACTAGCTGTTATAGTGAAAAGCTAAAAGATGTCTAGAACTGAATGTATAGGTTTTACTAGAGTATGATAATTGTATAGGTTATATCAGACAAGCACTGTAATAGATAGAAGTGTCATAAAACTGAGAACTAGAAATCATTTAAAAAACTGGAACATGACATAAAACTGAAGATGTCACTCAAAGCCAAGAACTGAAGCTTACTCAGAACTGAAGAAGGTAAGTTCGCTGAGGGATACAAACTCGGTTGACTTATCTAGAACTGAAGCCTGAGGGAACAAACTCAGTAAATGAAGAACTGAGGGAAACAAACTCAGTTGTTGAAGATTGAAGAACTGAGGTTTCAAACTCAGTTATGAAGATTAAAGTTGAGAACTGTAAAGTTAGAATTCAGGTAAGTCTGTGATGGCCTGAACTGACTTTATGGATCTTGTAAGAAGACCTACGAATCATAAGGGCAATGATAACTTAGATGATTTACTTAAAGGAATGGTGTACTCTGATTAAATCATACAAAATCAGATAACTAGAGTAGTAAGTTTTGAAGAAGAGTAAACACTAATGCTATAAGTTAGTTAACAAACTGATAACTGACACACTCAGTATAAAAATGATCAGGATACTCAGTTTTATAGTCAGTAATCCAAACAGCTGAACTTACATTCGAACGTTACAAAACAAGGAATTCTATTGGATGAAGCAGCGACATGTCGAGCGGTCAGCGACACGACATCATCGAAAAATATGGACATTGATAGAATTCAACTTCAAGCAAGATGAACGTTGGACCTTACACTATAAATAAAGGACTTGGCATCATGGATCAGACATGAACCAAACGAATTAACAAGATTACAAGCGTTATCGTGCTCAAGTCCAGTTCATCTGAATTGTTATCAATATCAGCGCTCAACAAGATCATATCTAGATTTATTCAAGTGCTCAAGCTACAGAGATTCAATCCAGAATTCGACACTTAGAAGAAACACAAGCAAGAATCAATTTATTGATTCTCAGCCCAACTTTGATTTTCAATCAAAGGTTTAGACTGTGAAGCAATCCGGTCAAGGATTTACCTAGGACATTTGTTGTTTAGCAGTCGGGTAGACTGTGTTTGTGGTGGAGCTGGAGAGGAGGCAATAACAACCCTCTAAGGACCAGTGTTCAAGCAGATGCAGAGCAGCAATCCTACATGTTCTACAGTTGTTTAGATAGTGAAGGTAGGGATTAGTCAAGGACTATCATTTAGGACTTTTTGTAACAGCGTACCTCAGAAAGATCTAGCGGAATTTTTCCTCCTACATCACAGGGGAAGAGTGGACTGGCAGGATTACACCACCTGGAACCACTATAATTCTTGACTTATTTACTTTACGCATTTACTTTCTGTTATTTACTTATTCAGGATTTATTATTGTTTATACGACAAAGTTTTAAATCGATTGTTATACACATTCACAGGTTCTGGCCGAGATTCACGAGATCGATTTAGCATACTTAGCTTTTTCTTAGAAACAACAAGATCCAGATAAAGGCTAAAACTTAAATCCGCTGCCAGTTGACTCAGTTTTGTTATAAGTCAGTTTGAATTAGACTCAGCTTAGTCAACTCAACTCTACACAAGTTAAAAATGAACCTTAATCGTTTTAAATCCAATTTTTGGTGACAAGTTTATTCACCACCCCCCCCCCCCCCCTCTAAACTTGTCTCATCCTTTCCAAGGGACCAACAATTGGTATTGGAGCAGTGTCTTTAACAAGCCACTGTTAAAAACTCACTTGCTCTAGTTATCTCCTCTAGTTGTTCTCCTGAAAAAGCTCAGTCTCCCTGTTTCCAGTCTTTGCATAATCCATTTTTCACTCACTCACACAATGGATAACAATCACTATGTCAGGCAGATGCTGATGTGCAACATGGACAGATTTGATGAATACAAACATCGTTTGCAGGTTTTTTTAGCAGCTACTCATGATGTGATGATGGACGTACTTACTAACAGACCCATCCAAATCACTCACATGCAAACTGTCAATGGTGATCAAGTTAGAGCCCCCAAGACCAAAAGCGAGTGGAATAATGATGATCGAAAAAGGAACAATCTGAACAATGTTTCCATGGATATCTTCCTTAGAACTCTTGACAGCAATATGTATCTGAAAGTCAAAGATTGCACAACTGCAAAGGAAATGTGGAAGAAACTTCAATTGGTTTGTGAAGGAACTGACTCCATCAAAGAAAATAAAATCTCAGTTGCCAAACAGAAGTTTGAGAATTTTAAGATGAAGTCAGGTGAAAACATCGATCAGATGGGAAACACGATTCAGCGCAATCATGGACGAACTAGCTCTAATCAAAATTGAATATACCAAGAAAGAGATCAATACCAGAATCTTGAAAGCTTTACCTATGTGCTAGAAAATGAAGGTCACAGCAATGGAAGAGTCAAGAAGACTTGATATAGAAGATTCCTTCAAAATATTCTCAGATCTAAAAGCTTATGAATTCATTGAAGATTTCACAATGACAACAGCACTGATCAAATCTCTGGAGGAACCTAAAACAACAGCTCTTGCAACAACATCCAATGACATTCAAGAAACATCCTCTAGCAATCTCCAACAGTTAGATGAGATGGAAGAGCAGATGGCTCTAATGATGAACAGAATTTGAAGGATGAAAAGTTGGCATCCAGTCACTCAGAAGTACATTAAAAAGACTCCTAATAAAAGGAAAGATGATGAGTATCTTTGCTTTAACTGCAAAAAGCCAGGACATTACAAAGCTGAATGTCCAGAGCTGACTCGTAAGAAGAATCAGCAAGAAGGCCTGGTAGAAGAGCTCTCCTAGCTGGAGATGAGTCAGACTATGAAGCTGGCACTGAAAGACTATCATATGATACAGCTCTAATGGCTCACATGGAAGATCAAAATGAAGTATGTGAATCTAACTCTAAGTATAGCTTAGCACAGATTTCCATGCAAAATGCTTGTTATTCAACTACTAACTCCAATCCAAGAAATCCATAATTAGAAGAAACTCTTGACGAATTGATGAATCAGCTGATGACTATACAAGCTGGTTATGAGTCAATTAAATCTGAAAAAGAATCTCTAATTCTAGAAGTTGAAAGATTGAAAGTTGAATTGAACATGTTGAAACTAACTAGAACTGACAAAGGAAAGAGTCAAGATGTCGACCATCTTGCATCGGCGAAGAATCGAATCTTTTGCTCAATCAAGTTCAGCTACTGGATTCAAATCTGGAAAGCCATATGGAGACAGAACTGTCTTAGGATTTGATACACAACAAACTTCGAAGGAAGGAACGAGCAAAGCTACTGAACCTAATGTTAAAACTTGCGTTAAGTTCGTAGCTGAGCAATTTCCTCAAACTGAGAAGATTGTTGAACCAGTAAAACCAATTCTATGTGAATCAACTCAGTCTCAGCATCAGTTTTCCAAAAAGTCAGTTGTGTTCAATAACAAAAGCAGATCTAAAAGTAAATCAGTTGTACATCAAGGAAACATAAAGAGTATATCAACTGCCAGATCTACAAAAGCTGATCATGTCAAGAACCAGAAGAATTTCAGTCAGAGTAAATCCAAGAATGTCAATCATCAAGGATTCACACAGTCAGGGGGAAAGGAAGGCTATACCCCACTGATGATGATTGGAACTTTTATGAACCCATTATTAAAACTGATAGGAACAATCATTCTAGACAGAAAACTTATCATAAGTTTCATTCCAAAACTCAGCAAAGGACTTACCCCAGTCCTCCACAGAAGCCTCTGTACCGAATTCTGCACAGACCTTAGTACAAACAGAATGATAGTTATTATTCAGTCTTCAATAATAGGAAGCAACATGGAAACTAGTTTCAGCCAAAAGACTTGAGAAATCATATAAATAAGACACAATTCAATAATAGATACTATAAGAGTGTGGCCTACATATATGAAAACAAGTGCAACAATTTCAAGAGAAGACCTTATGGAAATATCCCTCGTGTTGTACTGACAACTGACCCTAATAGACCCAAACAGAGTTGGGTACCTAAAACATTTTAATTTGTTTTGCAGGATATTTGGTGTTTTGACAGTGGATGCTCAAGACATATGACAAGGAGCAAGGACTGTCTAGTTGATTTTATAGCCAAAGATGGACCCAGAGTAAACTTTGGAAGCAAGGACAAACCAGGATATACAAAAGGCTATAGAACCCTAATCAGAAACGGACTTACAATCAAAAAAGTGTCTTATGTGGAAGGACTGACTACAATCTCCTCAGCACTAGTCAATTTTGTGACATGGGATACAGAGTCACATTTGATAAGGAATTTGCATAGTTGTTAGTGAAATTGCATTCCAAGTAGTTCTTGATGGAAGAAGGAAAGAGAATATGTATGTTGTAGATTGGTCTACCGCAGTTTTAGAAACTTGTTTAATTATGCATACCAAGTCAGAACTCAGTTGGCTGTGGCATAAGAAACTGAGTCACCTCAATTTTGATGATATCAACTTACCAGTCAAGAAGAACTTGGTGATTGGACTACCAAAGATGTCATACAAGAAGGACAACTTGTGTGATGCATGTCAACAAGGAAAGCAAACCAAAGCAAGTTTCATGACTAAGTCTCAGCACTCAACCAGAGTTTTAGAACTAATGCATATGAACTTATTTGGACCAATTACACCAATCAGTGTTAGTAGAAAGAAATACACCTTGGTGGCAGTTGATGACTATTCAAGATATACATGGGTTTTCTTCATGACAAAGAAAAGTGAAACCAAGCAACAGCTCACAGAACTTCTCAAGAGACTCCAGAATCAGAAAGGAGTGACAGTGGTCAAGATTAGATCTGATAAAGGAACTGAATTTCCAACAATATAATCATTGATTATTGTGGAGAAAATGGAGTATTACCTCAGCTTGCAGCTACTGCAACACCTCAGCAAAATGGTGTAGCTGAAAGGAGAAATAGAACTCTCAAAGAAGCTGGAAGGACAATGATCTGTGAATGAAAACTGCCAAAAAGATATTGGGTAGAAGTAGTAAATACAGCTTGTTATACTCAGAATCGAGCTCTTATGAACAAAAGACTAGAAAAGACACCTTATGAAATATGGAATGGAAGGATACCAAACATCTCACATTTTCATGCCTTTGGAAGCAAATGCTTTATTCACAATAATGGGAAGGATCAGCTTAAGGTTTTTCAGCCCAAAGCTGATGAAGGAATATTTCTGGGATATTCAAGTGTCAGTAAAGCTTTCAGAGTGTTAAACAAATGAACACTCAAGCATGAAGAATCAATACATGTGGTTTTTGATGAACAAAACTTCACTGGAGATACAATTGAAGATAAAGAAGAACTAGTTTGTCATACTCAGTCAAAAAAGACTCTAGAACCAGTTTTTGTAGATATTGGAAGATTAAGGATCTTAGATTCTTTAGATCATGATCAGACTCAGTTGCCAGTAACAGAATCTGCAGCTGAACAACAACAGGAAACTGATCCAACTCAAAATGGTCAAGCTCAAGAAGAACCAATTCAACAAAACCCTTTGATGCAACCCCCAGTACATCAATGGATGAGAGATCACCCTAAAGAATAGGTGATACGTGATTTCCAAACAAGAGTTCGGACAAGACATCAGCTAGATGCTATGATAGCATGCTTTCTATCTCAGTCTGAACCAAAGGAAATTGAAGAAGCTTTAAATGATCTAGATTGGATCCTAGCCATGCAAGAAGAACTTAATGAATTTGAGAGAAATCAAGTTTGGGAATTGGTGGATTAACCCAATCATGTCAACATAATAGGCACTAAGTGGGTATTCAGAAACAAGCTTGATGAAGATGGAAACATTGTCAGAAATAAGGCCAGGCTTGTAGCAAAAGGTTATTCACAAGCAGAAGGGATAGACTTTGATGAAACTTATGCCCCAGTAGCAAGATTAGAGGCAATCAGGTTATTTCTTGCCTTTGTAGCTCACAAGAAATTGAAAGTGTACCAGATAGATAAAAGCGCATTCTTAAATGGGATACTTTAAGAAGAAGTCTATGTACAACAGCCGCCTGGATTTGAGATCAAAGATCAAGCTGACAAAGTTTTCAAACTGAGAAAAGCAGTTTATGGACTAAAACAAGCACCCAGAGCCTGGTATGAAACTCTGTCTCAGTTTTTGGTGGATGATGGTTTTATAAAAGAAACCATTGACAAGACCTTGTAAAGGATGAAAGTTGAAAAAAGTACTCTCCTACTTCAAATATATGTTGATGACATCATTTTCGGATCTAAAAATGAACAACTCTGTGAGAAATTTGCAAGTTTGATGAGGAGCAAATTTCAAATGAGTATGATGGGAGAATTGAATTACTTTTTTTGATTACAAGTTAAGCAAATGGATGATGGGATTTTCATTCACCAAACTAAGTATACAAGAGAACTGATCAAAAAGTTTGGAATGGAGAAATCAGCTGGCATTGCCACACCAATTGGACCCAACATCAGATTAGATGAAGACAAAGATGGCAAGGATGTAGATCAAACTCTCTACAGAAGAATGATTGGAAGTCTACTCTATCTCACAACAAGTAGACCAGACATATCCTTTACAGTTGGTGTTTGCGCCAGATTTCAAACAAGACCCAAAGAAAGTCATCTCACGGTTGTCAAAAGAATCTTGAAGTACTTGAAAGACACAGAATGAGTAGGGATATAGTACTCAAAAGAAGGAGAATTCAAGTTGATAGCTTACTCAGACTCAGACTATGCTGGATGCAAGGTGGTTAGAAAAAGTACTTCAGGCACATGTCAGTTACTAGGAAATAGACTTGTGTCATGTTTCAGTAAGAAACAAAACTTAATTTCGACATCAATAGCTGAAGCTGAGTATATTACAGCTGGAAGCTGTTGTGCTCAAGTTTTATTGATAAGACAACAGTTAAGAGATTATGGGATAGAAGAAGGACTGATTCCTATAATGTGTGATAATACAAGTGCAATTGCCATAACTGACAATCCAGTTTTTCACTCAAGGACAAAGCATATGGATGTGAGACATCACTTTATAAGGGATCGTATAGAGAAAAATGAGCTTACATTTCTCTATGTCCCAACTGAAGATCAGTTGGCTGACATTTTTACCAAACCACTGGACAAAGAAAGGTTTGCAAAACTGATAACTGAATTGGGAATTATCAAATTCAGTTAAGTCGGTTTAAGCTCAGAGATTCGTCAAGGGGATTGATCTTTGTCATGCTGGGTGCCCCCACTTGACAGATCAGTCATTGACATCAACAATCTCAAACTGACCTAATAAACTGAAGATTGACGAAACTGAACACACCAAGGAACTGATCTTGGTCAGTTTTTATCCAGTCAAAGCAAGTCAAAAGTCGAAAGGATAAAACCAACAATAAGTTACATTGCATTAAATTTACCACCGGTTATGTCAGAACCTGTTGCGTGTATACCCTCAAAAATGTATACCCTCAAAAATGTCAGACAGTACATGCATCGGTTATACAAACCATCAATGGAATTTGAAAAGGTGGTACAAATCCCTCAAAAGATCGTGCGTTCAAATCACAAACCATCAATCCCACTCTATATATCTAAACATTTTTTCTTTATATCCTCTCACACAAAAACTTAAAACTTTATCTTTCCCAAAAGGCCAGAAATTTCTTTTCCTCTCAAAATTTCTCAAAAATTAGAAAATTTCTACACTGGCAGCCTTGATTGTGGCCAAGTTAAATTAACTCGATGCCTAAATAACCACTAGCAAGTGAACTAGGTTCAATCGCAGTATAGCTAAATAGAGTCGAGGTCGATCCCACAGAGAATCAATTTGTGGATCCTAACTTAAATAGTCAACCTATTTATTTCGGCATGACAAAGACGGTCTATGACCAACATAGGATACGAGAAAATAAAGACACACTCAAACATATAAACAAATAACGTAATCAACTGCCCAATTATAACCGTAATCATTTGGATCTAGACAATTTATATAACAACAAGACTTATCAACTATTAATCCGTTCATATCTGTTTATATTGGCTACGGGAGTCATCCTCTAAAACTTGACGTAGCACCGGTAGGTCACTAGATCACTGTGATATTGTTACGTGACTTCGTCTTTTAAGTGCCTCCATATCATATAACTCACACGCTTACGACTCTAAGGATGCCGATATTAACCGTACACCTCGTCTAGGCAACATTCCTATGGTTAGGCGTACTTCCTAAACGATCACTCAAACTCTTGTCCAACTAACAATTACCAAGTTATAATCTCATGCTAGTTTACGATCTACGTATAAACAAGGTGCGCGCAATTCCCTAATATAAACCTACCTAGATAACGCTGAACGTCCGTGAAGATCAATTCATAAGCCCACCTAAGAGTTTTATATCGGTATTTCCTTTTTACACGTTTTAATTAAATTAAGCGAGTAACGTGCTATATAGCCATACCTACTCGAGATAACAGATTCAATTAAGCTAATCTAATCATAAAGACGTGATCGATTAACGGATGAAGCGGTCGAGGCTCTCGTCGACCGAATGCATAGGCTCGGTCGACCGAGTGACACCTACTCGATCACCCGAGTGCTCCACTCCCAGATTACAACCCCGAATATATTTCTCAAAGATTCTCATACAAATCGGATTAAATAGTGATTCGCCGGAGACAATCATATAAACTAATCTAAATACACGTAATCAAACACGTAGATTCATCCATAGATGTTAGGAAGAGGACGTAGGGTATGAGATCCTCATAGACAAGGCATCAACACCTCCCTAACGTCATAGCCTAGATCTACATCATCTAGCTATGAATAACTACTCAAACAATTAAAGCATAATTGGGAAATTAATTACTAAAAGAAAACAAGAAGAGAAACTAGGGCTTACATTATTGCGCCCCAGCTCTTCCACATGCCTAAAGAATCCCTATTTGCTTGTATGTATATATGAATGAATTGGTATTAGTGTGTTTTAAAAATACAAAGGACTTGTGTTTATATAGGGCTACAGCCGACTTAAGAAGACCGACTTAAATGTGGAAAACACTAAACCCTAACCGCCTCAAACAATGTGCCGGACTTCTACTGGACTTCAGGCCCGCTCGGTCGACCGAATGCATAGGCTCGGTCGACCGAGCCTTGTATCTTTTTGGGCTTCCTTCTTGTTTCGTCTTGGGCTCTCTGAACTTGTCTGCAATTAAAGCTTCTCCGAAGTCCATCCTTGCACTCCCAAATGAGTTACTACAAATATAGCATAAAATACAGTCTGTAACATCAAATAATATAATAAAACCTCTAAATACATAACAACGAATCGTAACTCTCGGCATATGCAAATTAAGCATATTACGACTTATTATTACTCTATTATAGCTCTTTTAAACTAGAATCGGGGATAAAGATCATAGAATAACGGGCATAAAATGACCGTTATCAAGGCCTCCAAACAGTCACAAGAAGAAAGTCTAATAACCGAGTTGGATAGTCTCTCTTCTAAAGAATATAAAGATATGCAACAACACTCTTCTCGCAAGCTATATTTGCGAAAAGATCAAGAATCTTCAAGGGTTGAGAAATCTCCTGGAATTAAAATTGCAAAAATATCGTGACTTGGATGGGATCGTACAGCTCTGGGAGAATATGAGGCTGATAAGGAACTCCCTGGTGGCAAAAGTTTGTGGAGAAGGGATAACCGTCAATGAAGAAATCATAAGGCAGCTATTTGATTTCAACCAACCACTTGTGAAATCAATAGACTTGGCATGTTTGCCGCTCAAACGGGAAGCCTTTCTCACTCAAATCTCAACAACAAAGGAACCAGCATCTGTTGACACACCTGTCAGCAATCTTAAAGCTGAATTTGCACTCCTCAGCAGATGGTTAAGCAAAAATGTTATTGGTCGTTATAAAGGACTAAATAAATTATCTGAAGATGGGTTATATCTAATGAACATCATATGGGATGGACTTGAGTTCAACTGGGCAGGATATGTGTTCAATCAGATCAAGCAGCAACACTTACCTTAAGTAACAAGTGTCAGCAAAGCCCAAGCTGAAGGAAGACAAACCGTTGGAAGATTTCGGCTGAAGAAGACACTCAGCGGCATTATTCAGCATTATTTGGAAAGACTCAGCGAAGGGAATAAGTTAGAACAAACTGAAGCTGCATCTACACAAGGAGCAGCACTAGTAAGTTCTAGGAAAGAAACCTTGAAGACTTCCCAACCTGAAGCCAATAAAAGAGTCAAGTGGAAGGCTGACTCACAGCAGGTAAATCAGTTGGGACGTTTGTTCCCAAGTACTTCAAGTCAGTTAGCATCAATCGAGAGAACAACAATCGACAATCCCGAAGTCGATCAAAGTTCTTTGAAGATGTTTCTCATAAAAAGTAGACATCGGAGAAACAAGTTTCCGTTATGAATGCTGAAGAAGAGCAACGCAATCTCAGCATCAGCTAACTCAGCAACAACCAGACAACATCTTCATCTTCATTAGAATTATCAATCTAATGAAGATGAAGCTCAAAACTGAAGATTCTCATGAATCTTTCAAGGATGTTCTGCAGAATGAAGAAAAATTATTTTTGGACAGCCTTTAAGTTAAAGACTTATATGCATTATTCCCTATGGAGGAATTTCTCACCAAATGCTATAAGAGATTCCAGGATCTAGAGCAGAAAAGAAGATCAGTTACATCATCTATACCCAAGGATGTTTTAAAAAAGAAGATGGTAACGATGATGATTCAAGGAAGGAAGCAGAAAAGAGTACAGTTTTGCTATCAAAAGCACAAACTAATGATCAAGAAGGCAAAACTGATAATCAGCAAGAAAATTTGCCAGTTGTAATTCAGACAATTGACAATCAGAAAGCAGCATAAGGAGTTGATACTCAGCAATTAATGGTAATAGAAGATGATACTTGGTCTAAAATCCAAGAAGAAGAAAAAGATCCAACTGAGAAATTGACAAAAGAAGAATTGAGCAAAGTCCAAGAAATTTTGAAGATTATGCTCAACCAAAAAGAAGATTACAATGGTCTTTTGTCACACATCTCTGGATATTTGGATAACAGGAAGAACACTGATGTCTCAGTACATACAAAGATGGATATTAGCAAGAAACCCACTTCAAATTCAGTTTCAGAAATTCTCAGTCTAAAGGCGAAACATGAAACTACAACCATGGAAGATCGGGAAATTCACGCTCAAGCTGAATATAATGGCACCTAAATCAGTGAATCTATGGATTATAAACTCAGCTCAAAGAAGTTTTATCTCTCAAAAGGCATGTCAATGACCAAAAAGGCAACTCATCAGCTTGTATGATGCCAAAAAGGGAAGTAGAAGAAGAAAAGCTAAGATTACAAGAAGAAAAGCTGAAGCTTGAAGCTAAACTGAAGAAATGCAAATCAGCAACAGATTATTATGTTAGGGATGTGAAAGAACTAACTGACGAGCAGCTCATCTTGAAGTATAGTCAACCTGGAGAGAAAAGAGCTACTCTTACACAAGATCTGTGGATAAAGTTTGTCAAAGATCATAACTATATCAAGGCAAAGTACAGAGAAAAAACTTATGAAGAATCTCTTGTCTATTTCTTATCTGGTCTTTATCATAGTTAGAATAAGGCCAACTATAAGAAAGTAAAAAGGATTGAAGAGAAACTTCAAATCAGAGATAAGAGAGAGCATATGAAGGCTGATGTTGCAGAATTTGAAGACTGTTACAAGTATAAAACTAACCTTCCTAAGTTATTTTTGTGGAGGAAATGGAAACAATCAAGCCAAGTGGATTATCTAAGAACATTCCACAAAGAATACACAAAATTGGAAGATGAATATCTTCTTCATAATAAATAAAGGAAATTCATTCTAGTTACACATAGAGCTACTTAGCTTTTATTTCAGTTTGTATCAAATGTGTAACTTGATCTAGTTTTTGAGAATCTTAATGATATTTCCAGTTTCCAGTTTTACCTTGTTTTGCATTGTTTTTATCTTTAAGCTTTTCTTTTAAGGAGGGTTTTGGCATCATCAAAAAGGAGGAAATTGTTGGAAATAAAATTTAAGTTTTGATGATGATTCATCTTATTTGGTTACTTGTTTGTTTACACCCCATTGATGAAGTGCTGAAACTAGCTGTTATAGTGAAAAGCTAAAAGATGTCTAGAACTGAATGTATAGGTTTTACTATAGTCTGATAATTGTATAGGTTATACGAGACAAGCACTATAATAAATAGAAGTGTCGTAAAACTGAGAACTGGAAATCATTTAGAAAACTGGAACATGACATAAAACTGAATATGTCACTCAAAGCCAAGAATTGAAACTTACTCAGAACTGAAGAAGGTAAGTTCGCAGAGGGATATAGACTCGGTTGACTTATCTAGAACTGAAGGCTGAGGGAACAAACACTGTAAATGAAGAATTGAGGGACACAGACTCGGTTGTTGAAGATTGAAGAACTGAGGGTTCAAACTCAGTTATGAAGATTAAAGTCGAGACTGTAAAGTTAGAATTCAGGTAAGTCTGTGATGGCCTGAACTGACTTTATAGATCTTGTAAGAAGACCTAAGAATCATAAGGACAATGATATCTTAGATGATTTACTTAAAGGAATGGTGTACTCTGATTAAATCATACAAAATCATATAAATAGAGTACTCGTATTGAAGAAGAGTAAAAACTAACGCTTTAAGTTAGTTAACAAACTGATAACTGACACACTCAGTATAAAACTGATCAGGATACTCAGTTTTATAGTCAGTCATCAAACAGCTGAACTTACATTCGAACGTTACAAAACAAGGAATTCTATTGGATGAAGCACTGACATGTCAGAAAGGTCACTGACACCTGACATCGGAAAATATGGACGTTGATAGAATTCAAATTCATGCAAGATGAACGTTGGACCTTATACTATAAACAGAGGACTTGGCATCAAGGATCAAACACGAACCGAACGAATTAACAAGATTACAAGCGTTATTGTGCTCAAGTCTAGTTCAACTGAATTGCTATCAATATCTGTGCTCAACAAGATCATATCCAGATTTCTTCAAGTGTTCAAGCTACAGAGATTCAATCCAGAATTCGAACTTAGAAGAACCACAAGCGAGAATCAATATTGATTCTCAGCCCAACTATGATTTTCAATCAAAGGTTTAGACTGTGAAGCAATCCGGTCAAGGATTTGCCAAGGACAGTTGTTGTTTAGCAGTCGGGTAGACTGTGTTTGTGGTGGAGTTGGAGAAGAGGCAATAACAACCCTCTAAGGACCAATGTTCAAGAAGTTGCAGAGCAACAATCCTACCTGTTCTACAGTTGTTTAGATAGTGAAGCTATGGATTAGTTGGACTATCGTTTAGGACGTTTTGTAACTGTTAGTAATACCATCCGCAATGAAGCGATTTTATGGATCTAGATCTATAAACTACACGTAATAAAATAACTAGATCTATATCTACAAGGGGTTGTAGATCATACCTCTTGGATCTCAAAATCCAAGTTGAAGAACCGCAATAGGATGAACGAAGGAAAGCGTGAAGAGCACCACGATCTTCCGTGACGCGTGTGATCCAAGCAACTCCCGGTGGAAGGAAATTCTCACTCGAACCCTTCCGATATGCTACCCGGAAAAATCTCCAAGATTTCCCTTATTCTCCCTTGGCGAAATTTTCCTTCTCTCTCTAGAGGTAGAAGTCGAAAATTACATGTGTGTTAAGGCTTGGGAGAACTCTCTTTATATAGGAGAGTAACCCTTGTCCACCAAGGATTAAATAATTAAGAGATAATTATTACATTAATCTTTTTCCAAATAAAAGATAAATAAAATAATTATCCCAAACAAATTAGGATAAATCATATTATTATCTAATATTTCATGAATTATCATTTAACAAATAAAAGATAAATCACACATTAAATAATTATCCAAGAAAACCAATTTCTTCCTAATTATTTGTCAAAAAAGGCGCCACCTTTTTTATTAAGAAAGGTTCACACGCTTTTTCCAATATTTGACCAATTGGGTCAAAATTGTCAACACACTAATTTGGGCTAAGTCCACGAAAATGTCTTTTCCGTGTATTTAATTATTTAGCCCAACTAATTTAATAGTCCACTAAACAATTAATTCACATATCGCTTTTAATAAAGTCCAACAAGAACTAAATTAATATTATTAGGATTCGACGTCCGAGAATAGCTATGCTATATTGGAGACACACGTCGGGGGACCATGGACTAATAATCAGCGACTCCGATAAATCAAATAAATAATTATAGAATAATTATATTCGATAAATCAATCACAGAATATGCCACCATAATCCCGTGGATCGCACTCCTCCGATTATGAGATTATATTTATCTCTCACGAGAATAATAATAAGCGTCCATTGATATAATCATTACATATGGATTAATCCTCCATAGACTGCTCATTCTAAATCGGGAAGTTACCGTTAACCCTTTTTAGAACCTCTTATCCTTATTTACCATTAACCCCTAGTGATCAATTAATTCATACAACTCACCGGTGATCAATCGAGTGATATGAACTCGCGATCGATCGCTTTCTAGGATTAACAAATAAGGAATCGTCTATCTACTTCCATAAATGGAAGGAATGGATTCCGTATCTGTGATAACACGTACTACTCACTCAATCCAAAGACAATGCCAAGATGGGGTAATTCGGACCACGGACTCGGGTGTAATCCTTAACCGTCAAGTCAAACTTCATACGATTCAAGCGGTTGATCGTGATCACCTCGAGATTAAGATATATCCATAAATATGATCATCCATTGATTCGATAAGACTTCGATTACGGAATTATATCGTGAACTCTAATCAAATCGGTCCAAATTTTCAATATGATATATCTATCA
The DNA here is from genome assembly GCA_026214975.1 of Gentiana macrophylla. Lineage (NCBI taxonomy): Eukaryota > Viridiplantae > Streptophyta > Magnoliopsida > Gentianales > Gentianaceae > Gentiana > Gentiana macrophylla. The sequence continues at coordinate 103,490,697 of CM047807.1, forward strand.
TATATAAATGCCCCATTAGGTTCTCTTAACCGAAAGTCCGGATAAGACAATCACACCAATAGTGTTCGGGCGCATTAATAGCACGTTAAAGGAGAGACCCGATACTCGATTAACTTCACTACGGGCTAATTGTATTTTAAGTACATCTTCACTCGACTCAATCCTCCCGTGTATATACCATACACCGAGTCAAGTGATTACATAAACGATATACTTTAGGGTTTTACAGAGTGTAATTACTATTGTCACATCGGTGAATATGAGAATAATAAATATGAATAATAACGTCAATTCATTTATTAAATAAAACAATTACAAAATTGTCTTTCGGGCATCACACCTAACAATCTCCCACTTGCACGAAAGCATGTGATTAATTGTTTTAGAGCACACCCTATTATTTAAAATACAACAAACTACATCTCCCACTTGCTCTAAAGCAATGGAGACCCATCCTGTATTCTAGTACCCATTAAGCATATCATAACCATTTCGATTCCAAAGTACACTCCGAGTATGCCGTCGTAGGATTGGTCGGTGACTCGGGAGCACCTACATCTAAATGTCATGGGTCTTAATGATTAGTCAGTTGTCGGCTCCGAGACGATCCGTAGAATCGAAACGTTACGGTCCATCAAATCATGTGGTGCTTGAGTAAACATCGAGCCCGAGATCGACTTAACGATCATCCTCAATCGACTTAAAGTCAAAATCGATGTATCACACATATCCAAGTTCACACATGAATATGTCCGCATATTGTTCCTCGTTCTCTTCAAGATACTAAAGGACATACTAAACTTGCTTTGTGAACCGCCGAATCTATGATTCGATCAAAATTGACGCTCAATAACTCGACCATCTCTTACTAGAAAGAGAATCTATCCCATTTCTCTTGATCCGAAGATTTGAGAGTCATTCCCGAGGCATAGGGTAGAACTTCCTCGTTGAATGTTGCATACACAGGATGCATCATCTTAACCAATAAGATGGATGGGAAACCGAAGGATCGATTCTAATGAATTCGACCGAGTCAAACTCTAAAGAATGTTGTCCAAAACTCATTGCATAGAATTGTGGTATTGTCGATTCGACTTGGATAACACACCCATGTTGATTCCAATCGTGCAAAGTTATCCTTCACAAACACTAATTTATATATTCACTCTCTTGTACTAAAATTGATATCCAGTCTACAAAAGACTTATCAATATTCTCGTCAAATCCACATATTGTAGAAATATATGACTTCCAATGACCGAGAGGTTTGCTTTTATCCACAAAGGACATAAGCCTTGATACCATCATGTCATAAGTTCATAAGTCAATACCCTTCTGTTTCGAATGAATCCAGACTCCGTTTGTTTGGCAAGAAAGTCTCAGGGAATCACCCCTATTTTCTGCTTTTGAACGAAGTCATGCAATACTAAGTGGTAAGAGAGTTCAAGGTCTGATTAACTCTCTACTTCTTAGGGAATTACCCCTAGACCACTCAATCTTTGCTCTGAAAGATAAACTTTCCCATTCATTCTACTCTTTCCGTGTAGATCCAATTACTCCCACCTGGACTCGAGACGCTCGGGTGGTTCTACAAGAGCATGAACAGGGTGGAGTGCCGAACTCCATTCACAGGGTTATGGCTATTAAACCAACCTCTATTATCGTAATCCTATACTCGCTCACAAAAGAGCCATAGGTCATCAATCGATCCTCGACTATAAAGTCCGCCGAACCCGTAATGGGTAATGGATAAACCATACTCCCACTACATTCGGGTGGATCAAATTCGATCTAGTTTAGTAGTATTTAGTGTTATCACCAACAACCGATGTTGGATGTGCTCGATTTTAATCGATTAGTAACTACCTTGAGTAAACGTGCTTCAAGGTTTAAGGTTTTACTTGTTCATGGACTCTATCGTAAAAGGACGCAACAAATATAATCGTCCCTTCCCGATTTCATGAATCTTATAACAAACCTTTTCTCAATGCTACAAGATATAGAAACGATTGGTCATCGACCGAACGTGTTCATGAAATTTCCAGACTACCTTCAAGCACCGCGTGTGCTAAATGCTTATATTTATGGAAGTGGGGGTGAACCGAATCCCCACCTTATCCGTAAATTCCAAAGCATATTCTAGGTAGACTGGTTGGTCTTACATTTCAATGTAAATCGATATTTCGCTTCTAATATCTTTATTGAGTTAAGCGTTATATTGTAGCACATCTAAAAACATATATAAGGCAATTTTACGGTTTCTCACTTAGTGAGAACATGTCACAATGAGGCGGTGAGCATCGCCTCGAGGACTATGAATGGCCTATTCCGAGTATAGAATACTCTATCTCTCGTTAAAAACAGAGAAACCTCAAAAATAGTTTGGATAAACTGACCGGAGTGTTCGAATAGTTATCGACAAGAAGTCACTACTGGAGCTCCTACTAGCTTGTATCTTTCATCGGACCCGAAGGTCGTCATAAACAAGCTATGTTACTTCTTTATAACCATTATCCTTTTCGATTGAAAGGAAACTTAGTCATTGAACCTTTGAGACAATATAACCAGGTCGGAGAAAAGGAATCACCCCCGAGCCGCCTTCGTGTCTTGTCTTTTAGGACTATGCACTAACTATGGAATATGAAGAAGCGTTTATCTAAATATAGAGACCAATTGCTTTTAATAGTTCTTAAGATGTGTTTTATATACTTATTTCAAAGAATGTAAGTGGTTTTGACTTTATCAAACAAAAGTCCGAGTCTTGGATTAAGTACTACAAATGGTATATTCACTTCTATATACGACAAACAAATTATCGAATAGAAGGTAAATCCATTCGTTCCAACGAATCTTAAACCGAAAATAAATTTTCCGCGATATCCAAGGATTGAATCCGAGATTCATTTCCTTATATCACTCCCACTATTTTGCTAAAATTACTGCCCGTTGTCTAGTCTATTAATCGTTAAATGCACTGCTGCCTTGTTCTTCCAAAGAACTTAGCTCAAGAAAATCGCCAAGGATTCATAGGTTGGTGATCCGAAATCACTATCCTTATCCTATGATTTTCAGTTTATTAAATTTCGGTTTAGCCTTAAAATCAACTCAGTTTTAGATGACTAACACTTTTAAACATACTTTCCCATTCTTGACTTTCCGTAAATGAAAACGCTTTTGAACTAGCGGTTCGTGTGAGTAGATACTACTCTCGAACCGTGGGATGTCTATTTCGAGTGTTACTTGTCCGACTTCTCGGATTTTCTAATATACCGTAAAAATAACAAATCATAACATTAAAGCTCCCACTAGTTTATCGGTTCCAAATACCGCCTAACCGGCAATGCTTTATTTTATGATTTTCCAATTTTTCGATTAGAAAATCTTTCAGTACATAGTTCTATTGTTTCGGAAAAACAACAAATCATAGAAACTCCCACTAGTTCATCGATTCCAAATATCGCCTAACTAGCAACATTTCATGACTTTCCGGTTTTCAATTAGAACGATTACGTGTGTAGTCGATTACACTTTTCTAATGTTCTAGAAAAACAACAAATCATAAAGCTCCCACTAGTTCATCGATTCCAAATATCGTCTAACTAGTAACACTTCATGATTTTCCAATTTTCAATTAGAAAATTACTCGTAATTACTACATACTCAAAATTCACTAGAAGAATTTCAAAGTCCAAAGTCACCTTTAAACTAAGTTTGTCTTCCGTTTGACAGAATGACACTAGTGACATACCTATATGTCACTTTGGTTTTTAAAAGGCTTAAGAGAAAATATCTCTTTCAAAAATAATTGCATTATCGATTAACTAGTTCAACGTCCTAGGTACTTTCCACTTTTTAACGAAGTCAATACTAGTCAATTATAAATTTTTAAGCAATTTAGTAAGGGATAATAAATTAATTCAAGTTTAACACTACTATATTAATTTTAGGAATTGTAAACTAAAATTAAGTCTACTCTACCATTCCAGGTTTTAACCTCGCATCTCAAGTGCCGCCTTAGGGTAGGTCAAAGAGATGACGGTTAAATCGAGACAATCTCATCAATGAATAACTTGTGAGAATCGAACATCCCACGAGAATCGAACATCCCTTTATTCATTGACTACCTTCCTTTTAGCCTAGATATTATCAAAAATACCCATGATGAGTGTGACCTACTATATCGGATCTCTTAGGTACGCCCGAGTATGCCGTCTTAGGATAGGTCGGTGACCCAACGAGTACCGGAAATCCTATCCTTTTCGGAGACCAAGCCATGAATGTTGATAGGGGCGAACACCATCCTTGTGGGGACGAAATCAAAGCGCCTCGGCGCCACCCTTCTCTCACTTACTTGTATCTATAGTAGAGGCCGTGGGGTTGGTCGCCGCCTCCCCGCTCCCCACTCAATATTTTGGAAGTGGTTGTGGGTTAACTAACCACGTCTTTTGATGTTAACATAAAAGCACATCAAATCAAGGATTCGAATGGTGTCGGTAACGTAGGCAAGCCTACCCGTCCTATTCGTTGGAACATATGTGACAATGATCGGAAATCGGGTCAAGAGAGCCCTATTGAGATTAGAAGGAATCACCCTCCGCCTCGGTTTGGCTTAGTCTTGCCGGACTCCCGTGCATACATCACACTAGGAGGGTTAAGTCGCTCGAGCGGCTCGCTTGACCACCCAACCTATAGGCGAAACTGCTTTTATCCAAGATTTACTTCTTTTTTACCATCATTCGATCTCGTGAGACTCTACGAATCGAAAACGTGATCTCGTTTGGGCTTTAAGGCGGTTCACCGAGAACACACACCGAAAGGCTTAACGATTTCATAACCCGTCCTCGGATCTTTAATTAGTTACTAAATTAATTAATTACCACGTATTAATTAAATTTCAACTAATTACGCGAGTTTGTATACATGCCTATTTTAATTACCAAAATTAAAATTCTACATGTATGCATGGAGTGGATTTATGATATGATGCATGTCATGGCAATTCCGGTTTTATATCTATTTTATGATCAAACACATAAAAAATAAATGCGGAAAATTTAAACACCGAGATGGACCGTTGGCACCCCCGAATCTAACCTATTAGAAAATAAATAACCAAACCCTAACTAGGGTTTACTACTTTCTAACAAAATCTGCGGTGTTCGAACTCTTCGACGATCGGCATACTGAAACGGACTCGGATCGGGACGAAACTTTCCAGATCTTTTCTTCACTCCTTGAACTTCAATATGGACGGTTGGATCGGATTTTGACTTACCAATTTTCTCCATAAAAACCGCCAAACTTGCTGCTGAATCTGACTTTAACTGCACCGCATCAAGGACTTCCGAGGCATATCGGGAATCGAGATGAATCCCGATCGACCTGAAATTTTTATGGTACGTCCAAAACTCAAATTTGATCAATCTGAACGGTCGGATTTTCTTTTCAACGGTCCAACTCTCCCAGAAAATCGAGGAAGTCACGGATAGTGTTTCGTGAATCTGCGTTTTTTATTTATAAAGCCTTTCTTCGCAGATCAAACGGATATCAAACGGACTCGATCGACGCCAAAATTTGTGGAGTTGATCATCATCTTCTAATATTGATTCCGACCGACGGTTCGATCAACGGAAAAGGAAAATACTAAATGACATCGAATGTGATCTATTTTCCGGAAATTAAAATTGCAATAAAAAAGAATTACATAATTTCCTATACTCATATGGACGAATTTTCATCGCTTATATGAGTTTACAATAGATCTAACGGGTAAATAAAGCAAGCCAACCCCAATCCATCTCTTCAACCACGACATTCATAAGCATAAAAATTAAACATATGCATCGCCCCCAAAAATTGGGACGAAAAAAAAATCTACATGTTTACCACTCCTAGATCTAATATTTTATACGTATAAATATAGATCACCATGGCGCATCGCTACCATCATTAGTAATATCATCCAGCTGGAAACGATTTTATGGATCTAGATCTATAAAGTACACGTAATAAAATAACTAGATCTATATCTACAAGGGGTTGTAGATCATACCTCTTGGATCTCAAAATCCAAGTTGAAGAACCGCAATAGGATGAACGAAGGAAAGCGTGAAGAGCACCACGATCTTCCGTGACGCGTGATCCAAGCAACTCCGGTGGAAGGAAATTCTCGACTCAACCCTTCCGATATGCTACCCGAAAAAATCTCCAAGATTTCCCTTATTCTCCCTTGGTCGAAATTTTCCTTCTCCTCTCTAAGAGGTAGAAGTCGAAAATTACATGTGTGTTAAGGCTTGGGAACTCTTTTATATATGAGAGAGTAACCCTTGTCCTCCAAGGATTAAATAATTAAGAGATAATTATTACATTAATCCTTTTTCCAAATAAAAGATAAATAAAATAATTATCCCAAACAAATTAGGATAAATCATATTATTATCTAATATTTCATGAATTATCATTTAACAAATAAAAGATAAATCACACATTAAATAATTATCCAAGAAAAACCAATTTCTTCCTAATTATTTGTCAAAAAAGGCGCCACCTTTTATTAAGAAAGGTTCACACGCTTTTTCCAATATTTGACCAATTGGGTCAAAATTGTCAACACACTAATTTAGTAAAGTTCACTTAAAAATGCTCTTTTCCGCAGTATTTAATTATTTAGCCCAACTAATTTAATAGTCCACTAAACAATTAATTCACATATCGCTTTAATAAAGTCCAACAAGAACTAAATTAATATTATTAGATTCGACGTCCGAGAATAGCTATGCTTATATTAGGAGGCGCGTCGGGACCATGGACTAATAATCGCGGCTCTGATAAATCAAATAAATAATTATAGAATAATTATATTCGATAAATCAATCACAGGAATATGCCACCATAATCCCGTGATCGCACTCCTCCGATTATGAGATTATATTTATCTCCTCACGAGAATAATAATAAGCTGTCCCATTGATATAATCATTACATATGGATTAATCCTCCATAGATCGCCATTCTAAATCGGGAAGTTACCGTTAACCCTTTTAGAACCTCTTATCCTTATTTACCATTAACCCCTAGTGATCAATTAATTCATACAACTCACCGTGATCAATCGCAGTGATATGAACTCGCGCGATCGATCGCTTTCTAGGATTAACAAATAAGGAATCGTTTATCTACTTCCATAAATGGAAGGAATGGATTCCGATCTCGTGATAACACGTACTACTCACTCAATCCAAAGACAATGCCAAGACGGGGTAATTCGCACCACGCACTCAAGTGTAATCCTTAACCGTCAAGTCAAACTTCACACTCGATTCAAGCAATTGATCGTGATCACCTCAGATTAAGATATATCCATAAATATGATCATCCATTGATTCGATAAGACTTCTCGATTACGGAATTATATCGTGAACTCTAATCAAATCGGTCCAAAATTTAATATGATATATCTATCATATATAAATGCCCCATTAGGTTCTCTTAACCGAAAGTCCGATAAGACAATCACACCAATAGTGTTCTCATGCGCATTAATAGCACGTTAAAGGAGAGACCCGATACTCTCGATTAACTTCACTACGGGCTAATTGTATTTTAAGTACATCTTCACTGACTCAATCCTCCCGTGTATATACCATACACCGAGTCAAGTGATTACATAAACGATATACTTTAGGGTTTTCTCAGAGTAATTACTATTGTCACATCGGTGAATATGAGAATAATAAATATGAATAATAACGCCAATTCATTTATTAAATAAAACAATTACAAAAATTGTCTTTCGGCATCACACCTAACAAGAATAAATAGCTGCACTTTAGAAAGTTCTAGTGGAATTTTTCCTACTACATCACAGGAGAAGAGTGGACTAACAGGATTACACCACCTGGAACCACTATAATTCTTGCCTTATTTACTTTACGCAATTACTTTCTGTATTTACTTATTCAAAGATTTATCATTGTTTATACAACATACCGAATCGATTGTTATACACACTCACAGTTCACAACATGAGATTCACCAGAATTCAGGTTAGCATACTGAGCTTTTTCTTAGAAACAACAAGATCCTGATAAAGGCTAAAACTTAAATCCACCGCCGCCTGACTCAGCTTTTGTTATAAGTCGGTTTGACTTAGATCACCTTAGTCACCAACTCCACACAAGTAAAACAGAACTCTTAATCGCTTAAATCTAGTTTTGGTGACAAGTTTATTTACCCCCCCTCTAAACTTGTGTCACCTTTTCAAGTGACCAACAACATTCACAATCAAATTCATCATAAACTACAAATCAAACAACCCATTTCACAAATCAACACATTTGTCAAATAATGTACTTTGCATTACACTAAACACACTTAAATTGATTAAAGACAATAAATTATTTATTACTTACCAATCAATATTGAGATCCTCCTCCTAAAATTCTCGCTTCTTGGACCCAAGTCCCCATCGAGCTATGGGTCACCCGAATCAGGTGTTCTTACACGTGGTGTTAGGGGTTTTGTTGTGAATGAAATTAGGAAGACGATAAATAAAGTATTGACCTTGAAACGATAGTTGCAAGAAGATAGCTGGCTTCGATTCAAATCATGTGGATTGAGAAAAAAAGCATAAATGCTCTGATGGAGCTAGGTAAACGATTTGAAGAAGAAAACGAAGACAACAAAAGACAATTTAGTGGAAGAATCGGATAACAAGGTTTTGTGTGTTATGTGTGTGTTGATAGAAGAGAAGAGAAGAAGAAGATGGGCAATTTGGCTAAGTGTCGGGTGAAATTGGGGATTTTGGGGAGATTGATGGGGGCAATTCGGGAAACACTGGAAATCGACTTTTCCTTTTTTTAAAATAGAGATTTAGTCAAAGACTAAATAAGCAATGGGAGGGGCAATTCGGGAAACACTGGAAATCGGCTTTTCCTTTTTTTTTTTAAATAGATTTAGTCAAAGACTAAATAAGAAATGGGAAGTAAAAAAGAACTATCTGAGCAATTCCCCCAATAAAAAGATACCAAGAGATTAACGTTGAATGTGGTATTTAGCTTTAATTTTTACATATGCAATCATTTTTTATTAGGATAAGGTCGTAAAGACGGATTTACATCTTATTTTGAAAAAAAGGACAAGAAAGAAATGAACTTGGTTGTAAAGACCAAAGTAATGTATATCCGAAAATACCCCTAAATATTATTTTCCTTTTAATCCT